>LR990082.1:6352724-6925153 GCA_905147235.1 Erynnis tages
TATTGTTTATTTTATGTAGAAAATAATTTGGGACCAAGGGGCTTCCACTCCTTTGTTGCCCTGAGGCCTCCAGACCTCTAAATCCGGCCCTGCAAACGTTTCTTTAGGCCATGTTCAGATGACAAGCGCTTTTTGTATAGTGTTCACATGGTACGCGTTTGTCAGGATGCGCGCCGCCCTGTTTCAGTTTGAGTTGAATGAACTCTATCTCTATCTGTCTATATCCCAAATCGCTGGCTTTTTCCTGAGTTCGTCAATTAGTAAGTCGATGTCAATATCTGATTCACTCATTTTGAACTGAATACGAAAGGAAGTTACAAAAAAACATGCAATTGCGATGGAAGCGCGCGCTCCAACTGAACAGTCAACTGACGTTACATACTAAATAGCTGTCAAAGCGCGCGTCAACGCGATCGTCTGCGTCTGGAGACTTTTTCTCTGAGCGTCGCGTAAACGCTCGCTGACGCGCGTTAACGCGCGCTCATGTGATCGGTTGTATGTAAATACTACGACTTCCGGTCCCGTGATTTGAAAACGCGCGTCAAAACTTTGGCATCTGAAAATGGCCTTAAAGTAAACATCCTACTGTGAAAAGTTGAACGAATGTTTGTAATCAAACCCTGTGTTAAGTGGTTAATGCCGCCCAAGGACAGTTACATCCTATCTCAAAAAGGACTCAATAGTCTCAAATTGTAAGTGAAAACATTATTACTGTATTCAATACAAAAAATACCTTGCTTCACACAAAATGTACTGAATTTACAGTAAAATAACTATATAGTTATTTTTTTAGAATGCAAGTAAAATAACTATATAGTTATTTTACTTGCATTCTAAATTATATAATTTAGAATGCAATTATTGAGAATAAATACATATACATACTAAGTTTTGTTTTCTAAAAATTAAGATTTAGATTAAGAGAAAATTAAGATAGAATATCCTTTTCAAAATAAATTGCCCTGCATCACTTTTTGTAAATGAAAATTAATTGAATAAAACAAATTGTTTATAGTAAAATAAATTATATATTTACCATGCAACAATGAATGTGTTTAACATGAATAAAAATTATCCATCGAGGTAACCAAGTTCTTGGATAGCTTCTGTGCTTTATTTTTAGTAATGTACATAACTTAATCCCATTAACATTAAAAACACACCTATGTCTTTGATTTAAATTTAAATAATGCAACATAAAAATTAACAAAGCCTCACCAGGAAAATAAAAACCTATGGTATGTTACCTTTAACAATAGTAGGTATTTAATAGTAGATTGTATGACAAGGGAGCAAAATGATATTTTTATGATATTTTTACGGCGAGGGCGTTTTTTGAATCCAGAGGGAAGTGAGGGATTCTAGAGTAGAATCCCGAGCGTAGCGAGGGTTTCTTTAGTAGAATCCTGAACGTAGCGACGGATTCAAAGTACGTCGCCCGAGCCAAAAATATATTTTGTCCCGAGTGATACACTCTATGTTTCATCACCCTCTAAGAAAATGAAAGAGGCCTCATATTCTATTGTAATATTATTATTTAATAAAACATAGAGTAACAACTAAATTGAAATTAAATAGTATCTGATAATAAAACACCTAAAAAGTTATATGTACAGTCATATATGTATATGAAAATTTATTGTTACTTACAATTTTATTAGGAATAGAGAAGAGATTGTTGTAGATTTTATATTCTGTGTGTTTGAAATAAAGTCCGGATCTGGCTCATTTCTAATATTTTCTAACAATCCGTGAAAATTGACAAAATCGCGGGCTGTAGTTCTGTTGTTCCTTCGTCTTTATTCAAACAATATTTGCGTTCGATTTCTTTGACGCTGAACACTAAGATGTTCCAAATTCAAAAATTATGCGGAAAAGTTAATTGCCGCGCACTTTTTGAACTTGGAACTTATAGAGGGGGAGGAAAAACTCATTCCTGTCCGCTAAAAGTTCCTTAATAGAAAACACCAACTTTGGGCGCACTTGTTTTATTCTAGCAAAATGGACTGTCTGGCTATTAGTGGTAAAATGCACATTTTATTTAGTATAGATCAGTTAACTAAAGCTGGCACATTGTCTTATAACATATTTATAAAAAAAATATAATTATGGTGTGTTGTCTGTGAATTATAGATGATCTAGCTAGTGCACATGTAGACAATATAATAATATGCACTCCAAAACACTTATCAATCTCTCCAATCTTTTTGACCAACTTCAAAAAATTTGGTCCTATTTGTTTGGAAGTTGTAATAGAGTAGACCAACACATGTAAAAATTGTGCAGTTCCGAGTATATTAATACGTGTCGAATTGATAACCTCTTTTTTTGAAACTGCACAATATTTACATTATTATGTTGGTCAATTACGGCTTCCAAACAAGTATACCGAATCTTTGAACTCAATTTTGAAGTAGATATCTTCAACCGATGGAGCTGAAGTTTTGTATACACGGTTAGTTTGGATGACATTGCACGATATGGTTTGTGACGTCATTCTAAAGGCGCGAACCCACGCAGCATTCGCTGTGCACGGCCACGCGGTACACGGATTCATTTGTTTGACTACGTGGGTCAACGTTTCCACTGCAGCACACGCTATACGTGTCACGTAACTCACGACTATGTACAACTGTAGCGCAGCACAGTTTTGAATCACACGTCTTGTGTGTCGTCCGTGCATGGCGTGTATAGCGTGCGTAGCGTTGCCAGCGTTGAGCTACGTATGCGACATATCCGACCAAGCCACGTGTCAATTCATGCGTAGCGTGTCCGTGGGTTGCAGTGGACACGGTCACATAATAATATATTTTCTTGCAAAGCGAAGCTTGACACACGTGCATAGCCTCTCCGTGCGCCGCGGTGGATCCGCGCCTTAAATCCAATAACCAGGACCATCCAAGATATCGGAATAGTTATTTTTAATGCATTTCTACAATATGGGTATCAAATGAAAGGACTCGTTAAGAGTAACTCGAAAATTAATGCAACGTCATTTTAAATCCAATATGGCGGATCATCCAAGATGAAGAAATAGTTAATTTTTAATGCACTTCTACAATATGGGTATCAAATGAAAAGGCTTGCCGTAATTAATTAGAAAAAAAAATCACAAAAGGTCTCCTTATTGAAGAGCTAGACTGTTCCAAATTAACCGGCAAACGACCTTGCAACAATGATGCGTTGAAAGAGATGGAACAGACTGAAAAACCTAGCCAGCGATAACTAAAAAGTAAAAAATAAATTAAATGCAAAAAAACTTAAAAAAAGCTTTAACTTAAACACTAAAAAGAAGAAAATAATTTTTTCCTTAAAAATTTTAACAAGTATCAACTTTTAACCTCATTATATACAAGTCATATGATAATAAAAGCTTGTCGCGAGGTTTAATTACCTATCAGTATTTAGTTAAATTGTATTTGAAAATAAAATAAACTAAGGTACTACTTTATTTACAAATCGCGCAAAAAGCTTTTTTTTTAAAAAAAATTTTTTTGCATATAATTTATTCATTATCTAATAGATTCACTTTGCTCAATTACCATATTTTAAAAACTCTTTCCGTCTTACGAATTTTCGGTCAAGTCACGTGTCCTGACGCGGAGGAAGAGCCCTCCGTCTTACGCATTTTCGCGTACGGTAATATCGTATCATGGTCACGTGTCCTGATGCGATATTAACATTTTTTACCCATACCAAAAAGTTTTCACTTCAATAAAATCACTGATATAAAACAACCTCTTTTCAATGTGGATATACAATTTACGTGTCATATCATGATAAATAAATAAATTATATAAATAACATTTAAAACTATGTTCTCGCTGTAAAAATACTCAACCTTGTAAACCTTCAATAAAGTGGACAATAACAATAATGTTCAAGCAGTCAGTAGCAAATTATAACACTTTTATCTAATTAATTAGTTAATATGTTGTCACATAAATGCATAATGGTAAATGTATAAGTAAAAATCTGTCTTAATACATACTAAAAATGTAGAAAATACTAAAATTCTCATATATCTCTCCTTAAACAATAACAATAAAATTGTTCCACATTTACCAAGTCACAAACACATGTTCCAAGCCAAGGAGCTTAAGGAATCTTCAACTTGCCATTTGTTTCCCCATTAGCTTCGGTTATTGTTTTAGTAGACTTACATGTAAGATCTGATGTTTGAGTAGACTGGAAACGTTTTCCTTTTGATGGTATCAACATTGCACCCAATGCGATGAAATGAAGAGAATAGTAAAATTTTCTGCAATGAAACAAAATATTATTTTCGTATCTTAATTACTAGCCAGACTTAATTCTGTAATGTTTTATTGTTAAATAAATAACTGACCCATAAAAAGCTAAACTGGGAGCAAGATGCAAGACCACAAACGGAACAGTCGCATACGTCATAGCAATGCGTGTTGTTATGAATGTCAGCAAATCGTAGAAGAACTTCTTTGGGCGGCTATCCAAAAACATCGGACGGACAACTGCTCGTATCTGTAAAAGAACTATGAATTTTTATTCAAAACTTAAATACTTACTTTATCATTGATTGTAGTGTCAGTTTTAGTAAAGATTATCGATTTATTTTGCCTTTATTATTATCTTATATATAAAATTCTCATGTCACAGTTTTAGTTACCATACTTCCTCCAAAACGGCTTGACCGATTTTTATGAAATTTTATATGCATATTTAGTGGGTCTGAGAATCGGCTAACGTCTATTTTTCATACCCCTAAGTGATAAAGGTTGTCCACACCTAACATTTTTATTTTATTTTTTGGACATTTTTTTTATTTTTTAATAATGTGGCATCAAAAATACATACAACACTACATTTTCACGCTTCTATCAACAACGCCTATTTTTAAAGTAGATTTTTAACGCTCGATAACTTATATCGCCAAACAACGTTTGCGGGGTCAGCTAGTGGTTATATAATTTTATTACAAGTGGAAATTCAAAGTAATAAATTAACTATAATCGAAGAAAATAAATCTTTCGTAAATATCCACTTTTACGGCTTCCTATTATCAGTAGGTACCTACCCTTATTCTGAGTTTTATCAATACCGAAACAAAACGTACACATCCATAGATACGTAAATCATATACCTACAGCTTACTGCACAGGAGTCCACAGTTTAATAACAAATAAAGGTAAAAGATTTTAAGAGTTAAAAAATTTAAAATCAAATTTTTTTATGGAGTGAAAGATATGAATACTTATCGTTAGACATTATAATACAAACAAATATTTAATACCTACGGGATAATAGGAGTTCGAAATTTTACAGTGCATTACGGCCAATTCACGGTTATTATGTTTCATTAATATCATTTTACATTGAAAGAGTGTTAATTAAAAATAAAGCAATTTTCTGATGATTTATCGAATGCTTTATTAATTTTTTAACTCGTCTAAAAATCTTTTACTTCTGTTGGTTATTACACTATGCATTTACGTCTGGTAAGCTGTGTATGTGTATGCGTTTCGTTTCGGAACTGCTAAAACTCAGACTAAGGGTACAAGTTTAGGGTTATGGGTGTTTAAAATAAGAAGGGATAAAAGTCGATACCAACGATTGATCGAATTTTGTTCCATACTACTTACTAAATCATATTGTTAAAGCATTGATTAACAAAGATACGCTGTAATAAAGCTTTTTGGGTGCAGACACTTTATATACCGTTATTGATAGTACTAGTGGTCGCCCAGTAGTCGATATTCGACTATAATTTACTAAAACTTTCTACTTCTACGATAATATTAAAATGAAAGATTTATAAGGTATGATACCTGTTACTGAAGGGTTGCACTCTTTGTTAACACTTTTAAATTCATTGATAAAATGTATATTGTTTGAATTTTACAATGAATTACTATTAAAGTAGGCCATTTTAACAATTTAAATGACCTTTATGGGAAAAAATAAAATCAGAAGATCGACTTATTCTATTTCAGATCGCGGGCGCTCGTTCCTTTTTTAAAAATATTAATTCGTGTGAAATTCGCGCGCTTTCATGTGTAAATACAGATTATATTGTCCGATTTAATATCGTATTGAATAAATAGTATAATATATAAAAATGAATTCATAGGAACCAACAACAATTTCTACAACAATACCTATTTTTAAAAACAGAACGTGGCAGAACTTGTATGGCATTGCTGATACACGTAAATTTTTAATTGTGCACTTTGATTGATTTATATCTTCAATACTTTTGAGATCTTTTCATCTCCTCCATCTTATTCTTTTCATGACGTTTGCAGGACTATTCATGTCCGTAGAAAAGACAAGCCGAATCGATTAACATCCATAGTTCTATATTTGTCCCCTTGATTTCTTGCTCGACGTAAGGTTTCTTAAGTGGACTATGCTTGATACATTTTAAGTTTAGATCTACTCCATTAATTACGTCGCTTCACATACAGATTCCTATGTTTTATTTCATTCTTGGCGTCCGCATCAAATTTGACAGGCGCTAGCCAACTGAAGATAATTTTCCAGTTTGCGTCACCTTATTGTCTGTTTTAGACTAGCCACCGGCTTCCTCATTGGTCTTCTCAGAATCAGCCCCTCTCGATCCCACTTGTGATGTAGGGGGCATCGTTGGTATGTGATGGCATCTTCGCTATAATTATGTGTGTGTCACTGTGAGTCAACATGGGTAATCCGGCAAAGCCCGAGGGAACCAGGATTAATAGAAGACGACACTTTAGTAACAATCTGTGTAGACCCCTCTTTCCCAGTGGGCACTTTGGGCAAGTGCCCAGGGCCCCGCGATCAATAGGGGCCCCCCCAGATCAAATACAAAGTCCCTAGTTCCTGTCAGATCACCAAACGATAACCAATATTTATTGCCAAAAAACTTATATAATTCGAAGAAATCGAACCTTAATTCCTGACTACAATAGGGGCCCTATTATCCTAATATGCCCAGTATTGCCCAGGGCCTCCAATAGGTTAAAGACGGCCCTGAATGTGTGTATTATACAACTGTGTACCTATTATAATTCTAGATTACAATAATCACTTTTACGTCTCCAATGCTATTCTCCAATCTTTCACTAAAACATTTCCCGCCTTAACCTATATGGCTTGCTTGTCCAATCCATTCTGACATTTCCTCCTCTTTGATATACGACAGCCAGCATAGAGCTCGGTGTTACAACTTCAAAAACAGGTTGAATATCACTTAATAATAACAAATAATATCTAAGCGCGAGACCTATCAAAATGGGCTTCTTACGTTGCGGAGTAGATGAGTTGCAGTGTCTATAACAACAAGATACCTTTTTGGCGGCGAGGGTGAAGAGTCCGCCGGCGAAGAAGGTGAGGTAGTAGCCGGGGTGGAAGCCGTGCCAGACGGCGGAGAGCGCGTAGACACGCGCCGTGCGCCACGCCGCGCCGCCGCGCTCATACGCCACGCAGCGCAGCCATGCGTTCGTGTTCTTGTTCCAGCTCGCCACCGCCGTGCGGAAGTTCTGCGCCAGCTGACCACAGTATTTTGTTTATATAGAGAAATTTTTGGTCCCCTCATCTTTAAAGGTTTCGCCCTAAAAAAGTAGTAAGTATAGCCCGCATGGGCGACGTGTCCCAAAATTCAACTTCTTTGATAAAAATACGCCACTCACCTCGAATCCAAAGACGTCAATATTTGACATTTTGTCCCATTTGGGCGTGCCGTCGTTGTCGTACCCGTTGAAGCCCATGCCCGAGTTGTTACAGATGGCCTCCGACAGTAGCCATGCGTGGTAGTATTTGCAGCGCACCACCAGTGTAGACAGATACGCGTACCAGAGCAAATACAGAGCAGACCACGATCGAGACACTTCAGATGTGGGGTTGGTCAGTTCTGGATACAAATATTATAAACATAATATCTTTGCAACACAACGCTCGCAATAGAAAGTATTTGTTTGTCAGTACTCTTGATATATTTCTGTGGTCTGTCCTCTGTTCTAAAAGAACCTCAATAATATAAAGAAATTGGCCTTAGGTCCTAATTTTTTTTAATTATGTAACTATCTCCAGTAAAATACCATTTATAAAAGTTATCTACAAATAAATCAAGAAGATTATCAAAAAAATTATATATAGTTTTAACAGCATATAAATTACACTTAAAGATATTTTAATTTAATGTTTTAATAATTTTTTGGTGAATCGATAAACATGGCTACGGTCTTTCATATTTAAAATGATTGTAAACATAACCTTGTCGTGAGTAGAAGGTAATTTGAATAGTATTTAAAATGTAGTATAAAAGCAATAAATTCACAAAAATAATCGTGAATAAATGTTACCTACTCACTTGAAAATGTAAAAAATGGTTTGCCGTCATGAGTGGTGAGCAGAACTTTCATTGGTCGGTTTGACATTGACTGCGCTGCGGTGCAAACGATTGGTTCGACAAACGTCAGTTCGTCAGTGTGCGTCGTCTAATGGTCCAGTAGGTACCTATTTTCGGCTGCTGTACATTGGCCGAAAGTATACAATATCCCTACCACCGATAATCTGTGCTCACGACACATGACGGTTACTATATTGCGAATTTTTTTTATTATAACTATTAATTCGTCTGTGTCAGTCTAATTGGGTAAATTTCATATATGTAATTATGGGCATAACGTATTTTATTATTTTTATAGGTAGACATTTAAGCTTACAAATACAACAATTACACGATATAGATTTAGGTTTCACCAATAGAGTTCTTTATTGGACTTTTTATTTAGAGCGCAAAAGGAAAATTAAGGAGCACCTTCTTTCTTCCTGCACAGACGATCCAGCTTAAAGGAGTCTTAGGGTGGTTATAGGGCAATGCTCTTGCCAGAAATATTTTACGTGTTGGCGGGGACACTTACGTGCCCCAAAATTTGAGGCTTCGGATTTTCGGTATAATAAAAAGGCAAATTAAGTACCTTCTAAAACGGTCAACGGATATTTTTGTGCGAGTGTCAAGTACAGAGCCGCAGCTAATAGCGACCCGGCCACCTTGTAAATGACGGCTCGCCTTGGAGACGGCTCCGAAACACTGCTCTTGTCCTTTGTTATCTAAAACAAGTTAACGCAAAAAATACCCGATAAATTTTACAAAAATATTTGTCATACAATTTATAATGATTGTAGTGTAACTTAATTATCAGAAAACAAAACGTTATATTATAGTTATATGGGTGTTTAAAACAAAACAAAAATGAATGCACATGGTTTTCGATGTAAAACCAGCAACGTATCCCGTTAACTGCAAGAGTAGCGGATAGTCAAGGGCGGCGTCGACCACTCAATAATCATCTTATATATAAAATTCTCATGTCACAGTTTTATTTACGATACTCCTCCAAACGGCTTGACCGATTTTTATGAAATTTTATATGCATATTCAGTAGCTCTGAGAATCGGCTACTGTCTATTTTTCATACCCCTAAGTGATAAGAGTTATCCACACCTAACATTTTTATTTTATTTTTTGGACAATTTTCTTTTTTTTTTCAATAATGTGGCATCAAAAATTACATACGACCCTAAATTTTCACCCTTCTATCACCAACCCCTATTTTTAATAGTCGATTTTTAACACTCGATAACTTATATGGCAAAACAACGTTTGCGGGGTCAGCTAGTATCATTATAATATTATCATCATATTCATGTCATCATATCATTATATAAAATCCTTTGTGACTGAGAATCAACGCACAGCCTAAACCACTGATCGTAGAGAGCTGAAATTTTGAGTTGAGTTTGTTTTTGTATGACGTAAGCGTCAGATAAGAAGGGCTTTTCCGAAATTCTGCCCCTGAGAAAAATGGCGGCAAAGTTTGTATGGGACAACGTGATTCCTTGGTTCGATCTGCTTCAAATTTTGCATAACCATTCTTTAAGAGAATTATTAATGAAAGAATTTATTTTGCATCGAAAGTGATATCAATACTCCTAGTGTTTTTGTTTTAAATACCTAACATTTGATTTTGACACACAGTTACGTTTGAAAACTCAATCTGATTAAAATGTCAGACGGCTGAATATTATGACGCGCTGCTGGAATGAGTCTTGTAAGATTATTTTTGAAGTAGATTGCTGTACACTTTGACGTAGCTCTGCTAAAGTTGTACTCAGGCTTAAGTAGACCTCATCCGGAACCGGTAACCCGGAACCGGCCCGGAACATAGCTGTGGTATACAGAAACACAGTAGTATAAAAAATATCTAACTTTAAAAAAAAAGTTAGGTACGTAACTTTGATTCCATATTCTAGGTCCTCAAGAGGCCTGCTATAAGAGGTTTCAGGATTATCCATTCTTTCTGGGACATCCTGTATTACTCGTAATTACAAAAACATAAGGTGACTTTAGTACTTTTTTTGTCGTTGTGTTAAAACTAGTATTGCGCATAGATACTTACATCATGGTATTGCATGATGGTAGCCGCAGAAATAGAAAAAATCAACGGGCTATACAATGATAGTGTATTAAAAAGAAGTAGATACCGCACTAGCGCGCGGAAAATGCGCCGCTGATATTGTTTCAATTGACACAATGCAACTTACGACCGCACTCAGAGACGTCATTTAAACTAATGTTCATTAACAAACAAATAAAATCGTCTTCATTCGTATTGACATAAGTGTCATCGTTATTTTCATAATGAACCATTAACGTTAATGAACGTCTCTGAGTACGGCAGTATGTCGCATAATATCAGCGGTTGGTGAAGCACGTGGATATTGCGCACTAAAAATAGTCAAAATGCGTACGTTGCGTACGTATGCGTAGTTTAGTACTACGTTACTTAACTAAAAAAGGACGATGGATTGTCTTATCACACGTAAGTACATCAATAATTTACATCTATTATTTCTAAACCATCGCAAAAAAAGATAGCGAATATGTCGCAGTTGTAGTGCGATAGGGATAGATAGATAGATAGATCTTTATGCTGCTTTCAATAAGGACCAAAATCCTTTGTATCAGAGGATATGAGTCGATGCGCGGGCTCTAACTATCTCTTTCGTGTAGTTATGTTTCGTATATTTCTTTCGCATTTACATGTCACAAACACATGTATACCTTTAGACGTAAGAATACGTTTGAATGTGCAGCTTGGCGGATCAAATTCTAATCGCCGCGCGTTAAAAGATACCATATCTACCTCTTTTAATACACTATCATTGGGTCTATTGAATTTTTTCTCATCGTAGGCCTCTTTAAAGAATACAGCATTGATGACATCGAATCACTTCGATCATACGATCGTGCGATGACACATATTTTATTACTCTTATTGACCAACCAGTCAGCTCGCCCGATATTTATGTATGAATTCGCATAGCAATTAGGATAGCGGCTGACTGAACGCTCGATGATATCAGAGATAGCGCAAGAACTAAAATGATCTATTTACGGTAGACGTCTGTATGCGTAATGCGTAACAGCCTACAATAGTTCACGAATCAATACTAACACCTGTAGTCTTATAACATCTAGTTTCCCAATATAGCTTGACGAATACAACCATGACGATTGAAATCTTTATTGCATTGTCATTTTATTGCGTTAAAGATATAATATAGGTACGACACAGATTGGCTTTTTAGTAAAAAGGGTTGTTCACACCTAAGAAGTAGTCTTCTACCATAATACATAAATGTCTAACTTAATTATAACTTAATTTTAACGTAATTATAAGGCGTTTACAATGCCGACTGACACGTATTTTCTCGTCTATTTAGGTAAGGAAGATTCAGATGAGGCAGAGGATTTTACTATACTGAGGATTTTGTTTGATGTTTATCCTAACGGGATCGGCGCTGACCGAACAACTCGTTTCAAATCCGGTGAGCACACGATGAAGTTTTGACAGTAACCCATTAATGGCCCACTACACTACAGGGTCGGGTCTCCTCTCACAATGAGAGGCATGTAGGCCGTAGTCCACCACGCTGGCCTCCTGCGGGTTGGTGGACTTCACATACCTTTGAGAACAAAGAAGCGTGGTGGTACTGTTCTTCAAGAAGGGAGATAAAGCCCAACTGAAGAACTACAGGCCCATCGCGCTTCTGAGCCACTTTTATAAGCTGTTTTCGAGGGTCCTTACTAATCGTCTAGCGCGCAGACTCGACGACTTAAAGCCTCCCGAACAAGCCGGATTCCGAAAAGGCTATAGTACCATAGACCAGATACATACGCTTCAGCAGGTTATACAAAAGACCGAGGAGTATAATCCGCCGCTATGCGTAGCGTATGTGGACTAAGAAAGCCTTCGATTCTATCGAGACCTGGGCGGTGCTCGAGTCTCTTCAGCGATGCCAGATGGACTATCGGTACATCAAGGCGTTGAAGTGTTTATACAATGCCGCCACCATGAAATTCCGAGTACACGACAGCAGTACGAACCCCATCCACGTCCAGCGCGGCGTAGACGTGTTCAAGATGATGGAGTGGAAAGGACGTGGTATTAACATCAACGGCGAACACCTCTCACACCTCCGATTTGCCGATGACATAATGATCCTGGCGGAGTCACTGGATGAACTCAGCATTATGCTCAGCGACCTAAATAGTGCCTCACAACGGGTGGGTCTTAAGATGAACATGGACAAGACGAAAATCATGTCTAACGTCGATGTCACACCCGTACCAGTGGTTGTTAACGGCACTGCTCTCGAAGCTGTAGACGCCTGGGACAAACGATCCGAATGGGTAAGTCCAACTTCGAGAGAGAGGTCACTCGAAGAATCCAGCTCGGCTGGGCAGCGTTCGGGAATCTACGACACGTCTTGAAGTCCGATATACCTCAGTGCCTGAAGTCGAAAGTGTTCGAGCAATATGTGTTGCCAGTGATGACCTACGGTGCCGAGACGTGGTCCTTTATTGTGAGCCTAATTCACAAGCTCAAGGTCGCCCAGAGGGCAATGGAGAGAGCTATGCTCGGTATTTCTCTACGTGACAGAGTCAGAAATGATGAAATCCGTAGAAGAACGAAGGTGACCGACATAGCTCGCAAAGTTTGCAAATTAAAGTGGCAATGGGCTGGCCATATCGTTCGCAGGACTGACAACCGATGGGGAAAAAAGGTCCTCGAATGGCGACCACGTTTAGGCAAAAGGAGCACAGGCCGCCCTCCTACCAGGTGGACTGACGACCTGAAGAAGACAGCGGGAAACCGTTGGTTTCAGAGGGCTCAGGACCGGGGTGGCATCGATTAGGGGAAGCCCATGTTCAGAAGTGGACTGCCAAGGGCTGAAAGGAAGGAAGGAAAGAGGAATATCAATAGATATCCCAGCTTAAAGTTGCCTTGCAAAGCGTGGAAAAAGGGTGGGTTCCATCAGTAGTCGTGAGACCGTATCCAAGTAGATACGCGTCCACGTTGCTCATCCTATTTTACGCGAGCAGCATTGGTGGCGCAATACGTGAAACGGAAGAAAACTTATTGTTCTACTTTAATCCATCCTTTAAATACTTACATAATTAGGTATCACCAGGCCCTTCAATGAAATTAATGTAATCCGAATAAAATACAACAGGCCCACACATAAGTGTTTGAAATGCTAGCGTAAAAGCAAAATATTCCAGTGGGGATGGAATTTTCTCAATCTTTGAGCCTTTATCAAGTGACTGGTTCACCGAGTTTGCATTGATTTCCTTGTTCGTGATGTTGTCTTGTAACGAATACGCTAAGGATGTTACTCTTTGAGTAATAACCATGAGTGGTCCTGCAAAAAATATCATATAATCATAGAAATAGGCCTATATCATTTATCCATGGGATATTTAACACGACATACAGGTAAATTACTTAAGTAATAATTATGTATTATATTACGTTTTACACTTAATAAAAACTCGACCTGCTGAGGTCAAACAGAATAATTTTACATTTTACGCGATAGTGTATTTAAAATTTTAAATAAGTAGGTAATAGGTATATTTATTTTTGAAAAATTATGTAATCTTTCATAAGAGATAAAAATTGGGGAAAACGTAAAACTTCCAAAAACACATCCTTATCAGGTTTTTCATCTCAAGTTTCAAAGAAATTGTTTGGCAAAGGGGAGTTATTTGGTTCACGTCAGGCCCAGGACCCAGGAAAGCAGGCTCTATAAAGTAAGAAGTCATAATGGATTCAAAAGAGCAATAAATCTGTATACTTTACCTGTTATATCCAAGCTATAATCAGCATTATGATATATTTGTCGATGCAAATGCAGACATGAAAGATATAACATACACGCGGTCAAAATTACACTAAAAAAAGGAAAGATTTTTCTACTATACAAAAACAATATACAGGATAAATTTTTCAAGCGTGCGTGGATGGGGAAATCCGAAACTATGAGGAATATCGAAAAATGCTGAAAGGACTTTTTTTCCCATACAAATCTTAAACCGATTCCTTATCGGTCAAAATTATGACCATTGTTCCTAATTCATAGCTGGAATCGACGTCTCAAGGATCTCACGTATCTGTATAAAAAAAATTCATCCAAGTCCATACAACTGTGTTCTTCTGTTTAATGCTAAATGTGAATGTTGTAAAACTGAACGCAACCAGTCAATGCAATCCAGCTATAAATTGGTAACAATGGCAATTATTTTAAACGCTAAGTTATCAGTTAACTTTTGTATGGAAGAAACACATTTTGTTAAAAATGAGCTCTATTCTTAAGTTTGCCGTATATCATTACTTTCTAGAAGTCGTTCCTTATTAGAGACACTGTCGAATGGTCTAATACAGGGTGTGATATTTTTTTTTCAAAATCAATGGGTTCGATTATTGCCTAGGCATATTGATTTTTCAAAAATCCAATGATCCAGTTTTAGTTTTCATCAAAATCGGTCCCCAGACTCCTTTCAGCATTTTTCGATATTGTTTCGGATTTCCCCATCCATGCACACTTGAAAAATTCATCCCTGTATTTATTAAGATATTTAAATTATAACTTCTGAAGTAAATGCAAAATTATAACATACTTGCCAATAATATTCACTGGCACTACTTTCAACACCGCATAACTAATCATAGGTAGAACCACCAAATGTACAGATTGTCTGGGGAAAAAAATTAATAATGAATGTTTTATTATATATTATTATGTAGTTAATAGGTATATGGGTATTAGGTATAAATTATTATTTTCCTTGTAATACTATAGTCTTATGCAAGTAAAAATTCTTTAAAAATAAAAAATAAACATTTGTTTTAAATTTTCACTTAATTTTGCTTTTTTTTAATTTTCGAAGTACATAGATGTCATCTTAAATCTAAATTAAAGATGACTACCTTGGCTGTCACTGACCTCTCATTATTAATGTAATTGCTAAAACTATTATTAGGACATTAAAAATAAGCATTTTTTAAAATGGTAGCAGTTTAGAGACACGATTTATTTATTTTTGTACATTCAAAAAGAAATTGAATGTACAAAAATAAATATTAAATTTTTACTTACTAAATATATAATTTAACAAGAATATATATTAATTAATAGTACTACATATATATTGACGTATGGTTAAACGTGCCGACAATAAAAATACTAATTTGCATACATTAGTCATCATTTTAGCTTACATGCATGTTGTAAAGGAGAATAAATGTTTCAAACTTTGTTGAGTAGTATATAAATATTATTATAATAACATGCTGTGAGCATGTGAATGCTGCTGTATATGCTATGAAAAATTCATATACTTATGACACACACACAGCCCTTTTTTCCATGGGACTTTACTACTCAAGCCTGTATTATGATAAAATGAAATGAAAAAAAATACAAGTATTTATGTTGACTACATTTAAAGCTGATTTTAGACGACGCTATACTATTGTGCTATAAAGTATAGCAAAAAAGGACCTAATGCTATACTCTATAACGTAACGTTCACATACGCGATATTATCGCAAGCTTTTATAGTGTATACCAAGCTCAGTCGACAGTGAGCTTTGATGAGTTTGCCGGACGGCTGGGGCAGCGCGCGATATAGCATAGCATGAACTCTGTGCATCGCACCAATTTATAGCGTATAGTAAGCCAATAATTTATAGTACAGTACAATCATGAACATGTCTATAACAATGTATGGAGTATGTAGTGCGATATTGTTGTGCTATGAGCTATATTATACTATATACTATTATATTATAGCGTCGTCTGAAATCAGTGTAAAACTGCTGTTAGTACATTTAAGTAATATTGGTAAAATATTTTATAATCTAAGGGACAATCTACATTTGTTCAGCTCCATTCACGTTTAAAGTTTGGTTATTGTATTTCACTAGAAGAAGCTAGAACTGCATAAACTTCAAAAAAACAAAGTTACTGTGCCGTTTTGAATTGTGTGGATGTCTTCTGTAAAAATATTTAGAATTTGATAATGAAAAAAAAAACTAAACTACCTATTTAAACTTTAGACAGTTTTAGGTTGTTTGACCTTGTTTAATGATTTTCTGCAGCTTTTAGCACTGTCCTGTTTCATTATTCAGAATGTTTATCATAGGTTTATTGCTCTTGCAATGCTGAACTAGTATTTAGATACCTACTTAAAGTCAGCTGCAAAATAAAAAACTGTCATTGGAGCTGAAAAGTGTAAATGGCCCCTTTAGTGTTATATGTGTTAGAAAAGTAAAATTGTTTCAAAAAAGATAAAACTTACTTGCCAAAACAGAAATATCCCATGAGCAAACCTATAACAAGGCACACAGAATGGCGAAATTCTGGTGAAGCAAGCCTCAGTGGCTTCCGAAATAATCTGGCCAGGCATAGTGCAGCTATTTGTGCGATCAAAAAATTAACCTAATGAAAGGAAAATATACTTATGAAACTGGTAGCAGTGCCTCTAGTGATCATGTGAAACTCTGAGCCTTATGCACACAAACTAATAGTCTCTTTCCTCTAATAAAGAGGTCTCTACCAAATATGTGTAGCATGTCACAATATTTTTCAAGCTATGTTTGAAAACATAGCTGCCTTTTATACAGTATCATATTATACACACATACAGGGTTATACATACATGGATCTCAAAACTTTTTACAGTGCAAGAACTGAGTTGCGAGACTTGGGTATTTTATAAGTTATGTTTTTGATGGCATCAACATTTATTTTGGAATCTCAAGTCGACATAAATATTTATTTCTAACTTTAGGTCACTATAGTTAGTAAAGTCAACATTTAATTACAACCAAATAATTCAGCAGAATATCCGTTTCGGTAAAGGTTAAACCAAATAGTATTTGGTATTCGGTTATTCAGTGAAACCACTATTCGGCACATCTATTCTAATTATTATGAATAAAAAATATGAATATAACTTTAAAATCTTAGTAAATATTACCTAATCAGAATCAGCATGAATTGTAGATATTTTTAAAATAAAGTTCCACAATAGGGTATTCAAATTCAAATTCAAAAGCTTTTATTCATTATTAGGTACAATTTATGCACACTTAATGAACATCATACATTTAACATTATACAAACATCCGCTTTGATCGCCCCTCAGGCAAAACATAGACTAGGAGAAAAAAGCGGGCGGAAAAAAACTCCCAGTACTCTTTTAAAAATAAGTATGCATTATTCTATGGTGCAGTATGACTAGGCCCAATAAAGGAACACACGTGACAACTATCGTGTGTGTCAATATCGCCCCATTGCCATCCGCTCACAAATGAATATTTCGCACCATGCAAGGAAAAATCCAAAATTATGTAATATTGATAGATTTTGTTAAAAGCAAGTGAAAAATGGTGATTTCTGTTCTAAAAAATGTAGTATACATTTATTATTTCAATTTTAAAATTCAGGTTTGTTAATCTGTTTTTCAAATGTCAAAAACGCTATACGCCATGAAAGCTATCAGTGTGACATCATTAGCAATGTAAATAAACAATGGAGTATAACTTTCTTCATCTACTGAGATGTATTGTTTACACTGCGAGTGACGTCACAGGCATGGCGGCAGTGCCGAGACTGCCGAAACAGTGTTTTCGCGGGGATTTTTGAAATTTAAATTGAAATCTTTTTTTACATAATATTTGTTTGCAAACATTTTTTTTCCAATTTTTTATGGGTTTTTATGACTTACGAATTCAAAGCTTTTTAACATAGGCCGTAATACCCTATTATTGTTTGAAACATTTTTCTCTACTGTTCATGTTTGTTGCAATAAACGCAAATAACCATTAAAAAATTCATTTTTCAGCAATTTGACCTTGAAAATATAATTTGCGGGTATTTTGAGTATGATATTCTTAATCAGCAATCAAAATCCATATGTGTACCAAAATTCAGATCGATCGGAGGTATGAGCTAAACATAAGTTAATCCAAACTTAATAATTTTTAATCTCAGACACTTACATTTTATTTATATTTAAAGATGCTGTATTAAATATACCCAAAAATACTGTATTGTTTAATATTACTTAATTATTACTGTATTTATTAATATAACCCTCTTTACCATTTTTAATGTAATATCCTTAAAAATGTAGTTGAAACTGGTCATAAACCAAACTAAAGTAAAGGTATGATTTAACAATTGTGAAACTAGTGTTCTTAAACTTAGTTTTACCTACTAATACAAATAACTAATAGAGCATACAAGTGACAGGCATCAATATATAATGTTTTGATTAATATACTTTACTGACTACAATAAATTCTATCTATAATTTCTAATTCATTGAATTTTATTCACCAAATAGTATATTACTTACGATATCAATCGGAATTCCGATCCTGTTTGATATAAAAAGAAACAGTTTGCTCCCATCGTAATAATCGTGATGCGCCGTTGCCATTATGGGGATTCAGCAAATAAACAATCTAGTGGGCACAATCTTCCTTCCCAGTTCTGATTAAAATTTCATTTATTGAAAGCCTAGAAACGCAGATATAGTAAGGTTTTTTTACTCAGGCACCCAGAACTACAATAAAATTAAGCCATAACGAGTAAGAAATTGGATTTGACATAGATAAATACCGGTGAAATAATGCATAAATCACAAAAAAATATTATTGAACTAGATACACACTTTATATCTTCAAGTACCTACACTATGTACAATACACCGTGTTACGTGTATGAGATCGACACAATTACTAATAGCTAAAAACATCCAACCAAAACTACGAATTCAAATCATCAACAATCATCAACATACATTCAACAAGTCAAGTCAACACGATCAATTGACAATTGTGTGACAGTGACAAACAGACAATTTTTTTAATAGTGATGGCACCACGCAATTTTACCTATCGTCAATTTCAAGTTATGCCTCCTCTACACGTCTACGGTTGCATCCGTGGACACTGGCAGATGCGTCCGCAGATGAATTTCCACGAGCTGTCCACAACTCCACACGTCTGTAGATCGATCAGTCAACGTTCATTCTGGAAATCTGGACAGACGCAACTCCAACTCGTGCTCAGATTAACATTTAAAAAATGGAAATTAACCATCGTTAAGATGGCGCGGTGGTTAACACCGCGCCACTCAGGTCGTCAATAGAATAAATTCAATTCTCAATAGAATAAATTAATTGAGATAGGTAGGTACTTAGTTAAATATTAATTATCAATTAATAGTATAGGTACTTACAACATTTTTTTTGTGATATTTATTTTTAGGATTCCATATTTCCATCCAGTTTTCAGCTTGATATAGCTAAATAAACCTAAAAGTCTCCTCGGTGCTCATATTGTTTGTCAATTCGAGCGTTAGCGTAATGATGCGCCACAAAAAGCACGCGTGCATTCGCAATCAATCGCAACTCCGATCAAACTGATACGTCGGCAGACGTATGGACAGACGCCGGACGTTCGCGCCGAAACCCTTTGATCCGTGCCACAAAAAGTACAAAAACCGACAACAAACGGATTTGAGGCCATTCGAGGCGGACGCGTCTGCTGACGTTAAATACCTACCACAGACGCAGTATCCACAGATGACGTCTGCAGATGCATCCGTTGACGTGTAGACGTGGGACCCCACCTTAACATTTCTAAAATGTTTATGCCCCGATACATAATTTTTAACCTAAATTGTTTTGTTCCCTTAAGAAATATAAATGATAAGTTTTAGGAAGAAATCACTATGAAATTGTTATCAAAATATTGTTAATAAGTCAAATTTCAAAACATAAAATGAAAAATGAAATCCAAATAATTTTAATATTGACTTTTCTATGTTCATTTAGTGCGCTTGATACTTGCTGTACATAGATTTTATATTACCTTATAATTGTTTACAGCATTTTTTTTAAGAATTTGCCTTTTTTCGTTAAATTTATCACCAATATCTAGCATTGCATTTAAATAAAATAACCTAAAGCGAAAGAGTTAAAAGTCGTATCAAGTCCATTTTTAAATTGCCCCCATTAACTATCAAATTGCCCCCTGTGGGGCGTGGGCCCCACGTTGGGAAACACTGCTATAGACTGTACTTAACTTATTAAGTAGGTATAATTTTATTTTGTAACATCTTTCTCGTGTAACAGTCAACAATACACAAAAAAAACCATAAACAGCTTCTTCACTTGAACACTGAAAGGCACATAATATAAAAATTATAAAATTCCGACTCAAAAAACATGACATTTCCATCATTCAGACAATGGCCAGCAAGGTGCATGTCAGTATGTCAGGCTATATTTTTCTAAATACCTTCCTATTCTTTTGATCATAGCCACCTCAATGACCTCCATTACACACTACTTAGCTACAGAAAAATATTATAGGTAATAAGCTAAATTTTAGAAAGACATTTTATTTTCTTAGATACAATAGCACTTTCCTTAACTTATTGTCACACACTTCAATTGGAGTTTGTCCATCCTTATTTTTTGTATATAGATTTGCTCCTGCATTACATAACAAACTTGCAACTTGATCTCTATTTTCTTCACATGCTAGATGTCTGCAATATAAAAGTTTCAGTTTCAAAAATATATACACAAAATTATAATATAAATAAGACAGAAAAATCTGTAGACACATTATGAAGAATATTTGCAATAGAGGAATTGGTTTATCATACAGAATGGCAACATAAACATATTGTTATTATATTTAATGAGTAATGTGACATTACCTTAATGTTCATATTATAGCCCAAGAGCCCATGGCTCCCAAGTCCCAGACCTTCGTATTATAAAAGCTGAAAATTGTTCTATGTATACCCACAATATAGATATAAACGGACCCTGAATATGGAACTTGGGTTGCGGTGGGTTTGGCAGTTAACAGGTGGTAAAGGTGAGTAAAATTGTGCCTCAAATTCGTTATAGTATAAAGGTCAGTTTTTATTTTAATTGTAATAATGTTAAAAACTGCCTTGTTCAATGCCAGACATCTAGGACGGTGACAACGCCCTCCCAGACACCCTAAAGTATGCTGAATTATAATTATACTTTCGTCATAGTATAAAGGCTGAGCTTTATAATGTTATTAGGGCAACTATAAAATGATGTTTCCTCTTTAGCCAGATAGTTTCGATGGTTCCTCTATCTTTCCAGACACTTTAAAAGTCACAAAAATGCTTCCACCTAGGGAAGCATTTTTGGAAATTTCTCGAAAATGCTAGGAGCTCGGAAGATGCGAGCGACGTGATCGGATAGGCGCCGCGGAGTACACCGAAATACCTTTTGAATTTTCCGATTCCCAATTTCGATATTGTGGGTATACATAGAACAATTTTCAGCTTTTTATAAAAACAAAGGTCTGGGAGCCACGGGCTCTTTCTGTATTATGAACTATTTAATATACTTCCTTCTGAAAGGCAGTCATACCAAATGTGAGCAACATCTGCTTATTATAATAAATTAAAGAAGTGTATAAATTTGCATAAATGCTAAAACTATATTTTATATAAATACGAGCTGACCGGGCAGTCGTCGCTCTGCAAATTAATTTGACTAATATCCAGTTTTTTTGAGTCACAAACTTTCTCCACCAAGTCCAATATGTGAAAATCCAAACAACTTTAACAAATTAGTTACAATGAAAAAGCTCCTACAATTAAAAACTGCACTTGATTCCAATATTTTAACATTTAGAATGCCAACCTAAATATATACAGAGTGAATTTTCAAGTATGCGTGGGTGGGGAAATCCGAAACTATGAGGAATAGTGAAACATGTTGAAAGGAGTCTCGCAACCGATTTTGATGAAAACTAAAACTGCATTATTGGATTTTTGAAAGATCAATGTGCCTAGCCAGGCTTCGAACCTGTTGATTTAGAAAGCAAAATCACATCCTGTATTATTA
This sequence comes from Erynnis tages, assembly GCA_905147235.1. Classification (NCBI taxonomy): domain Eukaryota; kingdom Metazoa; phylum Arthropoda; class Insecta; order Lepidoptera; family Hesperiidae; genus Erynnis; species Erynnis tages. The sequence continues at coordinate 6,375,013 of LR990082.1, forward strand.
TACCATTCAATAGTGTCATTAATAAGGAACAAATTCTGAAAAGAAATGACATAAATGACAAAGATAATGCTAATTTTAAACAAAATACGTTTTTTTCATACAAATCTTAACTGATTACTAATAATTCAAAATGATGGCCATTGGCCATTCCAATTCATAATCATTCTTTAATATTGTAGAACATACTTTTGTTCTATTATCAATAAATCAACATGCGATGAAAGACATTTTAAGGAACATTTTAAGTTACTTAAGTTTTAGTAAGGATCCCTAATCTTTTCTAGCAATAAATATACATATAATTATGTTACTCAGGTTGAATGTAGCTTTCCCATGGTGAAAGAATTTTTTAAATTGGCACAGTAGTTTCTTAGTTTCTTCACACAACAATACAAAATTTTCCTCTTCATAATATTAGTGTAGATAAATATAAAGTTTGTTTGTGTAACATATTCTTTAATGCTTTAAAATGTTGGCGGTTGTGCATATTTACTCTTCTTGGCAAACCCAAATGGGATTACAATGCAATGCTCTTTTTTGAAATGGGACTGGCAAAAGTAAATGTAAATAAACAGTTCTCACAATGGAGTGTTTCCAGTACTGTCACAGGCATCAATTTTAAGTTCTTCGCAATTTAGCAGCAATTCAACAATTTTGGTTCTGCCTTGAGCTGATGCTCTATGTAAAGGTGTAGCGCCTAACACATCTGCTTCATTGATATTTGCCCCACTTTCTATAAGAAGTCTTGCAACCTGAAGAGTACCGACATTTAAGGCAATAAGGTATAATTTATTTAAAAGATTCAGTGTAGCTAGTATAAACTGGAAAATTAATAACATTTGAGAATATTTTGCGAAATGTTAACTTGCAACATCACAACATACATTTTTTTACACTTTTACAATTATTTGACCATAATTATTATGTAACTGTATGAAAGAAGATATCTCCATCAGCGAAGATTTGACCAATTTATCAAGGAAAGTTTTTTTAAGTGTATTAATTCCACAAAAAGCTGATGAAACTGTTACCTAAAGAAGATCAGGAAGGTGAAATCATTTAAAAATTCTCCAAGTGTCTACCTCAGCTTCTCCATTCATTTGATGGCAACTGGCAACACTAGAGGACTCACTTTATCTGGCATAAATAAAAACAATGATACCTACCCAAAAATTCCTGTTCTACATCTGTACATTTTATTGCTCAAAACTAACAATATTAATAAGCAATAATTTCATTCCCAGTAATTTTGGTGGAAGTGTCTAATTCAAAAACAAAGACCGGAATGACTCAAGGTCAGTAGGAAGCAAGGGATAAGGGACATGTTTTTTTACCTCAAAGTGTCCTTTAGAGCAAGCATAGTGCAAGGATGTCTGCTTTCTGTTTGTCTTTTGGTTAATTTCAGCTCCTTTTCCGATTAGCAAATGAACCACTTCAAGTCGACCAGCAGATGCAGCTAGTATCAATGGAGTACAATTTGTGTCATCAAATGGATTTACAGGACTTCCTTTATCAATTAGGTATTCTACTAAATTTTCATTTCCTCCTAATGCGGCCCAGTGAACCAAGAGGCGATTGTTCTGAAATTATATTATATCCTTTGTATAGTTATTACACACTTACATGATTACTAAATGTAAGGCAAGAATACAAAATGTATTCACTTCGTCTGGTGTGTCTAAAAGAGATTTGTTTTCATCGATTTTAACTTTAACCTGACTGAAATCTCCTTTATAAGCGCTCTCATAAATCGAACCAATAGACATTTTAGCAATTACTTATTTCAAAAGTGTTTTCTTTAATTTTTGAATAGGTACTTAAAGTGACTTAAACGAAATCAGAATTTCAGCATATTTTTTTATACCATGACGATACAAAACAAATAAAATGTCACGTCATGTCAGATTGTCAGTGAATAGTGATGTTCTGAACTTCTGACAAATTTAGGGTTGCCGTAATCTAATTCTGAAATTGCCGGATTTTTAGGGAAAGCTGAGAAAAACGTGGGTTGAAGTGATCGTTGTCAATTCTATTGTCAGTCAAACAAATCAATTACATAATAATATAAATCTTGATTAAATAAAGCATGCCAAACTTGACTGACGCTTGACGGTTGACGTAGTTACAGCTCACACGATGATGACAGTCGCTCACAAGCAGGTTGCCAGGTTTATTTCGAATAAATACCGAACAGTGAGCAAAAAAAACAAGTTTTAATCATTTAATTATCGACATTAAATACAAAATACTGTTATAGTACCCAACCTAACTTATAAAACAAATTTTTCTTTTTTATTTTCACCGGCGGAAATGAGTGCTAATGCCACACCAACTTTTTGAAGTTTAGATAGGTAAGGAGCCATATTGCATTAGCGTGCTTCCAACCAGAGAGTCGACAACACACTAACTACTGAGTTGGGGGCTTTGTTGTAAACAATGGACGCAAACACCAACCGTGGGCTCCACAAGCCTTCCACCAAGGTGTCCCCTGTTGGACGCTTGTTTACAACAGTGTGGCTCGCCCTTCAGTTTTCACGTCCAGTCCATCAACCGTCAATCAATCAAATTGAATCAATCAATCAATAGAATAGACAATAGTCTACTGTTATTATTAATGTTCCTTGTTGTTTTGTTATTGCATTTTATTGTTTAAAATGTTTACATTTATGTAAATATAGTTTTTGATAATAATATATTTTGTTAGACCAGTTCCTTAGCTAACTCATATTTTGATTCTTCGATTCTTTTCACCAATATGGAACATTGTACAATAATTGATCCTTTCGAATACTCTAAGTTCTGAAGCTTTTTGTTTAGATATATGATGGAGACTTTTGAAATAATATCGCTTAATGATGTGTTGTTTGGTAATCATTTCTTGATTGGTGGTTTATTCCTTAGTTACTTGGTGTACAGGATAATTCATTCGATTGTGGATGACAGTAATTATATGCTGACAAAATACCGGCTTAATGGTCACACTTGGAGAAGTATTCAATGTAATAAATCAATACCATATAACAGTTGCGTAAGTATTGTTTTTAAAATAATATTTATCAACACTTAACAATAAACTCCTTTCACAAATGTGAAGTTTTTATCTACATAAAAATGCTTAGGGCATTTTTATTTAAAGCAGAAATACACTTTTCATCTCATCTTTTCGAAAAGTACGACTTGGTTCGCCTTTAAGTGCACCCAAAGGTGGTCTTTTGTATAATAAACTTTAAGCGGGCAGGAATGAGTTTTTCCTCCTCTTTATAAGTTCCAAATTCAAAAAGTGCACCAGATTCGGTTATTATTTTAAACACAATATAATTAAAATCTACAACACTATTCCTAATAAAACTATAACAATAAATTTTCATAATTGGGAAAATGTCTCAAATGTAAATACATATATATCTTTTTAGTTGTTTTATTATCAGATACTATTTAATTTCAATTGACAATACAATACAATACAATACAATACTCTTTATTGTGTACATAGATACAAAATCAGTTAATTGTGTTAATACCAATTTAATCTATAGTCTTGATAATATTTTAAGAAATTAAAGAAAAAGTGGCAAATCTGTCATAAATGGAGAGACATTTTTTAAAGAAATATAAGAAATAAATAAAGATGAAAATGTTTGCTCAAATATAGATATATAAAGTTATTAAAAAATATTTTGATCAATCTATATTCAGTTATTTACCCAATCATCCCATGTTGATACCCATGTCGGAATATTCAAAAAAGCTGTGCCTACCTGAGATTTAAGAATTAATGTATTTTTCATAATCCTCATCCCAAAACATCTCGAAAATGACACTCATGATCACACACCTATCAATAATCATATATTTTATTATCCTCATCCCAAAACATCTCGGAAACGATATGATCCATGACTAAGAATTCAACAAAATCAAGTCCGCCAACTTGAATGTCAATATCAAAATAATATCATAATCAATATCCCAAAATATCCCAAAAACGGTACCCATGATTAAGTGTTTAAAAAAATCGAGTCCGCCAAATTGGATTTCAAAATTGATATTTCATAATCTTCATCCCAAAATATCCCGAAAACGATACCCGTGACCAAGAATTAAATAAGTCAAGAAAATTGGATTTCAAAATTAATATTTATTTTTCATACTCCTCATATTAAAATGTTCTAAAAACTACACCCACGTCAAAAAACCTTCAAGAAACCTTCATCCACATCTAAATTAAAAAAAAAATAAGTGCTACGAGAAGGCTTAGTAGCACGTCAATCATTATATTCGTAAAATAAAAAATCCTGGCTGTTATTTACAATTTTTAACTTATCTCTTGTCACAAATGTGACTCAAGATCATACAACAGCAAAATAAGTCTTTGAGTACCAATTGGGTATGCCATACTGCGCGGGAAAATCTTGTGGAAATGGTGAAAATAACGTTTTCCATACGATAACAATTTTCACGATATATGAGTTATATAATTATGTATACGTATGTACATAATATACAAATATTGCTTGTTTCATAGAATTTTCTATTAACTCAATCGAATTACATAAGACTCAGAAGAGAAAAGGTTTATAATGTCTGACTGAGGGTAAGTCCGTCATATGACGGTCTTTAAAACCCTCCAACTAAATAGGAATAAGTGAGACAAGAAAACTGGGTGAGAATATAGAAGAATACGAAGACTACATCCTGTTCTACAAGGGAACAACAGCGGGCCGTGCAGGAGTCGGATTTCTCATAAAACACTATCTGAAGAACAACATTTTGGAATTAATAGGGATCTCCGATAAACTAGCAGTATTAAACATAAGACTACCCGGCTACAAAAAAGTGTGGACCATCATCCAGACTTATGCCCCAACAGAAGAACCTCACAAGCACAAGGAAGAAACAGATGAGTTCTACAACAAGTTGCATGATGTCACCAGAAACTACCTCAACAACAACCTCATAATTATGGGCGACTTCAATGCTCAAGTTGGCAAAAGAGAAGCAGGCGAAGAACATATACTGGGGAAATACTGCTATGGAAATAGAAGCGACAATGGACACAGACTCATAGATTTTCTACTTCAAAATAACCTAACTCTGCAAAATTCAAGGTATAAGAAGAAGATAAGAAACAGATGGACCTGGGCTTCCCCAAGTGGACAATATAGAAATGAAATTGACTTCATTATTACAAACAAATCTCAGTACTTCAACGAAACACATGTCATACAGAACTTGAACTTCAACACGGATCATCGTATGGTGCGCAGCCACATAAAGCAACATCAGACAGAACATTCTAGGAAATTTATAGTGAATACAACTCTGCTACCAGAAAGGTATAAGCAAATATCAGAACACCCTAATATCAATTCGCTGACCGAAATTGTAAACTCTGACAGAAGTATTGGGGAAAAATACAACCACTTAGAAAAAACACTGTCCCAAGTCAAGGGAAAAACCACAAAGGAGAGCAACGAACTGAGCGAAAAAGTATTAGAGCTCCTAGAAGAAAGAAAACTATTAATTTCGCAAACAAACAAAAACAAAGAAACCAGAAAGAGAATTTCAAATCTAAGCAAACTTATAAGAGAAAGTATACGAAAGGAAAGAAAACAAAAAAGGCTTAAGAAACTAGAAGAAACAATCCAAAAAACAGGTGGAACTAAGAAGGCTTTCAAGGAGTTAAGAGACCAAGGGAAGGAATGGATACAGCGACTAAAAAATACCAAATCGAAACCTAAAACAAAACGAATAGACATTCGCAAATTAGCTACAGAATATTACAGAACTCTCTACTCAAACATAGATCAGGAACCAGAGGAAGCAATGAAGCCAAACAACGATCAACAGGCTACACCCCTATATTGCCTGCGGAAGTATGGAAAGCCATATTCTCCCAAAAACTGGATAAAGCTTCAGGACCGGACAACATCCCAAATGAACTGTTAAGAGGCACTATAGAAGAGTTAACCCCAATCCTAACGAAACTATTTAATGACATACTCAATACAGGGATCATTCCAGATCATTGGGGTGAATCATCACATTATTCTACTAAAAAGGCTCCAAAGATGATATAGGCAATTACAGACCAATAAGCTTGATTTCAAAGATATACAAGGTATTCACAAAAAATATTCTAGAAAGAATCACGCAAACCCTCGAAGAAAACCAACCTATAGAACAAGCAGGTTTTAGAAGGAACTACAGTACAATCGATCATATCCACACTATAAAGCAAGTTCTAGAAAAGTGTAATGAATATCAAAAGCTGGTTTATATAGCTTTTATAGACTACGCAAAGGCATTTGACAGTCTCAATCATGAGTATATATGGCAAACTCTAAGACAGCAAGGAGTGGACTGCCACTACATAGATATAATCAAAAACATTTACAAAATAAGCAAAAGTAGTGTAAAACTAGAAATCGTCGGAGATAAATTCCCCATAAAGAGAGGCGTCAGGCAAGGGGACCCCTCTCCCCAAAACTATTCACCGCTGTGCTTGAAAATATCTTCAGAAGACTAGACTGGGATAATTACGGCGTCAACATTAATGGCAACCGACTAAACCATCTACGATTTGCGGATGATCTCATTATCTTAGAAAGCGATCCGAAGGTACTACAAGAAATGATAGAGACCCTGGCATACAAAAGCAAGGAAGCTGGTCTTGTAATTAACACAAGCAAAACCAAATTAATCACTAATTCCACAGAAATGGACATGGAACTAGAAGGGCAAAAGCTCGAATATGTCAACGAGTACGTATATTTAGGACAAATAATATCACCCAGGAACCAGATGGAAAAGGAAGTAAACAAAAGAATTGCTTGTGGTTGGAAGAAGTACTGGTCTCTCAAGGAAATAATGAAAAGCAAAGACTTAAGTATATCTACCAAACGAAAAACCTTCAACGCATGCATCCTTCCATGTTTGACATATGAAAGCGAAACTTGGTCTCTCACCCAAAGCCAACGTGAAAAACTAGCCAAATGCTAACGTTCAATGGAAAGGAGCATGTTGGGAATAAAACTCAGTGACAAAATCACCTCAACAGAGATACGACAAAAATCCAAACTTCCTGACATACTCACCCGAATCGACCATCTAAAATGGGGCTGGACAGGTCACATGCTAAGGTGCAGAGCAAACAAGTGGAGCCAACAGGTCACGCTATGGTACCCAAGGGATGGTGCAAGAGAACGGAAACGTCCACTAAGAAGATGGGAAGATGATCTTCGCCTGACCCTGGGACCATACTGGACAAGAGTACCGGCAGACAGAGAGCAGTGGAAGCAGTTGGAGGAGGCCTATGTCAAGCGACACACCGAGCTAAGAGACATAATATAAACCACGCGATCTTTCAAAGAGGAACTAGCTTGGAACAAAAGGCTACATCATCATCATCATCATCAATAAAATTCAGCAAATTCTTTGCATCTTTGTCTCAACTCTTCAGAATTTAGAGTTTTCAAGCGAAAAAATAAATCAAAACTTTTACTAATATTCTTATACGAATTTCATCGCTGTTTTAAATGAACGCTGAAGTATCAATTATGGGAAGAAAGGTTTCTATTTAAAATTTCTCTCTTCCATTCAGTTGGATTGTTGTATAAATTGCGGTTTTTAATATGTTACAGTACCTAGTTTTACTCCAAAACAAACTTATTTGTTAATTACCTACGAAAAAAATTGTCATGTTGCGAATGCCTTCTCTGACTATGTTGCGAACAGGATATCTGACAAATTATTGTTTTAATGTAAAATATAGGGAAGTACCTAATTATAAAAAAGTCATCATTTATAATAAAGAAACCTCAATGTTCGAATGAACCGAAGTTCTCAAAAAAATCCATCAGATCACAAATTCCATTGTTTTATTAAAACTCATTGTAAATAAATAAAATATTCAGTAATTAAGGTTCGAATTCTTCGAGGTATATAAATTTTTGGTAATAAATTATTGGTTATCGTTTGGTGATCTGACAGGAATGAGGGACTTTGTATTTGATCTGAGGGGGCCCCTATCGATCGCGGGGCCCTGGGCACGTGCCCAGTGTGCCCATTGGGAAAGAGGGGCTTGTTAATAGATGCACTTTGTTCAATTTCCATATTAATTTAAACACTCCCTCCGTCTTACGAATTTTCGGTCGGGTCACGTGTCCTGACGCAAGTACGATTCTTACTCATCCCAAATAGGATTAAAAAACGCCATCTTCTCGTATAGCAGCAATCTATTTCTTCCCTCTTTCATGAACGTCATGTAATCGTTTCTGCATTTTTACTAGATGGCGCTTATCACAAAAAAACACTCCCTCCGTTTTACGCATTTTCGATCAGTGTCGCGTGAGTTTAAAACATTTTTTATCCATACCACAGTCCATACCAAAAAGTGCACAGCGCCGCTAAAGAAGTTTTCATTTCAATTATTATAATAAGTGGGTATTGAATTTTAAACACTCGTCATACTGTTAAAAAATAAACATATGTACATTTCAGTGCACAGTCTGTGGTAAGCTAATGCTGCCACTGGTGGGACTCTTCTGTGAATGCTGTGGTGTGAGTGCTTGTAAGAGGTGTCACAGAGTATTGGACAAGAAGTTGAGGTGCAAGCAAATTACATGGCCTGCAGACAAGCCATTCTACCATCAATGGGTCAATGGCAAGTTAAATTTATTATTGATAGGATTTAGTCATCTCTGTTGGGCATGGTGAGATGAGGAGCATACTTCTTTATACACGTAATAATATAAAATAGAGCTCTGTTTTTTTGCACTTAGGATTATCAAAAGTACAGATACATTCCACAATATTTTAATGGGAGAATAACAATTTATAAGTAAAATGATTTCTTGCAGTTGGAGCATCTCGTGGTGAAGCCAGTGACAGCAATGAGGAAGGGGAAATGTTGCAGAAATTTTTTTGCTCTTGGTGCCAAAGAATAAAAATATGTAGTGAGAATCACTCTAATGATATAGAGGTATGTAATTTAACAAAGTATTTTAAATGAAAAATATTGTAAGGCATAGTTTATAATGTATATTTCATACAATATTACTTTCATTTTCCAGCAATGTGATTTTCAAAAGTTCCGCCAAATTATTATTCCACCAACATGTGTGCAGCTCCTTAAAGGAAAAGTAGCTCACATAAAACCAATAGATGATACTGATTGGGAGCCACTTATAATTTTTGGTAACTATTCATCAGTATTTTTTGCTTTTTTATTTTTCTTAATACATTGATTTGAGAAAATATTCTGAGTATATTTTATGTATTTATATTTCGATACTGTATTTTTACAGCCAATCGAAAATCCGGCAGCAATAGAACTGATGAGGTGCTGTCACTTTTCAGAGGTTTACTTAATCCAATACAGGTTTGCATATTTCATATGGCTAGTTAAACATGGCTAAAAACCTAATTGTGTCCTACTCATGGAAACGGATCTCTCCCCATAACAGTAGATGGTCTGAAGCATACCTACTCACTCAACCACACTGTTCTAAAGCGAATTGATGAAGAAACAGGCTAGAGGCAAACCCATATCGGATGTTATTATAAAACATCTAGGGAGCCTTCCTAATAAGGTTTAACGTAATAATGCCCTCGAAAGCATCTAAGCGTACTTACATATAATTTGCCACTAATGGTCACCCATCTCTGAGCTGACGGGGCGCCCGACGTTCCTTAACTTTTTCGATCGCTTGTGATCTACTAAATCAGTGGGGCTGTGCCCGCTTCTGATAGAATAAATACGGGCGTGGTTGTATTGACAGGTGATTGACATTAGCGAAACAGCACCGGAAACGGTAGTGGGCTGGCTGCCGGCGCGCTGCCGCGTGATGGTGGGCGGCGGGGACGGCTCCGTCGCCTGGGTACTCACCGCGCTTCACAACGCCGCTCAGACACGGGTCAGTTGAACAAAACTAATAAATGACAATTGGATAGATGTCATGTGCATGTTCTTTAATGGCCCTACCTCACCAGAACGCCACGTCGCCGTCGCAGTGTCGATACGATACGATAATAACAAATAGTTAATTTCTGTTGTTCTATTCTTTTTTTTATGTGGTTTTCTGAAAACTGAGGGAACCGACACAGATCACTTATAGCCGCCGGCTACTTCATTCGGCGACCCTAGGTAGCCGGAGGTAGCCATGGCGCCTCGGTGAGAAAAGGGTCTGTCGGAATGGTGCGATGCGTACGCAGTCAGGGCGAGTGAAATCCGGAAACCTCTGCTGTGTGCTGCGGATCGCTAAACTTGAGCGTTGAAGGAACCAATGCGCTTTTTGCGGCCGCTAGTGGAACCTGGTCAGTATGCTCGTTGCTGCTGGCTTGACTCCATGACTCCTTGTACTTTGCTGAAGGACGTCAAATACTTCGAGGAACACCAGTGTTGTGGACAGTCACGTCGTTTGAGACGGATATCATCTGGTGAGACATTAGGACGGCAACGACGGAACGAACTTCGTGGATGATGGTGCTGGAACTCTTGAAATGTCTTCAATCGTCGGGTCACCAATTTGGAGGAAAAGGGGAGATCTCCCGCCAGGCGATGACACTGCCTTGGGGCCGCGGTCCAAATGTTAACTTCGGACCATTTCTATATAACTATGCAGAAATTCTAAAGAACTTTGATAGCGTGTTTGAGGATACGTCTTCCGATTGGCCAGTTCGGTATGACGCGTGTGACGTGTTCCTTCGTTTACTTTTCGCTGCTTGCATCGTCATGCGTGGTCAGCATTTCATCTGAGGCGCGCACTCATAGTACTGTAGGTATCGCGCCGCTACAATCTCTAGTTATGTCAAAAAGAGGTCTTTTATTACTTTTATAGTCCTGGTCAAGTTCATTATTTAAAATTTATTTTAAATAGTATTATTTTGAAATGGTATTGCAGGTGTCGGTGGGCATCCTACCGATGGGCACAGGCAACGACCTTTCGCGCTCGCTCGGCTGGGGCGCCGGCTGCTCGCACCTCGACGCGCACGCCATCGTCGACGACGTGCTCCGCGCCCAGCCGGTACCGCTCGATCGGTAACCAACGATATTACGACAGTTCATTGTGCGAAAGATTAATATTATATATTTTATACAATGGGTTTAAATAACAGATCTTTGGATATCATTAAAGATATACTGTTAGGTTGCCATTTGCTAATAATTATAGGTACCTAGGCTTGAAGTGGTGCATCCTGGCTGTATAAGATGTGTATGTGCGCGCGTGTTCTTGTACGTAAACGTAACGTGAATCTTGGTGATAATAATATAATATATGACTCATAGTAAGTCACTCTAACTTTCACCTAAAGTTTATCCTATCTCCCTAAAATCAAAATTTCCAATAATCCGAGCTTACTCGTAGCGGATAGCGGATGCCTATAAAAATGATAAACAAACGTTACGATACTTCGTAACGTCCTTGCCAGTAACCCATTAATGACCCACTACGGTCGGGTCTCCTTCTCGTAATGAGAGGGATGTAGGCCATAGTCCACCATAAAAAAATAATAAAAAACAATATATTCCAAAATTAAGACTTCTAGACTCAGTAGTTTTTTTGGTTTGGCCACAATAGTTAGGAAAGTTATTTTATTTGATACTCACATTTTATATTACTCGTATTATATCAGTCCAGAAGTTTCGGAGCCTATTCAATACAATCAAATCTTTCTTTTTTATAATATAAGTGTAGATGTAGATTAATGAACTATAGTTGCCGTCATGAGTGGTGAGCAGAACTTTCATTGGTCGGTTTGACACTGACTGCGCTGCGGTGCACACGATTGGTTCGACAAACGTCAGTTCGTCAGTGTGCATGACGATGCGTACTGGACCAATACGTACTGAAAATAATAATAATAATAAGAAAATACGTACTGGACCAATAGACGTATTGGTCCAGTACGTATTTTCGGCTGCTGTACATTGGCCGAAAGCATACAATACCCCTACCACCGATAATCTGTGGTCACGACTCATGACGGCTACTACTCGTATACGAGTATTTATAGTGGCCCACATAAGCAGAGCATGTATGTTTACAGATGGCGCGTGACGATCAAGCCGCGCCGCAGGGGGCTGGTCCGGCTGGGCGGTCGCGGCGAGCGCACTGTGCTTGCGTACAACTACGTCAGCGTGGGCGTGGACGCGCAGGTCGCGCTGGACTTCCATTACGCGCGGGCACAGTTTCTGTACCGATACGCGAGTCGCTGGCTCAACTATGTGAGTTTTTAGTACCTGTTACCCGATATAAATATATATTCCGTCTCAGCCTGTAGCATTCGGGGGCTCCGAATGCGTATCTGAAGATGCTGTTGAATGTATATGCAATATGCATGCATCATTCGAACACGTGAATCATAATTTAAGTCACATTGGAAACCTTTAACTCTTGTTCAGTTTTGATGTGTCCATCTAATTGAACCAGCCACCCGGTGCGGCGAGCGAACTATGCTCGCTGAGCTTGAGAGCCGACGCGAAGGTGGCGCTCCCTTTCCATTTAATTACGACGACTAAATCTACCTGTGTGCATCGTGTAAACAAAATATTTTGTTCGAATTTATTTCAAGTTTAATCGAACTTGTTATGTCCGACTGGCCTGTTGGTCTAGAGTGTAGCTAGCTAGCTAGAGGTTAGCCCTAAGCCCTTAACTACGGCGCCAGAGGTCGTGGGTTCGGTTCTTATGCCTGTGCTGTGCTTATCTGTGTGGTCAATACCTATAACTAATGCTTACAGGTACGGACAGACGTGCTCAGCTCATTACTAGCACGAAAGCATGATTTATTGAGCAAGTGCATGAGCATGCTAACTTTAAGCACGCTTTTTTGAGCACGTCTCTCCGTACCTTACTGCTTGATTTGTAACCAGAAAGCTGTGTGTATGAGTCTGTTGTGTTATTCCACAATATGGATTTATTGAAAGAAGAAATATATGGTTGTGTGCAGGCGGCGTACGCGGTGCTGGGCGCGGGGCGGTTCTGGGCGGCGGGCGGCTGCGGCGCGCTGGAGCGGCGGCTGCGCGCGGCGGCGGACGGGCGCGCCCTGCCGCTGCCGCCGCTGCAGGCGCTCGTGCTGCTCAGCATCCGCACCTGGGGCGCCGGCGTGCAGCTCTGGGGTCAGTACCAGTAGCAGTTAACCATGCTCTCGCAACAGTCGCAACCCTACACTTAAACACTACACACTAAACATTCTTCATGGCCTTCCCCTCGGACCGCTGTACAGTGCAGACGTCTCTTATGTTGTCTTAACGCATTTTTAATTTAAAAAAGCAAATAAATTCAGTGACAATAAATTCAAACAGTTACACGGCAAACAGAAGACAGCGGAAGCTTGTTTGCAGTATACGCTAGTGCGCGTGCGCACCTAGAACACGAAGTGTGTAATTAACCTCTATAGTCGCCTGCGGCCCTGGTACTTTGGAAGGTGAGATAGCCCGTTGTACTGATTGATAACGTTAACGTTCTATTATTACTACCCCCTGGAAATTAATACGATCCTGGCACTTTGGGTCTATTATTGGAATGTGTTTGACCCACTATTGGGAACTAAAAGAACTACGTGACACACAACTTTTCCTGGCCCACACTACTGCATACCACAAACCTGCTGCTACTACTAACTCAGTGATCAAACTAATCAATGAGGTGTTGCTGTCTTGCTCTAACATCGAAGTGGTAGCTTTGTGCGTCTTACTTTAAATATTTAACGTTACCTAGTGTCTTTTGCCCTCCTGGTACTTCGTGTTCGACCGATATATAAAATGCCACTTCGTCGCACCCCTCCACCTTCTTCCCCGCAAGTATGCGAGACTAACAAGGCACTCGGCCAGGTAGCGTCTACTATTGCCACATCGCAAACCGTGCAGTATTGTGACTCAGAGCCAGATGTGAACATTCCTCGTTCCGCGGAAGACTTGGAGGGCGGTATACTTAATGTTACTCACCGTTTTAAGAGGAAACGTGCAGAGCGCGGTAATGAAGAACTATCACAGTTCATGTCCGAAATGAAGGCCATGTTTAATGAATTTAAGGACCACCAGGCCTCTCAGGATACTAAGATGGAAAAAATATGCGTATCTATTGAAGAGATCAAGGCTCAAAGCACCGCTCTTCAAACCACTGCAGAGTTTCTAGCGAGCAAATTTGATGCTATTCAGACTCAAATAGACAAATTTGAGACGGAACGCCACAAAAACTTAGAGTATATACAAATATTAGAGGAAAAATTGGAATTAATGGAACGTAACAAGAGGGCAACATGTGTGGAGATCAAGAATATTCCCTACGCTACAGACGAAACAAAACATGGACTTCTTAATCAGCTGATTTCAGTCGCTAATGTTTTGAATACCCCTATTGACCCTAACTGCGTAAGGGATATTTTTCGTATTCATTCAAAAGATCCTGCAGTGAAAACAATTATTGTTGATTTTACATCTGTGCTGACCAAGGAACAAATAATACGAAAGTATAAAGAATATAATAAAAGCAACAGGACAAGTAAATTTAGCACAGAAACACTCCAAATAAAAGGCCCGCGTAAACCGGTCTATATCTCAGAGAATTTAACTCCAAAAATGAAGAGGTTACTTTATCTTTCTAAAGAGTATTCCAGGACAAATTCTTTCGACCATTGTTGGGTTTCAAATGGCAAGATCTTTTTGAGAAAAAAAGAGGGGAGTCCAGCTGTACCCATTAAAAGTGAGCGGGACCTGAAGACTTTGTGTGACTCTGGTAAACTGTGACTATCCTGTTGTCTTACTTGCCTCCTTTTGTACTTATTCTGTTTAATTTTGCAATTTACACTACACACTACAAACACTCACACTACACATTTACATTTCTCTCAGTCTCCATTCTCCCACTCCTCTGTTATACGTTATATATCTTATGAAGCCATGGTTTCGCTCTATTGGTCTAACAAGTTGCAGTACCTTATGTTGGATCCAAATTCACTTAATTATGGATAGTACACTAGAATTACATAAAGAAATCGAGAGCATATCCATCTCTCAAGCATACATATGCTCCCCAGAAAACTGTATAGACAATATAAAAACCATTAAAGATTCTTTTACCGTCTTACACTTAAATATAAGAAGCATCGGATGTAACTTTAATGAACTGCTAGCCTTACTGAAACGAATCAATATAATTTTTGATGTCCTAATTTTAAGTGAGTGTTGGTTAAGCAAATGCCCATACCTACCTTCGTTACCTGGCTACTCCTCTTTTCAAACAAAGCATACCAATCAAAATGATGGTGTGGTTGCTTACGTAAAGACCAACTTACCGTGTACTGTATATAAACCGAGTTTTAATGATGCAAATTGTTTGATACTCAAGTTTACAAACGAACTTGCATTAGTGGCCCTCTATCGCTCTCCTTCCCAGAGGAATATCACGAACTTTTTAGATTCTTTGGACCAAACACTTAAGTCACTAAGTAATTTTAAAACGATCTCTGTAATTGGAGATGTTAATATCAATATTAGGCCTGGATCTGGGGATCCGAACTCCGACAATTACCTAACCACTGCTGCCGCAAATGCTTTGCTGCCTGCCCACGTACTACCAACCAGGAACAACAGTTGTATTGATCATGTACTGTTAAAATCGAACACAGATTCTATCACATTAATTCTTGACTGTTTTATTACAGATCATGCACCTGTTGTTTTCTGTTGTCATCGAAATACTAGGACTTCCAAAGCTGCCCTCATAAAATCTGTCACAAATGAGGATGCTTGTGTAAACGACATTAACAAAACAGATTTCTCGTTCATAATGTCTTTGACTGATCCTGAAATTGCGGCAAATGCTTTAGTTAGTACAATTATGTCTATTGTAGAGACTCATTCACATTCAGTGCATATTTCAAGTAAAAATAGAATCATTAAACCATGGATTACACCCGGTTTATTGCGTTGCATAAGGAATCGTGACCACTTGCATAAAAAGTCGAAGAAAGCCCCCGATAATCACACAACTCGATTAACGTACACTCGCTATAGGAATTATTGCGCAAATCTGTTAAAAAAGATTAAACATGCTTATGAACGCACACAATTTCAGAAAGTTAAAAATAACCCAAAGGCAACTTGGAAGTTTATTAGGAATACAGTGTTTTTAAATAATACTAAGGCGTCCTCTGCTACCGATCTTCTGCAAATAGATAATACAGCTGCTCAGTCTGTTAACTGCATTAACAAATATTTCAGCACAATTGGTAATAATCTAGCATTAAAATTTTGCGGTTTACCTCAAAGTAACACTTTGCTACCACAACCTAACTCACAGGTAAATTCTATGGCTTTACTGAACACTGATAATGTAGAAGTCGAGAGTACGTTACTAGAATTAAAAAAATGTGCTTTGGGTTGGGACAAAATTTCAGCTACAATGCTTAAAGATTCGCGCCATACTCTTGTGCCTGTGTTGACGCATATATTTAATTTATGCTTAACTACTGGAACTTTTCCAACAGCCTTTAAGATAGCAGTCGTACACCCTATTTTCAAGAGTGGAGATAGAGGCAGTATCAATAATTATAGGCCAATTTCAGTTTTAACAACTCTATCAAAAATTTTGGAAAAAATCTTAAATAGACGGCTAAAAAAATATTTGGATACATACAATATACTATCTGA
The DNA here is from genome assembly GCA_905147235.1 of Erynnis tages. Lineage (NCBI taxonomy): Eukaryota > Metazoa > Arthropoda > Insecta > Lepidoptera > Hesperiidae > Erynnis > Erynnis tages. The sequence goes on from LR990082.1 coordinate 6,391,667, forward strand.
GAATCAGTATGGCTTTCGTAATGGAAAGTCTACTGAAGATCCGGTTTTACATCTCTCTAACACTATAATTAGTAATCTCAATTCAAAATTTAAAACTATCGGGATATTCCTGGATCTTTCTAAAGCATTTGATACTGTCTCTATCCCCACCCTCCTAGTTAAGCTCGAAAATGTAGGCGTGCGCGGGGTTGCTCTCGAAATATTTCGGAGCTACCTCAGCGGACGTGAACAGCGCGTTAAAATTGAAAATTATTTGAGTTCTGACTTACCCCTAAATTATGGCGTCCCGCAGGGTAGTGTCCTTGGACCTACATTATTTCTCATTTATATAAATGATCTTTGTAGTTTACCCATCAATGACTGCAAAATTTTAACTTATGCCGATGATACTGCTCTTATAGTGCGTGGTATCACCTGGGAAGAAGCCCGCATTAACGCTGAATCTGCTTTACGCACGGTTGTGGGGTGGCTAGATAAAAATATGCTTACCATAAATTTAAGTAAAACTACCTTCACAACTTTCTCAACCAGTGCATTCTCTGTACCGAACGAGGCCTATACCATAACTGTCCATCGATGTAGAATGGATGCAACAGCCTGCTCCTGTACACAGTTAACTCGGACACTCACAGTTAAGTACCTTGGAGTACAAATAGACTATTTAATGACCTGGAAAGAACAGATTGAGCAAACTGCGTCTAAAATACGAAAATTGATTTATATATTTAGAACGTTAAGAAACATTACTGACGTACAAACACTGAAGACTATATATTATTCCTTGGGACAATCCGTTTTATCGTACTGCATATCAGCCTGGGGTGGAGCTGGTAAATCCAGCTTTCTCCGGTTAGAGAGAGCACAACGCGCCGTACTAAAAGTCATACATGGGAAACCTATACGCTTCTCCACATCAGAGCTTTATTCCATCGCTAAAGTACTTTCAGTTCGACAGTTATACGTCCGCCAGATCTTATTGCGTAAACATTCAAGTGTACCTTATGTCAACACCAATACGAAGTCTCGTCGGATTGCACGAATCTTCAAAACACAAAAAAATAATATTGCACTGGCGAGGCGTCAATTTGATTACTTATCAGCTACTGCTTACAATAAAGTTAATACAATTTTACATTTGTATTCCCTTAATTACCGAGAATGCAAATTGAAACTGTCAGAGTATCTGCAAAACCTAACATACGATGAGACTGAATTACTCATTTCAACCCCCCGCTTATGATACACACATATGAAACACACACACACACACACACACATACACACACACACACCCGCACTATTACTTACTAAGGTTATTTCGCATATTTTTCTTTCTAATGTTATAATACATAATATAAGTTTGTTAATTGTGATCTCCGAGGTGGGCGTAAAAAGTGGCGACACAGTTTTTATACTATTGCCGCTGTTTACGATCATATTCTTTTGTATACTGTATTTTTTGTGTATTAATAAATTCTTTAATTCTTTAATTCTTTAATTCTTTAATTCTTTAATTCTTTAATTCTAGCTGCACGCACTGCACGTTAAACGTTGACTGGCCTTCAGGTGCTGCACGTAATAATGGCAACCACATATTTTATGATATATTTAACTATTATAGATCACGCAAATTTAAGTACTTCCCCTATCCCGTATTCTATAATATACTACACAAAATGTTAAATATTTCTTTCTAAATATTAAAATCGCGTAATGTATTTTATTTAGTTATTGGTTTGGTTAAATGACATACTGGTATTTATGCCGAAGGCTTGCCATCCCCCTAATTTATTCTCATAACTACTCTCATCAATCATCCAACCAAAGATTTAGGTACACTGATTTAAGATCATCTTTGTCCTTCTGCTATAGCCAGACTAGAGTAGTGGTCCCCATTTCAAAGGAACTTTCTTAATTTTTTTTAGGTATGGGCAGTGATCGTGTGCCTGAACAGAGCATGAGCGACGGCAAAGTTGAGGTAATGCACATTTAAAATTCTAATCAACCAAATACTTTTATAAAATCTTATTCTGTACTAATATTTAAAATCTTTGCAGGTGGTGGGCATTTCGTCGTCATTTCATATAGCTAGACTTCAATGTGGTTTGGCTGAACCATTCCGATTCACGCAAGCTTCCAGAGTAGAAGTAAGTTCCTTTAAATTTACGCTAGTTTTCAAAATTGTGTTTTACTCTATTTCTGTTATACTCAGAAATACTAAAGCTTAATTACCTGTTTGACTTATTACAGCAATTTATAGCGACATCGAAAACTTATGCAAACTGTAACTTTTGCTACATAGCTATGTTTTTTCTTCTTCATATATCCTATGCCGTTTTTACGGAAAATATTCTTAACGTCACCTTCTTTTTAAGTTTATTACAAAATATTGTTGGTTATATTTAATTTGAATATGTGTATTTTAAAGTTAACTTCATTTAATTAATGTTTACTTTACAGATTGAACTAAATGGAACATGTGCTATGCAAGTCGATGGCGAGCCCTGGATGCAAGGCCCAGCTACCATTGTTATGGAACATGACGGCCAGTGCCTTGTGCTACAAGCGCCTCCGCAAGAAGACTAGCGAATACTGCAAATACAGAATTTTATAAGGTTTTAAGTTTCTGCTCCAAAGATTTCTCTAAAAAGTTATGTTTTGAATGAGAGCAGCAGTGATATCTATTACCTACTAGAGAAGTATGTAATATTTCACAGTTCTTGAGGGTCTTCATGCAACAATATATCACCATGTTTGTTCTTCAGCATCTGCTATAGTTTACCAGGAGATTATTGTTGTATAAATTTTATAACAGTTGCTAAGATATGTAGCAACCAATTAAAATTATTTATTTTAAATATTGTCTGTGGTGTTAAATTGTTAGAATATAGAACGAGGAATCTTTAAAATTATACCACTTATATTCGTGAAGTCACGAAAGTTAATAAGTTCCTGTTTAATCTCTTGACGTTGCATTTCAAAAGTATTTGAAAGTCCTATAGTTATTCTTAGTAATATATAGTTTGTTGGTATTACTTCTATTGGAGTATAGATGGAGGGAGGAGAAAAATAATATTAGAGTTGAGGAATATTTTAGGGTATGATTTTAGTCACTATCTATCAAATCAGTGCGACGAGTGTAGTCTTCTTTATACCAATGAAGTAAATAGTTAATGAGCATACTGGTAAATCACATGTCGTAAATCATACTGTCTAACCCACACCAGTCTGCAATCTGATGCTTTACTAGTTGATAGGACTAAGTTGGTTGCCTTAATTTGTCCACTTGCATCCTCATCTCTTCGACTGAAACACAAGATAAGAGGTTATAAAGGTGGTGGTAGGTTCGATGGCTTTACCACTTTAACAAGGTTGAATATTTTAGTTGCTTATGTATCGGGAATTATCAAACGAACAGACACGGTAGATGTAAATTTATCACATCTTATCTTCAGTGCATTATCAAAACTATGGACGAATATAAACATACTGCCAAATAAATCTTGAATTCTTACATTGAATATTTTTTCCAGTCAGCATAGATAGATTGACTGATATATTTATTTATTCTTTTTGCATTAAATTCAATTTATGTTTCAGTAGTGCTACAAAATAATTGCATTAAAACTTTATAATAACTAGCCAGTTGATGTTATTTATCATCTTATTAATTTATTTGTACCTATAATGCAACATATTATTAGTACTAAGCTTTCTAGAAGTCCTTAAAAATAGTATTATTTAACAAACAATATTATTTGATAATGTTTTGCAATTCGTCAACTACCACTTACCACTTTTATTTTATAAAATTATAGTACAACAATATCTTAACAGTTTAAAATATTACGATGTTATAAGATATTTTTTGAAGCACATACATCAACTGTTAGGTTTTAAATATTGAAGTTGTGTCTATCATATACATTATTTACATTTATGTAAGTTATATTAATGTATATTACTTTAATTAAAAAGCCAAAGATTTATCAAGGAATATTTTTTTATTCCGATTCTTAAAATAGTGTCTCAGATACTTGATACGCTCTCTCACGACTTTAGGATAGCGACATTTATGTTATAAACAATGATATATTGTTATGGTTTATTTTCTCTTATATTATAGTTTTTTTAATTCCATATCTTATGTAATGTCAAATTTGTAAGCAATACAAATTAGGCTGAAAATATTCCACTCTTGATTGAATAACATTCTTATATAATTCTTAAGTGTGGAGTTTTAAACGATGTTTGTGTTGCATTTTTACAACGCACACTGTAAAATTATTCGGTTTTAATCATCGCCACATTTGAGTTGATACAATAAATAATTTATGCTAAGTTAACCACTTATATTTTGAATAAATTGGGGTTGTTACATTGGTTTTTATATAATATTAAAGGCATAATGTACTTCAATAAAATTTGTTAACTATCCATATTTAAACGAGTTATATTCAACATAAACATATATAAACATATATAAACATTATATTCAAGGATCCCTTGCATCGCACACATGGATATTATTAAATATGCCCTCAGTTGAATTTATATCCATAATATTTATATACCTACTTAATTTTTCTACCTTTTAAACTTCTGGTTACCTCTACAGCCTCTACTCGGACGGTGACGGTGACACTAAACGATTTTTCCCCCAAATTTATAATCTAACTCTTTGAAGGCGTAACCACTTCGTAACTCAGTTCTGTGTTATAATAGTTACGACGCGTACTGTAGTAAGGTGCTTCATGGGAAGCAATTTTCGTGATACACTAACGCGTGACGCAGAGGTTGAGACGCCAGTGCGCTGCGCGGGGAGTCCTGGAGTACCCAGCGGAGCAGAGATTTGAATGTTGAAAAATGAACAAAAAATGGTACCCACGACACAGGAAAGCCCGACACTAGGATATGATCGTGAAGAAAAATTGACTTGAGTGATGCGCGTTTCGCCTCCCACCACGCTAACTCGTCGACGTATGACCTACTCACCTTGTAAGTACTTTTTGCACTGGCATATCTATTTAGCTTAGTGGGACATGCAGTTTCAATTAAGATAAGTATACCTATCATATTAGGTAAATAATTCTTTGTAATTGGTTTTATCCTATTTGTATTGAAGGTCGGTCAGTCTACGTTATGTACGGTTTGTATAAGTAGTTGACGTATCCTTTATTTTCTATTTGGAGTTCCCTAGAACAATAGCTTGCTACTATTTGTTTACTAGTTTTATAAGTGGAACACGCTTGAAAGGCATTTATTTACACTAGAATATGGTATATGTACACAATTTGTTCTTATGGAACATATTACACAATGGCCGGTGATCAGCTTGTTCTTTTTAACCGACTTCAAAAAAGGAGGAGGTTCTCAATTCGTCTGTATTCTTCTTTTTGGTTTGGAGGGTGTTACTTTGAATTTGGTCCCATATTAAGTTGGTGATGATCTGATGAAGAGTTTCGGAGATACAGAGTGGAATTCCTCAACGGATAAGAGTAGACATTGACCACCTTCGAGTCTGATGATGGAGTGGAACTCGTTATAAGATAAGAATAATTTAATCGTGTTTAAAGCAAGTTCACTTGCATAAACCGTACAAATTATATATTTAAACTACATATAATAATGGAGTCCGTAGGGTTACCATTAAGAAGCCAGTTGCCGCAGCCTATGATGAAGCATTAAAATTAAGATGCCAGAGTCAGATAATAGAGTGGAAGTGAAACTATGACAACTAAAAAGCATGAAATAAAATATTTTTAACAAAAATGTGAACCGACTTCAAACTAAAAAGTAAGAAATAACTTTACAAGCAGACTTCAATAATAAGGTATTTTTGGAGTCTGTGCCAAAGTTCTATTTATACTCGTACATAACCTCAAAAAAGTTAACAGATAAGAGTTGATTAGAAAATTATGTAAGAATGAGTTGTTATTATGTAGTCAAAAACAGTTTATATACTTAGGTGCTTACATATTGGTTAAAATGATAAGAAATGTTTATTCAATTCGTATTTATATCTTATCGCTATGAGAAGATTATTTTAATAATAAAACTCAATGCGAATGGTGCGACGCGCGATGGAAATATGTACCTATTCATTTCTTAACACACCCAAATTTTACTCGATCTACATTTATGTTCATAATTATATAAATTAAAAACTTATTTGGATTGTTTAAGTTATCTATGAACTGTTTTAAGCAGGAAATTATGGAAATCCACAAATCTAATAAAAAATCTAAATACCTAACGACTGTCAAGAGGCATGCTTTCCTTTTGTTTATGATAGTAAATTAAATATTTCTTCATAAATAAATTTTATCTATTAATAATTTTATAATACATGTGTGCTTAGGTAAGACATTAAATTAAGGAAATTAAATAAAGCTCGGATTTTTTAACACAAATATATTTAACACATACAACCACTAATTACAAGAAATACGAAATATTTCATAAGGTAACTTCCAATAGGACAAATCAGACTAGTAATAATTTACTAGTTTACAGTGTATAAACACAACTCTAACCATGCCTTAATATGTATTTGATACGTTATTATGTATATTGAAGAAATAGCACTCTATAATTAATCAATGGAAGAATTTGTCTTGCTGGCACTGATCCTATAATTAAGTGTATCTATATTTGTTGTACTTTAAAAGTATGTATTTTGTTTAATATGTTACTTAAAAGTAATACATGTAACAAAAGCAAAACATTTTTTATATTTTTGTGACTTATTTATTAATTTCGGTTTCCGATCCATAGAAAAAGTTAAATTTAATACAAAACACTTGCATAGATTAATTTAATAATATTCAATAACATGTCAAATTTTTATTTTACTATAAAACAGCAAAACCCTCAAATATTGAAACCTCACACGATCTTAAAGGTTCCAAAAGGAATGTCTGCAGGTAAATATTCATTAAAAAGAATTTGGTACTACCTCCTACTTAGTACTTACATTCCCAATAACGTCATTTACATATAATTATTTCATTAATGATAGTAATTATAAGCCGAACGGATAAAGAAACCATCTGGTAATGGCGGCCGGTACTTATGGTAGCGTCAGTAAAAAAAGGACAAGTAAAATATTAACCTTCTTTTTTATCTTCGATATCGTGGTCGTGCTGGGGTCCAAACCGGTTGCCATACTTGTCCGTGCGTTACTAAATTGCAAGGGTGATAACGCTCCAGTCTCTTTTCTTCTTCAAAATACTTAATTACGTTGTAGACTATTTGTCGAGCATCACTATGAAGAATCTTCCCGCGTTTTCTAGAAGCATTTAAACAAGCAAAGATCTAAACTTAACAAAAACAACAAACAACAGAACAGTAGTTGTAACTAAACAGAATTAAAATTTTACGAAGTCGAGACAGCGCGAATGCTAATCCAAACTGATTATTTTTTTTTTGTACGTCGGCGTCGTACCACTACTTGCGAGTATAGACAGAGCGACGATATGAACGAGATGGCATGAGACCGTCCGCCATTTACAGATTGTTTCTTTATCCGCACGGGATATAAGTGTTATCATTCAAGAGATTATTTTAATAGGTACATAAATTCTACACTGTTATAAGGTTTGTTTGGCACAGTCAAAATAATCAAATGTTAAAATTATTACTAAATACTTATTACTAAATACTTTGATTTGTAGTAATAATAGTCAAGTGCCATGAAAAAATCTAATAATTGTTCGTTTACACTTAATTTCCTTATTAGAGATGACCTAACAGTTATTAAGATTCCAATCAATATCTTATAAAATGGTAATGTTCTTTTGTTCAAATTATAGTTATTAAAATAACATATTTTAATAAATTGCACGCCTAAATTTCTAGCAAACCCAGTTCTGGCAATCGATGTTCGTGTTTCATACATTGTCTGCACATACCTACGTTACATAGAATACCATACATTATTACCTACTGCTAATTATAACCACAGGAAAGGTCACACTTCAGAATGCTGATAGAATAATAATATAAGCAAACGTTTCTACGTAAGAATAGGTACTATTACTATCAGTATGGAAAATGTCAGTTATGTAGGTAATTATCGTAAGTTTTTTACAAACTTTTATACACGTACCTACATACCTACAAACATAAAATTGTACAAATATGTTGTATTATTGAAAAACGATGATTTCGGCAAGTAAAATCTATACTTTTGAAAATAAACAGTTATATTTGTTATTCAGTATAACATAGGGGTGTGTATTAAGATTAACTACTATAAAAAACTATGCTCAATGCGAACTGTACATGTACTGTTTATTGTGGTGAAGAATTTCATTTTTTCGATCATTAATTAGAAACCACCGTGGTACCAGAACATGGAAGATAAAATTATATAACAATCAAAAAATATGTACTCCACAAATATTTAAAACTGACCTATAAATTTTCTAACCGACATGTTTTTAACTGTTGTATTAACCCTTATTGGTATAGAACAGTCACCAACATCTATTGTAACTCAAATAATGGAATTACACACTTGCATCACACAGTGGAATAGACATTTTGTAACACATCAGTGTGCTTGCTTAATAATTTATATTACGAAAACGTGAAATACATCTAATATTATTTAACAAATAACATTTCATAAATACAAAAAAAACACAATAAACTTTATCCAACAAACAGACAAAAACACCTATTTGATAAAATAAAAATATAATTGCAAGAAAAAATGCATGGAAATTGTTATTTTGATCACAACTTTGTGTAGATAAAATGTAATATCTTTTAAGAAACCAAAAATATTAAAAAAAAAACTAACATCAAAAATAATTATATTCATTAAATACATTTGAATATCTTTTATACTATAATATTAAAAAAAATAAGATGCATATAATAAATACTCTGACCTACAGCTGAGTAAGTACTTTGTACTTACACTGCTCGTGTCTTGACCTTTTATATATTTTTATTTAATATTAAATATATATCAATGAAAATTCCTACAAAAATAAAATCAAGCATGAATAATAAAATATCCCGAACCTATCTAGGTACAGGAAATTATAAAAAATATGGAAGATAATTATTTAAGTTCATCATATTTCTTAGTACCTATTAAAAACTATTTATTTGTTTTAGTTCCCTTTTTCTTTAGAGAAGGTTTATATAACTATTATCCATATTACTTTAATTGAAGAATTCTATAAATCTCCCTATAAAAGCCTTTATAATTTGCATACCTACCTATTTCAAGCTAATATTTAACCACCCCACTAAACTAAATATTACATATTTTTCTACTTATATTTATTTTATTCCTTATAATAGGAACATTTTCATAAACAGTAATTCTTACCCATTTATAATTTTATTATTTAGACCCAATTTTATCAAACTTAATATTTAAAAGAATAAGTAATAAAATAAATACTAGGAATCTCTCTTGTCTTTTGGTCTAGGTTTACACTTTCAATATACTACAGTCTGGTTTGGAGAGCCCTAATGTGTATATGGGCAGTCAAACTGTGGTAAAAAATGTAGTATTACATTAGTATGTAGTACATTTGATGTTGAATTTACAGAAAATGAACCGTTATCATCAAACATCTACAAGACTGTACAAATACCTACTACATAAATACATACATAATATTTATGTTTTATAATATTTTAATTGTATATTTGGCTATACTGAAATATATCTCGGATGAAAATTAAATATATTTTTGACAAAATAGGGCCTTTATAGAGTAAACTACGCCTAATCTCAAAGTAACTACTGAACCATTCACAATAGGCCAACCTGTCATGTAAAGATACATGTTCAAAAATTAGTTATAGCCCTTAAGGACACCAAAGTTCATTCGCAATTGCTCTAAGAATACAAATGTGAGAATGGTGTGTGGAGCAAGTCTTGCAAATGCTGGAATGTAACCTTTGAAAAATGCTAGTGGACCTTCTTTGGCGGTATTGCTCACCAGTTTCAAGATGCTCTTCACTTCACCAGGTGTGGCGTTCATTGCTCTTGTCTTCAAAACATCAACCGGCTGTGTGAGGGTTGTAGCAATTCCACCCTGAAATTAGCCTTACATATTAATTTATTCCACTTAACATAGATGAAATTAAAGTTTCAATTATTAGAAGAAATACAATTTACATAAAATTAGCTGTGGATGCGAATTCGTCTGTGTGGAATTTAACTATCTAACTATAATATACAGGGTGAATTTTTCAAGTGTGCGTGGATGGGGAAATCCGAAATTATGAAGAATAGCGAAAAATGTTGAAAGGAGTCTGGGAACCGATTTTGATGAAAACTAAAACTGCATCATTATTAGTGATAGTAGTTACTCCTATCATCAGCCATCTGTCAGTGAAAGTCCCGTCAAAAACGGTTCGGCCGTTCCAGAGATTAGCTGGAAAAAAGGAAAGACAGTACCTCCTTCTCTATGATTTTTTAAAATTAAATTACTAGCAGATTAAATTAACATGTAGCTAATAGTAAATGTAAATAAACTTACAGCCAGAAGACTAGAAGTTACATGTGTGACCACATTATCACCAAAATAAGAAGAGGCTAAGAGAATAGCTTTGATGGAGTCATAGAAAGACAACTGGCCAATTGTCATGAGGGCAGCACGACTGCAAGTCATTGAGGCGCCTGCCCAGAGCCTCACAATCCCTTCTTGTGTGGCCACACGCCATAATCCATGTATAGCATTCTTATAACTAAAAATAAACAATATAGGATTACATATACATAAGCATAATAATATGAATTACAATTAAATTATATTAATTAGCTCTTAAAAGGCTTTTAAATGGTAAAAATGGGACAATTTTTTATAATATAACTTACTTTCTTCTTTGCTCTGGTGGGAGTTTGACATCATTTTGCATTCGAACATTCACCAAATCAGCTGGATTCCCAATAAATCCTCCAGCAAAGCCACCAAGACCAGCCAGAAATGCAGACATGTAAAATGGCATGGCACGGCCCTAAACATGTAAAAGTAAATATAAACAAATGTTGGAGAGAAATAAAAAATTAATTCATATTTATAGAGTAAAGAAAAATGACAAAACATTATTACATCTTTCGGTGCTAGCTGTTGTTTTGCAACTTCATATATTCCAAACCGAGCAGTTGAATATGTAAGCTGGCGAAGAAGAGATGCAGATATTCCATTGTACAAGCCAGAGACTCCTGCAAACAAAACATTTAATAATAAATAACGCTTCACACTCATAGCCCCACACTAGGATTCCCTGTTGTGGGTGCCATGGACACACACAAGACCAGAACACACACCCAGACCAGAAACAGAAATTTAAACTCATCATTCAAATCCCTGCTCTGCTGGGAATCGAACATAGGATTCTCCGTGCGGCGCACCAGCATCATAACCACTGCACCACTTGGGTCGTGAATTTATGAAAGGATATCCTAATTTATATTTAGAAGGATATCCTTATTAGTCCTAACAATGCAATCCAACATCATTATGCTGTGTTATATCTATTTTGCCAATTATATTCACAAAATTTATTTTAAATTATCGATAAAAATTATAACTTTTACAATAATGTTATGTAGTATGTAGTCCTTTTTTAACACTATAAGTTATAGTGTTAGCTTTGAACTTAGTTGTGAACACAATGTTATAGACTATAAGTATAGATTTTGATTCCACTTTGTCCCTGCTTATATTATATTTATATAGACTATCAAATTGTATAATAATACAAGGTGTGATTTTTTTTTCAAAATCAATGGGTTCAATTCCTGGCTAGGCATATTGATTTTTCGAAAATCCAATGATGCAGTTTTAGTTTTCATCAAAATCGGTCCCCAGACTCCTTTCAGCATTTTTTGCTGTTCCTCATAGTTTCGGATTTCCCCATCCACGCACACTTGAAAAAATCACCCTGTATATCCAGCTACTGTACAAATAAGGCTGAGAATATATATCCAGCTACTGTATGAATAAGGCTGAAACTATATATCCAGCTATTGTATGAATAATTTATAATTATTGGCTGAGACTATAAATATCCAGCTACCTAACCATTGAAGGGGTAATTTTATTGGGCTGTAGCGAATGGCATAAATTTTAATTTTGATTAATTTAAATAATTATATTAAATAAAATTAAAAAAAAAACAAAACAATCATAGGCCCGATTTATAATTACACAGGAATATACATACTTGTCTACTTACCTTGATTTTTAAGAACAATTCCTGTAAGTTTGAACATAGAGATGTTTTTTCCCTTTTGCGTCTGCATTTGAACCTTGAGTAAATCCAGGGGGTGCGTGACACAAGCCGCTCCAGCCGAAGCCAGGCCCCCAAAATACCATTTCGACGCTTTCATTTCTTTTCCCGTACTCATTCTGGAATATTTTTTATTCTAGTTGTTCACTCCAGTAAGAATTGGCAAATACAACACGATCACGGCCATAATCAGCTCCAGTATTTCAAGGTGAACTCTATGTCATGATTTCTCATTTTGAATTATGTAATATTGTGTCAGTGCATTTCGTTACTAGGTATTTATCTTATTAACACTCTCCGACGACAGTAAAATTAACCTCGAGCCGCCGCCGCAGTCATATTCCTGTTTATATATCGTACTACCCACTAGAAAAACACCAGTGTTTTTTTTATTATATGTCATGTCATATTGACAATTTGCCATTATGCCAAATAGTCTGTCAAAATTGCGTTCCAGAAGACTTTGAAAGCGATCAAAACGCTCCTTTAGTAGTGGAACTATCTCCCGCGGCCGTGGTGGTCGTGGCGAAAACGTCACTTTTGACGTCATGACTTACGCTGACGCGAAGGCTCGATGCTCACCTCGTGACCGCGACGGTCTACGGTGGGTTGAAGTGATCGTTGTCAACTAGTTGTCATTTCAATTGTCAATCAAATCAATTTGTCACTTATGACGTTTTGACTTACGATCACCACGTCCCATTTAAAAACGTGGGTTGAAGTGATCGTTTTCAATTTGTTGTCAATTGTCAATAAAATCAATTATGAATCTTGAGGCTTTTTTAATTAGAGCATGCCAATCTTGACGTTCAACTCTATGACAGTAACAACGAGTTTATGACAGTAACGCTCAAAAGCAGGGTTGCCAGGCAGGGCCGGATTTAGGGGAGGGCAACCGGGGCAACAGCCCCGGGGCCTCCACAAAAGACGGGCCCCCAAAATAGAGACTTCGGAAAAAAAATTCTAATTCAGACTAGTAAACACTAGTAAACAACTTTTCCATTCATTTTTTTTTCGTTTTTCCTTTACCTTCTTGTTTCCCGTTATAATTATTTATATGTACGATAAATAATAAAATAATCTATAGGTACTTGGTTTCACAATAAATTATTTATTCCAAAAGTCGACTGAATAAAATTGTTCATTTTAGGGGCCTCCACTCCTCTGTTGCCCCGAGGCCTCTAGACCTCTAAATCCAGCCCTGTTGCCAGGGTTGCCAGGGTATTTCGAATAAATACAGAACAGTGAGAAAATAAAAATAATTTAACAATAGGTTGGTGTCTTTAATATCAAGTGCTTTTGTTTCTATTGTTAAATTTTGGCACCAACCTCAAAAATAGTAAGCCTAAACTATGTAAGAAATAATTTTATTTCATACTTTTTTGATGTCGGTTTAATTTTTTAAATTATTTTTATTTCGTAAATTTTAGTTTTAAGTCCATATCACCGAAACTACTGGACCAATTTTGATAAAACTTTTACCATTTCCTAAGTTGAACAAAATGCATACAAAAAAATTTACAAAAACTAAAATCCCGACTGCGTGCAGAACAAAAAATATAAAAACAAGTGGATAAATAAATATATTTTAATATTTTTAATGATCATGATTGACAGCATCCACTAACGCAGTCGAGGGCATCGAATACTCTATGACAGTAAAATCGAACTTTGTATTTCTGTTTTGTTATTAGTCGGTAAGTTAGTGAAAAAATATAATTACAAAGATTTCCCTTCAGTCCTTACAGCTGTCGATGGCGTAAAATCTGTCAGTTGAATCGTTTATTATGGAGAAAAATTTATCAGAAAAAAAATACTGCACCGCCATTACTTCGGTATAATACCGAACACCTGGCAATCCTAAAAAGTCTAAAAACTGCGGTCGTGAGCGTAATCGTTGTGTACGTTTAGTGGAACGTGAATATTAATATTATTAATATTCACAGAGTTGTCTTGTCATTAATTGTCAGGTGTCAGGTCACTCATGGTCACTCTGTCACTCATCATCGCATCGCTTTATATTTTATAATAATTTCTATATTATGTTATGATAATAGGTATAATTAAATTTAATAGTTTAAAATTAAATGTAGTCTTAAGAATAATAACACCAATGTTATTATTCTATGTTTAAAGTTATGTTTATTTATTAGATACTTTTAATAAAATAAATTTATTTGGGTCAAAATTATTTAATCTTTTAGATTTTTTATTTGAATTTATTCTAAAGAAATGCAAGTATAACAATATTTATGATTGAATTGATTTGAACTTACATTTTTGTTTGTAGTTGATCTTCACAAAACGAAAGAAATTTTAATATAAATTGATTCAAGCCGCCTAGATCTTACTAATTAATTCAGGTATTTATCATCAGTCAAATTCATTACATTATTCTTACATTTTTGTTTGTAAATTTTATAGAACTCTGAGTCTAACCTCATGGCTGGCATATTTCGCCACGCTTATTTGTCGTTTCTTTATTATAGTTTCAGATTATAATCTGATAATAACTGTGTTGTTTTTATTTCAGTATGTCTTCAGATATTTTGGCATGTCTTGAACTGGATAAGAAACTGTTATCAAATAAAGTAATAGTTGCCAAGGAGATGCTAGGCTGTGATAGCACTTTTCTAACATGTTGTGTTCTTGGTCATTGTGTTAAGAATAAGGAGGCTGTTCTGGTAATTCTAACACACAATTCTTTCACTCACTATCACAATATTGGTCTAAAGATGAATTACAACTTGCAAAAATCTGTGGATTCTGGACTTATTCAATGTTATAATGCTGGTAAAGATCTCGTAGACAACTTATTAACTGATGAATTGAAATCACAGGAATTTTTACTTAGGTTAGAAAACAAAATAAATTTTATGCAGAAAAATAATTCTATAGTTAATGTTATTTTTGAAGGTCTGTCACACTTGTTTGATTTGCAGTTTACATTGAAAGAGGTTAATAGTGTGTGCAAAGTAATTATAAATATAATGAGAAAGTCAGGTAACTCATTTATCCTCTTCCATTGTAATGTAGCAAATGAAACTGATGTTACAAATGTATTAGCTAATATGCTATCTCATAAGTCAGACACACTTATAGAAGTGGAGAGCCTCACATCAGGATGGAGTGCAGATGTTGCTGGTCGTGTAACTGTGAGACATCCAAGGGAAAAGTTTGGGGAACATTTGTTTGCCATAGAACAGAAATCACATCAATATCTCTTTAAATTATTTGATAGGGGAGTGAAACTATTTGCTCCAGGCACTGTGTAGAACATAATATGTTTTATTTTTTATAATTATGTACTAGGTATGTATTTAGCATAGAGTTTATAATGAAAATAAATGTTCAAACATTATTATAGTATAGGTAAGACATTAATTTTGTACAGATTATATTTTAAAAATTTTATTGATCTATATTGTTTGAGTTTGTTTGAACACATTCATCTGTGAAACTGTCAGTGCAATTAGAAAAGATATATTATGTGATAGTCACAGTCATGAGAAAGTGTAGTATTTGTATACTTTTTTCTTTCACTTAATAAAATAGCAACAGGTTGCTATGACTTCACCAGCTGTGGAGTGTCCTATCTATGCTACTTTTTAACCGACTTCAAAAAAAGGAGGAGGTTCTCAATTCGTCTGTATGTTTTTAAGTAAGTAATTGTATGTTCTTCTTTAAAAGTTGTATGAATCTACTCTGCAGTAGTAGAATTTGTGGTAACTATTAATCTTATGTAACTACAAATAAAAAGAAGATTAAATCTGTTTTCTTTTAATTCTTTTGTCTCTAACCTAACACTCATACTGGCAAGAACAAAATAACTAATGGTGTTATGTCCATATTTTTATTCCAAATTTAAAATAAAATACGTGATGTAAAATTTGACACCACCATTGACATAAATTTTATTAGACATATAAAATAGTCATCAGGTGATGAATTTTGTAGGAAATTCATCATAACTTTCTTAAGCCAAAAGTTGACAATACATAATCAATTAAATTAAAAATTAAAAAAAAACACTGACACAATATATTTGCAGATATTGAGTATTTCCCTACTTTTACCCCCAGAGTTTTTCAGGGCTCAACCGATTTACATTGAACATATTTTGTACACGTGATGCGCTTTCATTTGAGACCCCACTCGATTATATTTGCAGACATTCGGTTATTCTTCCCCACTTTCACCCCCCACAACATTTAAACGACAACCGATTTTCTAAGAAGATGTCTAAGAACAGTAGAACTGTAGAACACTCGCCCGTATTGTAACTAACTCACCTTTCATACAAAAAAAACTAAATTGAAATCGCTTTATCCGTTCGGGAGCTACGGTGCCACAGGCAATGCAGACAGACAGACACGTTAAACTTATAACAACACCCCTTCGTCGGGGGTTAAAAAGTTTACAATTTTTGAACACAAAACTTGGCAATTTTTCTTCTTGGGACTTGGGAGATCTGTCATTACTCATTACCTTAAAGTATGTAATTTAAAGGAACATGATTGTGTTTGGCCAATAGTTCTATTCTTTATTGTCTATGAATAGCAAGTAGTTGGTGTTAGGTGTGGGCACTGTAGTCCACTGTAGCTAACTCCTATCTGAGGGTGTATGTAGGTGCTTTGCTACTCATCTATGTCCGTACCATTAACTCAGCAGTCGTTAAGTCTGTGCAAACAAAAAAAATATTTCTCTTATAGCTTGTTTATTGATTATCAGTTTTTACTTTATTTTATTACGCTGGCTGGTATAGTTTATGAGAAAAAAATAATTTCCAACATCTTACGAATGCAGCTAAAAACCATTTGATATTGCCCCAACTCATTATACATAACAAATGGATTTGTTGGTGTTTATAAATTTTTTATGTGTCTAATCTCTCCAACCATCATACTGAAGTTGGTAATTTCTTATTGACCTACCTACAGCAAAAAATGAAGATAATGTAAAATCGATGGCATCGTAGGCTTACAAATGTAAACAAACATGTAATTCAAATATTTGTTTGGCTATTTGATGGAACATTACAAATATCTACCCATCGAGATAGTTATGCATAAGTAGATCTTTACAGATCTACTCTAGGAATAGGTAGGGGAGACCGGGTGCAAAAGTAACACCTTGATTTATGGCTAGGTTTTAATATTGTCATTAAATTAATATAACCTTGCTATTAAATTAATAAAATAGCTCGATTTATATTATTTTGGTGTGTTTTATAAGTATGAATAACAGACAGTTAAAAATAAATCGTCAGTTGTTACTTTCGACCATGTAGGCAGGTCAAAAGTAACAATACTCAGAAATGACCGCATAGTGCTCAGAGTTATTTTCTGATATTGTAACCTTCTAAGCCTTCTAAGCGTTATTCACGTTGGTTCATTTCACAGGTAATTTTTTTCCATGGGCTTGTAATGAATGAATGTAATGATGGGATCTCATCTCACTCAAATCCCATAGGTTATAAGTGAGTTCCCATGTCATGTGCGGTTATAGGCGCATCAATGTACAAAATTTCAGGTCTGGTCAAATTCATACAGGTAACCGTTCACTGGCTCTTATACTATAAATGAAGGCAGTCACAATTAACATACTTGCGGCCGTCACTGGGAGTACCGATGGAGTAGGTAATGGAATTGCAAAAGAATAAAAACTTTTCTGTTTGAAGAACACGTATTATAATCTAATATATAAAATTCTCGTGTCACAGTTTTCGTTGCCATACTCCTCCGAAACGGCTTGACCGATTTTGATGAAATTTTTTGTGCTTATCCGGTATCTATGAGAATCGGCCAACATCTATTTTTCATCCCCCTAAATGTTAGGGGTAGTCCACCCCTAAATTTTATTTTTTTATTTTTTAGACAAAATTTTTAATTTCTATTTTTTTATGATACAACATACAAAAATACATACAATCCTCAATTTTCACCCTTCTACGATCAACCCTTCATTGGCAGAGCGAAGCCTGCTGGGTCAGCTAGTGATTAAATATAATCTATTGTATTCCATACCTATATACCTACAATTGAGGTAAAAACTTATTTTACCATAGTAGTCCTCATGAGTTTTGTCGCATCACATACGAATATAATTGAAAACAAATGATCTCTTTCTTTGCATTTGCATAAGGTACAAGTATATATATATAATTATATAATGTATGTATTTTTATTATAAATTATTAAAAATGTATAATCATAATAGGCTAACGTCCTCGTATATATTATATCCCTTAGGTATTTAAGTATTCAAAGTGTATAAGCTTGTGTAAAGCGGCAGAAATTAATTGAAGCTGTAATTTTAAAAACAGAAAAGCTTTTATAAATCTTCAAAAGTTTACCATACATAATTAATTTAAATCCACCGATTTTCACCTCGCTACAGCATTAATGCCAAGAGAAAAATAATTGTTCACCACGGGGTGACGGCGTATAAAATTTTTATTTGTGGTGATTAGCTGTTACCCCAGCGACCGCCCAAAGCGAAGGCTGTATTTTGACCAGAGCGCAGTCCATGTGGAGGCTCGGGGCCGAAGACCGCGTACCTACAAATTATCATGTTTAACATTTCCTTAACGTTCCTCATACCATTAGCGATGAATATTAAATTAGTTTGATTGATTGTTTCGTGAATATCTTCGTCATTTTGTGTCAGTGGAAAAGCTGCAGATTGGAGTTGAGGTGTGAAAAGTTTTATCGCTAACATCGCCGTATGGTTGAAAATCGTCATGACTCAAAATAATTTATCTACCAATGATAAGCTCCATGCTAGTGGGTGCACTGTTAGTGAAGAAAAGCTTATGGTAATTTAATGCTTTTTAGTTTGTGGTATATTATTAGATATTAATTGCAGTTAGTTGTTGGGACTTATTAATAAAATATTACGCGGACATAATTTTCTCCTGTTCTCCGATCTCATTCCGATGTTTTTAGAGCCTACTATCCAGGCTACATTGTACATATGATTTTAATAGTTGGTAGAGCCACATTAGCAGCACGCACGGGTATGCCTTTCCGACTTACATACTGCCATCCTCTTAACCCGCCGTTCATTTCTTGCGTTTCGGTTGGGGAGGTGTGATTGCTTGGGAAGTTATTTTTTCTTAGTCCTCATGAGTAGCAAGGTACGAACATCGTAGTCGTTATAAGTTGCAACAGGATAGGATATCTATTCTATTTCAGCTTGGACGTGGATGTCCATAGTTTGCATGCAGTGACCGCTTTACTGCAGAGGGTCTGCATGCTCGTATGCTACTCATATAGTACATAGGTATCTACAATAAAAAGGGTATACCTTCCTGCCTGCCAAAATTCCTGAAGTGCTCTGACGCTTTATGAATTGGATGAAATGTATTTATTGTAAATTAAATAATAATTCTCAAGTGCATGTTTAATGAATTCATACTAAATATTCACAATATAAAAAAAAATCGCATTTGTTATGTGAGACAAAGCTACGAGAACACAGTAATTATGTTAAAGCGTAGCGCTGCCTCTATAATGTGCTACGAACATTTTTCAAATGACTGCGAGTATTGTTTTTTTAACTACTTAGTAAGTATGTATTAAACGAAGATGTACATTTATGACCTTCACCACTCCAGCATAGAAATCTTCTATAAGGTCTATTATTATTTATTATGCGTTTGCTACTTAAGACGCCCAAGATATTTGCAACTAAAACCAAACCAGCGTACCTATTTCCAGCAACCATACCACCCCAACTGAAAAAGCATGCTGCATGTCGGATTAAAGGACGGAGCTGAGCAGCTATGAAAGCTCTACTACAATAAAATGTGGCTCTACCACCTTTATAGGTACCTACCTAGTAACTTTTTCTGAAAATTACTAACATCATATAATGCAGACAAAATTATAATCTACAGAGCTAAATTGGACAAAAATCAGTTAGTAAATTGCCTTCATGGGCCCACGTGGTCACTAAGGGGTACCTGCAGTATAATCTATATGTATTAATTTTTTGGTTATTTTATTATGATTAAAGTCTTTGATAATGATTATATTCATCTTATCATGGAGTCAATGATCAACTTAAGAAGCAATATAATATTAAGCATACGTATACACAGGTGGCAGTTCGTGTGCGGCCTCATCGTGCTGATGAAGGCCGTCGCATAGTGCACGTGGTGAGCGACAAGGTAAAAGCTTACGGTGGCTACTGAACAAAAAACAATAATTACACATCGATGATTTGCCAGAGTGTTTTGCCTAAGTGAAAGCACAGTTTTTGCACTTTTGTGTTTGATTAAATAAGCAAAAGCTAAATTTTAGAACCTTATTTATTATAATTTAGAATCTGAATTAAAATTTGAAAATTGTTACCAATACTTAGAAATGATTAAAAAAGCAAATATACATACCTACTCTTGAAGATGCAGTTGGTTCGCGTCACCGCCCAATTGCTATAAAAAATTACAGGCGTATTTATAAACCATATCGTACTTTCGGACTTTAACATAACTATAACGTAGAGTTATTCTATTTCATTATTTTTATAAGCAATTTAAATTAGATGTTGGTGTTGGAGGAAGAAGCCGACAGCCGGCGCGATATCCTGCGGCAACGCCGACTCAACGATAAGCACTATTTCTACGACCGCGTTTTTGGAGAAAATACAACTCAGGTAAATATATATTAATAAAAAATAATAATTTATAAAACAAAATTACCTTAGGCTTACTATTTTTAGAGGTTGGTGCCAAAATTTAACCATAGAAACAAAATACTTGATACTAAAGACACCATTGGGCCTTTTTGATACAAAATTTTTAATCTGAATTGTGATATGGAATTATTTTTTCCCAATTCCACTCTTGACCAAATCCTAATGTTCTCGTGGATGAGGTCGCGAGCAAAAGCTAGTGCATAGTGCATATTTGAAAGTAAGATAAATCTCAAAATACTTCGGTTATTTTTCAACCATTGGTAACTACATAAACCTATATTTTATATTCCACTGACTCACGCTAAGTAGCGGATATGAAGATATCCGCTACTTTCCGCTTCAAAAACAACAGTCACGAGCAAATGATATACTCGTAGTATACCTACCTGTTTTTTTAACATTTTTAAGGGGCTGTCAATTGACAACGCAGCGCTACCATGGTGGCAGACGCGGTCCTTAATATTTCTTATCGTATTTATCGCTATTAATAAAGTCTGCCACACCAGCCGATCATATAGATTTTTTGCTCGCCAGCTCCCTATCTATAGGTATTTAAAAAGCCCCCTGTTGTTTCAACGTTCTGATGTTTATAAATCTTATTTTAGGTGTCTTTTAAAAAAATATATTTTCCCTTCTATAATTAGGTAGGTACCTTCTTTTCATTCAATTCTTCTATAATTAAATATTCTTAGTAATTTTGTTTGATTAACCTTAAATTTTAAAGCTGTAGGTACAAAAATGATGGATTTTCATACAGGCAACCGTTTTTTATAAGACAAAGATTATGATTATCAATTAGGAGGAAGTGTACGAAGCAGTATGCGGTCCACTGGTGGGCGACACGTTGCGCGGGATCGCAGCAGCGGTGTTCGCGTACGGCGCGACGGGCGCGGGCAAGACGCACACTATGACCGGTCTTATGTCGCGCGCTCTTAATCATCTCTTCAGCTCGATAGCCGCCAGCCAACGACCGGAATCCTATGAAGTAAGTTACAAGTAAACCAATACAATGATACTCGAAGGTAGGTAAACGTCGATAGCCCAATGGCTACCAATCCGGCCTCTTACTCAAGACGTCCGCGTTCGAATCTGAGTGGCATGCATCAATGACTTTGATGCATGTTGGCAAAAGTTATGTGCGCTTTATAAAGTTAAATATCACTTGCTGTAACGGTGAAGTAAAACATTGCGAGGAAACCTGCATGACTGAGAATTCTTTATTACGTTTTCAAAGGTATCTATGAAAAGTACACCAACCCAACCCGCTTTAGGCTAGCGTGGTGGACTTAAGCCTACATTCTGCTCATTGAGAAAGGACGGTTAAAGGCTAAGTATAATTATAATTAATAATAATTATGAGTTGTTGACAAAAAAAAACAAATTACAACAACAAAAAAAACAGATCAGATCTGAAATGTAAAAACAAAATTTTTTGTATTAAAATAGATCAGAGATTTGACGAATGGATGACCTTCCAAAGCTTTTTCCTACATCGGTTGTGGTTATTTCGTTTAAATTCACTACGTGGGATGTAATTTTTTGTTTGCAATATGTAACATAAATTAAGAATAATATCTATAATACCTATTTATATGCTATAGCTATACCTATATAATATACCTACATAGGTACATAGTTAATGTTATCGGAAAATAGAAACACTGTACGTACACTACTTGGATTTACTGGTAGTGATAAATATGTTCTTGACATCAATTTATATAGTTAGGTAGGTCAAGAGTTAGTTAGAAATAGTTTCTGCATTTACACCGTTGTAAAGCACGGTCCTTCTTTACACAAATGTCCGTTATTCACAAACACTGTAGTGCTTAAAATTTGCATTTATATCTCGCCCCATGCGAGGTCAACATGAAATGCACACTAAATTACCAAAGCACTCGTAGAGCCTTTGCCGGGCACGACTCTACCAAATAATAAGTCGTGATTATCGTGCAATGCTCATTAAGAAATACATATTTAATTTACATGTACACATGACTAACTACTTCAGTTAATATTTACATAAGAATTTCAGTAGGTATCCGGTGTCTATCGTGCTTAGAAAATTATAAGTGTTAGTCAAAACTTTGGGAGTGATGTATTTAGTCTATGAATTAACACTTTGTAGGTAATAACACGTTTATTATTTTCAAATGTTAATATTGGTAAGATTTAGTTTTGATAGGTCGTCATGAGTAAGTAGGAAATTACACCTAGGTCCATAACCATCGGTCGAGGTCGTTCCACTCTGTGCCATCATATCAAGTGTGAAGAATGCTACGAGTATGATTCATGCTACTATCATGGTGATAATACAAATCACCATCACTTAATGGTGTCAAAAAGTAACTTTTTTAATCCTTGTTAAAATTAAATATACGAACACTATTAAAATTAAGGTAATGAACCTTAATTAATGAACCTTAATAAATTAATGAACTTTACTTACCCTTAAAGGTTACCTTTTTGCTAGCTAATAAGCTCGCCCGGGAGGTAGGTGGCTTACCGCGATCTAATTTAAGAACATGCTAAAAAGGTAGGTACCTATCTATACCTGCTTTTCCGTATTTTTAAAAACAAAAAAGCGGATGTCCCTTAAAATCGTGTTATAAGTTACAATTTTGTATTTAAGTAATATAATTATATTTAATGTTTTATTTTAATTACAAATGCTTATTGTGAATGCAAAATAGGTAATTATAATATCGCTTTGAGACATATCAAATTAGGAATCTTACGAATAAATAGGTCGCTGCCATGAAATACTTTAGTAGAAGCCTTGACCCAACCGACATTTCTAAAACTCTAACATTCTACTTCTACTACACAATTCTAAATTACAATTACACGTATATTTTTCCAGAGGAATGATGTGTGATTTCCAAATACTTAGCTAAAACTTTAAATATTTTTGTGTATTCCAACTATCGCAATGTAGGTATGGACCAAAGGATGCGGCTAGGATAGGAGCACAATAGTGAAACGATTTTTTGTCAAAAACCTTCAAAATTACGACAAACACTGCCTTTTTTAAAATGCTCTCTTTTCTTAGTAAGGTAAAGATGATGGTACAGTCTTAGTAACGTTTGGTTTTGGATATTGACAACAAGATTAACAAGTTATTGGTTGGACTCTGACGAGACGCCGCCGGCTCCTTCGGGGTGTGATGAAGTGATGCCGGTGTTGGACTCTAACGAGCCGCCGGTTCCTTCAACCAGTAGAGAAGGAATGTTCGCATCGGACTCTCATGAGTCGCCCACTCCTACTACCAGTCGAGCTCCTCAGCGCATTCACCTCTATTCAGAGGAAGTGCTATACATGTGGAATATGGAGCGTATAATATTGGTATGTTTTAGAAATTTTTCACTATTTTTACACCAGTTTCACGTGGTATTAATTTACGCAGTTAAACTGTACAATAATGGCTCACAAGTTGGATTTTTATATAAAAATTAAACATAAATTATCATTTTAGGTACTTATTTTCAACTGTAATAAAATTATTATTGGCTAGGTCAAAATTGGTGACAGAACCGAATCAGTCAACCCCGACCCGACGTGGCACTAGTCTACCCACTCCTAGAGTGTTTATAAAAGTCTGGAGGCGCGGAGGGAGAGCAGCTCCTGCCCGCTGTAACAAACTTCAGGCGAGCATGGAGTGCCTGAGTTTGTTACGCAAGGGCAGAGGGGCTGCACTTCCCGCAGCGCCGGAGACGTTCGGAAGTTATTTAGTTTCTAAATCATGTGCATTCTCTAATAAAAAATGACAATTTTGTTTGTTTTTTGTTTATTTTTTTTGTATTTTTTGTTTGCGTTTCCGCACTTTTTTGGGTGGTGGGTGGTAGGGGGGGGGGGTTCCCCTTCAGACACCTTCCCCCCACAAAATTTCAAACCAATATTTCTTGTTGCCGATTGTAAAGTCCTTCCAAGGCTGCAATGGTATGCAAGTCAGCGTGATTAAAAAAAATTAAAAAATAGTAAATAATATAGAAACAAGTAAGTACTACTTACACGTTTATCCAGTAAGTTCTATAAATCAGATATAATAATCAATATCGTAAACCAAACTCATTGACTCCAACCAAATTACTAAAACAAATAAGTGCTTAACTAGCTATCTAGTGGCGGTTTTGGTGATTAAGAATTGGGTGGTATGCTACCACCACCCCCCGCTACAAGGTCAATGCCTACGCACGTAGTCGCGTGATTGACATCGTACTACCATTATGATACCACCATCCACGCTTAATGTAGCCTAAGCTAACACGTTCACAATTCCAGCTACAAGATGGATTCCAATAAGTCATTTCCAATCCAACAGTCTAGTGTTTAACGCTAAATTGCTCGTTGGATGTTTAGTTTTTGTATGAAATTTGAAATGCAAGTTTCACATTTAAAGCACCCTATAACGGTCTGGTCATTGTAACTTCAAAGATACTTTTTGAGAGTTTTTTTTGATAGAATTTCTTAGCCGAGTAGTGGTTTAATTTTTCTTATTGTATCCTTTTTCTTTAACGAATGAAGTATTATGTATTCTACCCATAAATATTTTCACACATCTTGTAACTATTATTAGTAGGCAATCAATATAGATACCTACTTATATGAAAAACAATTAAGTACTTCAGTTAAAAGCTAAATGATTTTCACAAGTCCTCAATTTATGAGTAGATATCCTCGTGAGATATCCGCAGCAGCACGCGAACATTTTGAACGCCCACTGTACACAGTACCTAGGTAACCTCGAAGTGATTAATCTACACGGGTATACGGCCATACGGCCGGCCTTATTAATCTCACATTAATTTTATCACACTTTACATATTCTCATCATTTCTTTAAAGGTTTTGACAACGTACCTACTTATATCAAACGCTTGAAACTGATAAGCTTACAGACTTATGGCTTATCATGTATCTGCCTACCTACTACTATTAATTTTTTAATGAATTTCTTATAAACCTTTATCTATTCATAACATGTATCTAGTATTGAGAGACTCCATGGATGTCTTTTTTATATTTACGCACTTTTTCAGTTCTTTAATAAAGTCCATTCATGTTTATCTAATGGAAAATAGTTTTTCGTCTTGAATTCTGATTACTTAGGATCAATTCGAGATAGTTGGTATTGTATTAGTATGTGCTTTTCGTACCTCATTATCGGGGCCACTGGCTTGGTTTCAAGATCACCTAGGTATTTTTTACAACACACCAATAACACTCCATTGTTGACTGATGTGTGCGGTAAATATTAAACAATTGCAAGTTTGGTTGCCTTGATAGCAGTTGAATATGCTGGCTGGCGTCACGAAGGTTAAATCGGAAAATGTATTAATTAAATATTCAGGGCTGTGAAGTAGGCACGTTGTGTACGAGTATTTTTGATTTGTACATATTAAAGTTTAGGCTCGCGAACACGTAATATGTTAATACTATATTACCCTCTACATGGTATCGAATTTTTCTATGATACAAGTGCAGTAAACAATAATACAGTAAACAATAATAAAACAATAAACGTCAAATGGGGTATCAATAAGTAAAATAGGAGAAAGTACCTAATTTTCTAATTGTAATTTGTTGTATGTGTACGAGTATTGTAGGTACATCAATCATATAAGACGGGTATCCATTAACGATGTTAAGAATTGTACATGGAAAGACGTTTTAACGGTATTATAATGGGATCGTTTGAATCAAACAAAAGTTACGTACCTACCTACCTACATAATGTTGAGCACTTGAGCAGTAACTATCGACAAGCTTTCCTTAAAATAGGCTATCCCGACAAGTTGATTGTTGGGCCTTCTTCATCGAGTAAATATATTAGGCAGGAACTAGATAATAAAATAATTTTTTTATGTTTTTTAAATGTATTTGCGATTGCGATTTTCAAAATACTGATTTTAATATCAGTTTCATATCATTTTAGTGATTGCCTTACTGCGCTTCTCATTAACACACTTTTGGAATTAAAATACCACCCTTTTATGTTTATCAGTTTTATCACTCTCCCAATACATATTAGAATTATGGCAAAAAGCTACACGAAATCCTGAGTTGGCGGAAAGTTTCATCGCAACTCGGCTAACCTATTGATATCCCTTTACCCAACTAATCATAACAAGTGTAGTATCTAATTAAATCCAATAAATACCTACATATTTTTCATATACATAATATACATATTATTATATATAGATACATTTTGGGTGCGTTTTCCTCGTAACAGGTGAAGATGTCTTACCTAGAGATTTACAACGAGAACATTCGAGACCTGCTGAACCCCGGGGCCGGCCCGTTGGAGCTGCGAGATGAAGGGGGCAACGGGGCGCCGACAGTTGCAGGCCTGAGTGAGGTGCATATTTTCAAAAACCAGGTGTTCTGCTTGCGGTGCCATCTTATACCGGTGGTCGGCTATCAATAGTGTATTAGTTATATTTTAACTTTGAGGCCGCTCCTCTAAACAGTGGTCTGTGCTAAAATTAAAAATATTCTCTTACTTATATAAAAAAATCTGATGTCACAGTTTTAGTTACCATACTCCTCCAAAACGGCTTGACCGATTTTTATTAAATTTTATACGCATATTCAGTAGGTCTGAGAATCGGCTACTGTCTATTTTTCATACCTCTAAGTGATAAGGGTTGTCCACACCTAAAATTTTTATTTTATTTTTTGGACAATTTTTTTTATTTTTATATTCAATAATGTGGCAACAAAAAATACATACAACCCTAAATTTTCACCCTTCTACCAACCCCTATTTTTAAATAGTCGATTTTTAACGCTCTATTACTTCTATGGCACAACAATGTTTGCGGGGTCAGCTAGTAATGTATATATATATAAACCTCATCTTAAGTACCTATACATAATATTATCACATAGGCTTTCCATTTTTGTAGTAGCTAGACCCTTGCTTACATGCATGGCAAAATTAAATACGTGTAGGTACGTGTGGCCTATGTAAGCCCATACCTATCTATATAGCCTGCCATTCCACGGTGTAAAGCGAAAGCGAGGATGTTAAACATTCATTAGTGCAAAGCAAGTATGTTAAACCTTCTTCTTCTTTCTGAGTACATACTTGAATATGTCTTTAAAAATAACCTTGGCAGGTCCGGGCGGTGGATGCGGCGCACGTCGCTGAGCTGTTGGCGCGGGGAGAGCGCGCGCGCACCGCCGAACCTACACATGCAAACCTGCATTCCTCTAGGGGACATGCGTTGCTAAGGTACTGTACCATAATTTTAGGTCAGTTCACAAATCATCAGTTTATTAGAAGTCGAATGCAACCAGCTCCAAGTTTCCAAGTTTCCATTACATGCCCACATCTCATGAATGTAAATAGAACGGCAATAATAACACATATTTTATTCCAAATTCAATGTAGGCAGCTCGCGACATTCACGCTCCACACTCATCTATCACTCTCACTTACAGTCGCGAAGAGAATACTAAATAATAGAATAAGCTAATAAACGCTTAGATTAGCAGGATCCACACATCTGCCCCACACATACCCGTTCTATCTATTTCTTCTTTCAATGGATGAAGCTAATAAAATCGGTCCAAATGATTGTTATCCTTGTCAGCGTCTCGGTGAGCACGGCGGTGGAGGGCGGCACGCAGCGCGGGCGGCTGTTCCTCATCGACCTGGCGGGCTCGGAGCGCGCCGGGTTGCGCGCGCGCCGCCTCGAGGGCGCGCACATCAACCGCTCGCTGCTCGCGCTCGGCAACTGCATCATGGCGCTCTCGGGAGGAGCCAGGTTAGATCGCTAACTGAAAATTCAGGACGAGGTCCAGTCCGCGACTTTAGAGAGAAAGAGAGAAAGAAAATCATTTTTTCAAGGAAAAAATCTTTATACGCTTGGACTAGACTAGATTGGATAGAGAGTGAGAAAAAGTTCCCTATATGTTAATTCAGAATAACTACTACATGCATATTTTTTTCATCCAAAACCGTTTGGCATTTTTTTTTGAGAAAGACTTGAGGCCTTTGAGTGAATTATGGAGAACTCTTAGGCACGCAGGTACACTCACGCTGTTTTCCTTCACCGTTACAGCTGGTGAGATTTAATTTTATAATATGATTAAAATCATTGGTGATACAGTGGAACTCGAACCCGCAACCCTCGGTCTCTCGAGTCGAGTCTCCTCGTTGTCTCCTCGAGTGAGAAGTGTAAGATTATCTTAGCCACTCGGCTATCACTATACTCTTAGTTGTATTATTGATGTTGATACAGATATGTGAACTACCGGGATTCAAAGCTGACGCGGCTGCTCCGCGAGGTGCTAGGGGGACGCTGCCGCACCGCCATGGTGGCGCACGTGGCCGCCGGCGCCGCGCACCGCGACACCACGCGCTCCACGCTGCACTACGCGCAACGAGCCGCCACCATTACTAACCGGGTAACACTTTAGCAATACGATACAACTTTTTACACGCTTTTTATTAGATTCACTTATAATATGTTTGTTTGTAACCGACTCCTTTGGGCGCGATTTTGTAAAACGGCCAGATTTCGTTCAAACTTTGTAAATTTATCGAGGACTGATGACAATACACTAATTTGATAAAACGATTCCATTTTAAAAAATAAGATTTTTTTTTTAATTTATATAATTTTTGCAATTAAATTCATTTTTTATTTTTAATATTTTGGGCAGTTTCGACATGAAAGTTACTACTGTTATGAAATTTGCCAAAAGTTGATAGTTTTTGAGTTATAAATTTTTGAAAATTGAAAATTCTCGATTTTCACCAACTTTGGTGGGCCGAAAAATACGCCCACGCCCACGCTTTGTTCCATATTTTTCGTATATCGAGCGCCCGACGTTGTTTCACAATAATACTAGTATTTTTCGTTGATATTTTTAACTTATTTTGAAAATTATTTTTAACTTCTTAGTTCGATGTTGTTCAAAGGCGTGTTTTTTAGTTATTTCTTTCGACGACATATTGGTCGCTCGTAATAGGCTTGCTTATTAGCTGACGCAATACGACATCACCATTGACCGACCAACCTGCGCAGTCGACAGGAACCGACCCACGGTGTCCCACTGACGGCCAGTGGTCTTATAGCCAATCACTAAACAGGATCGACGTATAATGTACACGTTGATATATTATACACACCTGTTAGTTTTTAGTATGTAACGCAGTATAATTATCAAATTTTGCCAACTCATAAAACTGCCTCGTTATCTTTATACCAGTACTATACTAAATACTAAATCATTGTATTGTTGTTGATGCAGATTTACAAAAATATTAAAAAAAATTAAATCGACTTCAAAAAGTATGAAATAAAATTTGTTACACACTTGATTAAGCCTACTATTTTTTGAGGTTGGTGCCAAAATTTAGCAATAGAAACAAAATACTTGAGACACCAACCTCAAAGAATACGCCTAAGGTATGTAACAATTTTTATTTAATACTTTTATGAAGTCTGTTTAATTTTTTAAAATTATTTTTATTTCCTAATCTTTAGTTTATTCGATATTACGAAAACTGAACTGATTTTGATAAAACTTTTACTATTACCTACCTAAGTTATGAAAAATGCAAACAAAAAAAGCTCAAGATCTGTCAATTAGTCTCGGAGATACGCGAGGACAAACATATCTACATACATATACGTAGTAACGTATGAAATTTGGTACACTAGTTTGGAAGCCGTAATAGACCAACATATTATGTAAATGTTGCGCAGTTCCGTTAATATAACATACATTACGTGTCGAATTGATAACCACGTTTTTTGAAGTCGGTAAAAACAGATACGAAAATTAACTTATCAATAAAGTCTTCGTAGAATATGAAAAGATAGAGCTACGAAACGAATCTCGTAGTTCTTTGGAATCCAATAGGATAACATGCTACGAGGTGACGTAGCAAATGAGTTACGGTCTACGCTTCCCATTTTTATGCTACGCCTCTACGACTACGCTCCTGAAATTTAAAATAATAAATTCATAATAATATTATTACATTTTATATTTAAACGATTTTATAGGTCGAACGAGAGCTCGTGCAAACTCCGATGCATTTGTCACAATATCGAACAGTAATTAGCGAACTCCGAGAAGAGATAGCTCGTCTGAAAACTAAAATGAAAGACGAACGTTCAAGGTACGTGTAATGATACTTGTATTAATTAATATTAATTACCATATAACGTTTTCTTTATTCGCATTTCTGTGTTTATTTTAAATATCAAGATATGTAACTATTTTGACAATGCTCTCAAATTAAACTTGTGATCGCGTTTATTGAATGTAGTATTTCCAAGCACTACAAATAACTACGATTCCTATACCAGTCATATATGTAAATTAAGAAAAAAAAATGCGTGTTTCTAAAGAACTTCTATAGATAACCCTGAACTCGATGTCAAGTGGAACACAGGATGTAGCGTCTGCTAACGTGAACGTGGTGGTCAGTACACAAAATAGCACGCTTGGTATTTTGTGTACTGTTGTATAGTTTAGAGTAACCCTGTGTTTTTAAAAACAGAAACCAAGAGGACTCCCATCAAAGAATAGTGGAACCGGCAAGCAAGGAAGAATCCGAAGAAAGTGCGGCTCATTTAAAATCACTTCGTGAAGCAATAGTTTCTACATTTAAGCAGCAAATGAGGTTACGACGAAGGCTAATGGAGCTGGACAGTCACTTGCTTGGGCTTGCACTGGATGCGGAGAGGCAACATGCGGCGATTTCGCACTGGGAAGCTCGATTCAATCGACTCTACAAACCAATAGGATCTACTACCTCCAGACTCAGCACCCAGCAAAGTTACAGGTACACATTTAAAAATTATAAGGATTCATAATGTTTCCATAAAATTATTTCCCTCATATACATACTTATATTCGAGACGATTCACCTACCATTTACTAGTATATTGCCAGTCTCCCAAATCTTGAGTCCCCGCGAACAGCAATGTCGATAGCCATTTATCCAACTCCTCCTGTCTTATCAAAATAATGGAATCATTATTAGAGTCTCCTGCAGAGATTATTCATTTTTTGATTAACCCAGGACAACACATCAATCAGTAACTTGGTCTTGTTCGAAGCAGATATTATCACAAAATACAAATGCAATTTTTGCCTAGAAATTTACAAAAATTAGAGCACATTAAATTTGAGGCGAACATCTCGGTCCTTATAAGTAGCAATGATGCATTCACATACGACCACAGATTTAGTTTCTATCTTATTTGAGACTGGACGTCGCGTCGTTGCAGTAACCACTTAGCATCAGGTGGCCTGCATGCCACCATTATCTGCGTTCCTTTGTCAGACGCGACCCCGTACCCCAGTACAGGGTCGCGTCTCTTCTCACAATGAGAGTGATGTAGGCCTTAGTCCACCACGCTGGCCTACTGCGGGTTGGTGGACTTGACATGCCTTTGATAACATTTTTATGTTGTTTTCCTTCACCGTAATAGCAGGTGATATTTAATTTTATAAAGCGCACATAACTTTTTACAGTCATCGGTGCGTGCAATTGGAATTCGAACCCGGACCCCTTTTGACCCCGGCTCAATTCGAGGTTGAATTCTAAGCTACTGGGCTAACACCGCCATTCCTTTAATAATAAAAAAATAACGTTCGATTACTAGTAACGATATTGCTTACGTAGAGGAGGAACGGGCACGTCTAGTTACGGCAGCGAACGCGCCGAGGCGGAGGTGGCGGTGGAGCAGGCGTGGGCCGAGCTCGCGGCCGTCGAGCGCGAGCAGGAGGCCGCGCGCACCGAGCGCGAGCGCGTCGAGCGCCAGCTGGAGCAGGTGCGGCTTCGGGGGGCGCAGCTTGAACAGGTATGTGCTATTGGATCATGTCGTCTCAGGCACAGAACGAGTTTTGTCACAGGTGTGCCACGTATTGTTGGATTAGGACCGGACCTCAAAAGGGTACGGTAGGTCCTGATTTGGTATTCTGTGTGCTCATGTTTTAGCAAAACTTATGGCTTGTAAGTTCCGAAGAGGTGGCGAAAAGGGAGCCCTCGAGTGGCCTAATGACTTGAAGACAGCAGGAAAAACGGAAAAGAATAGAAGAAGAATAGAAGAACGGGACTAGGTGAAGTGGAGCCACTTAGGGTAGATCTAGGTATGCCCATCAACGGACTGGATGGATGACTGGAATAAAATTTACTTTCTACAGTGTATCAATGGTACATTTTTCTAAGTGGCTGTCAATTCCATCACGAGAATACCTCATACTCCATTTCAATTTAATAAACATACTAAGGGTGATTTTTTTGCCAGGAACTACCAGCGCATATTAGCAGCGGACCGGAGCGCGAGGTGTTGGCGCTGGTGTGCCGGGTACACGAGCTGGAGGCCGACAAGCTAGCGCTGCAGGGCGAGCGAGCCGCTCGAGCGCACGAGCTGCGGCGCCGCGATCTAGCGCTGCAGCGGCGGGATGCGCAACGACGTCTCACTGACGAGATCATTACCCGACAGCGACGAGCACTTGAAGGTAAATTTACCATCAAAAACATAACTTGTAAAAAACCCAAGTCTCGCAACTCAGTTCTTGCACCGTAAAAAGATGTGAGATCCATGTACTCGTACCTATCCATAGATTGACTTGACCATCGCATGAACATTGAACATTGTGCATGTATATCACACGCAATCACACGTAATTGTTACATATTATATTAAATTAGATTGTTTAGTGCACCGAAATTTTTAGTTTTTCTTAGATTTATACACTAAACACTAATTGTATTCTAAATTTGAAGCTTCTATGTGTGCTAGAAGTACCTTAGAATTTTAATAATCGGTCAGTGAGTGAGTGACAAAATTAAGAAACTGACTAGTTATAATTCTTAAACTACTGGCTCAAATTGAATGAAGTTTGAAAGGCTCAAATTGAATGAAGTTTGAAATATACAATATAGTTTTATCCACAATGGAGTTATAGGAGGTTGAAAATGGCCTGAATTGCTTCGAGAAAAGGATGGTACGGCCGTGCCGCTTTTTTGCTCGACTTGGCGGATAGAAGATATGAAGGCCGACAAGGTAGCACTGCAGATCTACAAGTACTTGAAGGTATATCACGGGATTCTAATGAGAGAAGGAGATCAAAAACTTGGCGCTGCAAAGTGCTAGTACCTAATCGATCTACTTGTGTGTCGTCGAAATAGAAACAGATCTTCCGATTTCTACGGTCGGTAACCCAAGCTTGATGCGTGGCATTGCTTTGTCCAATGTAAAAATATATTAAAATACATATCAGTACCTTTCTAGGATTAAATATAAATGCTTATTTGCAGAAATGGGAGTCGGTGTACAGCCTGACTTAGCACAATTGTACGAGTTGTACCAACAAGAAATACATGCTTCCACCTACACAGAGAGTAATGACATTTACACTCCTTATCGGCTTCCACCTATCTCTTCAAGGTATTTTGTCTTGGCTATTTACTATTTATTACTCGTATTTATCATCAAAAAATAAAAATTAAAGGTTCTCCTACTTTCGGAATTTTAACTCCATTCTTTCCTTAAGAATAGAACACATATATTACGACACACGCCGGATATCTTATGATATTGAGTTAGGCTACAAGTTCATGTTTTTTCATACAGTCACTATAGATAGGGAGCTGGCGAGCATGTCGAAATACGACTATAATTTTTTAAAACTATTCTACTTCTATGTACTTCTCCGATAATTTTAAAACGAAAGATTTATAAGGTAAGATTAATCTACCTGTTGCTGACTGGTTGCACTCGCTGTTAAAACTTTGAATTGATTGGTAAAGTGTATAATTATGATTTGAATTCAAAAACGATGAATTACTATGAAAGTAAGCCAATTTTAACAATTTAAATGTCGTTTATGGGTTAAAGTAAAAACACGCAAAATCGCATTTGCGGCTTAGGTATTCTAATCTATTTCGCCGGCACTCGTTCCTTTTTTAAAAACATGAATTTGTGTGAATTTCGCGCGCTTCCATATCTTCAGCCTATAATTATTTCAATAAACTCTTTTTTAATTAACATAATATATTTACATATATAGGTAATATTCTCAGATTTAATATCGTATTGAAAAAATATTACAGTAATAGAAAATGAATTCATAGAAACCAACAACAATTTCTACAACAATATGTTTAATAAAAACAGAACGTTGTAAGTATGGCATAGCAAATACACGTAAACGTTTAATTGTACACTTTTATTGATTTATATCTTCAATAATTTAGTAATCTTCACTTTTCCAAAATATCGTAATGATAACCTCTCTTTTATCTCTCTGTTATAAAATTGACAACGCTGATTTATTCCGTGCGTTCCTGAGCCGACGTACTTGTTTATGTTTTTAATTTGTAAGTATATTTGTGGTTTAGCATGTCGGAACTAACGTGGTCAGAGAGCTCGAGCGGGTCGGGGCGCGGCTCCAGCTCGGGCTCGGGCGCCACGCTGCCCGCGCGCCTGCCGCGCCTAGCGCCCACGCCGCGCCCACGTACTCGATACAGGTATAAGTTATAACGCTCATTTTATACCCCATTCACTGTTGCTACGTTGAATATTGTTTGAAATTAATGGTAACAGCTCCTCAAAATTTTCTGTTGTCATTCTCATTGCCAATCTTCAAAGACATCTTCTGATTTCAGCTGTTGCAAAAGCATTGTTGAATTGAACCTCCTTTTTCATTTCCTTCGCTTATCCAATTTCTCACCCAAATCCGCTTTTTTCTTTTTAGTTCTTCTTCCACTACATCAGTTATAATAGTAAAATAATTGAACATTTGAATTTTAAAACAATTTCTAAATTCTTTTCTTGAAAGCCTTGTCACTATAGTGTTATCGATGTGACAGCTTTTGAATGACTGCAATAATGTAGACGATTATGATCCAGTCCAGTACTTGACTAGATTGACTCGCTGGGTTCTGGATTCGTGTGAACCGGGCATTATGGGCGCACTACACGCTTGTTCGCTTGCGTCCGCGTCCACTCCTCGGCGTACTCGTAAGTGATGCCAACATGTTAATGTGAGTACCGCTCGCCTCGGCATCACTCGCCCAGTTATTCCCACAAGCGCCTCGTTCCAGCTCGATTTATATTCGCCATGTTACGGTATAAAATTATGAAAGGATTTCCTTTACTGGCAACTGCTTGAATATGATGTTTGTTGAAGTTGAATTTGGCGCCGCCCGATTAGCATTTGAAGGTGCGTAAAACCCCTGTGAGCTATAAACGCTTTTAAGGCAGACATCTGGCAGACATTTTTCGAGAAGTGTTTGTGGCACCACCAAAGGTGTACAATAAAATTCTCAGTTTGAAGAATAGGACTATTAGGGAGAATATTAATATCCGGTTTTATTCTTTAGTCATTCAAGCGCCACGACGCTCAAGAGATACGCCAGCGACGACAGCCTCGTGATGGCAGCGCCGCGAAGGAACGAAGACGCCGAGCCTTGACCAGCTCTACGAGCCACTTTGTGAAACGTCCCCTTACAAAGACACATTAAATAATATATTCAACACATACGCGGAAAATGGTGTCTTATAAACTTTACTTGATGTAATGATGTACACTATCGAAGAGGAATGTAAGCAAAAAGTATGTATCTACAAGGATAATGAGGAGTGGCCAATGGGCATCGACTAGTCCATGGCACCCACGACACAGGGAATCCTAGTGTGGGGCTATGAGTGTGAAGCGTTATTTATTTACAATTTTAAATTGAAATCTCTCCAGTCTTGCTTCTTTTATAGACCTCGTTTCGTTAGGCCTATTAAGGTATTGATATTTCAACAAATTAGCTTACATTAAATCACCTCGGGTGATTAATGTAACTATTATAACTATGCTAACTAGAATGCGAATTTCAATGTTATGCTGCTAGTTTTTAACCACTGTCGTTTTCTGTTAAAGTTTCCTAACGCCATGTAATTTGTGTAAGCGTGTTAATTTAAGTTAGGATATTCTAAAATTAAACAACTGAATTCCAAAAAATTAAACAACTGTATAATTTCATAATTCAGTTGATTGTATTATGATAGATTGTTAAGTATCAATTTGTAACGTTGATCCAGGGATCAAGTCAATGAATGCTCAAGATGTCTGCTACTAAAGTTCTATGTTTGTTTTGTAAGCACCTGTTTTTTAGTTTTAAAAAACTTTTAAATGCTATTCAGTACTAGGAGCATAGATCATGGCAGTAATCATTTTGTAAGTACTGTAGGTTTTAGGTTTCGATCCCTTAGAGTATTTTTGTATTATCAATTTATCATAGATGCTTATTTCTTATCTTTCTTCAATCCTTTTTAACTTTTATGAACATTGTATTTACTTAAAATAAGAAAATAAAAATATTGTTGTGATTTTGTGGCAGTAGGCAGTTTGTAGTCGGCAGTATGATTACACCACGAACCTGTAAAGTAATATAACCTTCTAGATTGTTTATTTTGATTTGGTAGTTATTTTATTAGGTATGATCTTTTATTAGATCGTAATTGTGTTTTTATTAGGCTTACATCATATCTATATATTGTTTTTACATGTGTAATGTTTAATTAAAGGGTTTTTATATTTTTCAAGTGTATCACAAACTGAAAAGTTTTAAGTTACCTGTTATAAGAAATGTTTTGCCCTAGAAATTTATTAGAAATTAATAAAAATGAACAAAATTAAAATACTGATTGACTATTATTTTTTATTTAAGGGCTAATTAAAAATAGCATACATTTCAACATAATATCTAATAATTAACAAATAAATTTTACTTATTGAATAGAAATGCTTTAATATTTAACAATAAATCTTAACATTAACCAATAGATATTATTACTATAACCAATAGATAACTAAATCGTATATACAATATGTACATAGCCTTGCTTACTAAATTTTATTTTTGTTTTGTAGCTATATTTTTGTTGGGCTTGGTAATAAGTATCTAGTTAAAAATCGAATTCCACAACACAACAAAGTTTTGAAATTTATATCCTGTGGTTAAACACCAATTTTAATTTTAATAGGCACGTTTATAAGGCACGGGAAATAAATAATACAAATTTTTACGTATCTGAAGATGCCCAAAAAGGGTTTATTTAATTTTCATGATTTTGGCCAATAACGGAGTATATTTGGTAATAAACAATCCCAACTTTGTTCGACATCCCATCTGAATCTTATAACATCTACTTACATATATTTAGAAAAAACATTTTTAAACAATGACACCTTAAAGCCACCATGTTTTTTCAGCAATAAAGCCATTAGGATAATACGAGGTTATAAAAATATTGAAATCTACTATACATGCTTCATACATAGATGATGAGATACATCCTCACAAAACACAAACACAACTCTTTTTTTGCAATCCGGTTTACATGAGACAACTCTACATAACATTTACACCTACTCTAGGTACTATTATTTCGATTCACGCGATTACCTATTTGATAAAACTTTGCACTAATAGATTATAAATTAAATAAGTAAAATTAACATTGGATACTTTAGGACTACTATCACCTAATGCTTTAATGTTATAGGATGCATTAATCAGTACGTGTGGAGCAACATTCACTGAATGTCTCCTCCTTGACTTGAATTTTGTTCTACAATCGTAATCTACGGCGAGAACATTATTGCATCTGCCACTTTGTAATCTATCACAGGCAATAGACAAAAGTCCAATAGATAATGTTGAAGAAGATGAACGCGAGAGGGAATAGGACTCGGGAGCGTTTGTCGATCCAAGTGGCAATTTCCTGCGGCGTCATTGTAGTCCAAGTGTGATGCTTGGGCGGTTCGTCGGAGCCTTCGCTGGCGGGCGGCCGGTTCTTGCCGCCGGTGATCAGCTCGTCGTAGCTC
This sequence comes from Erynnis tages, assembly GCA_905147235.1. Classification (NCBI taxonomy): domain Eukaryota; kingdom Metazoa; phylum Arthropoda; class Insecta; order Lepidoptera; family Hesperiidae; genus Erynnis; species Erynnis tages. Next base: position 6,430,501 of record LR990082.1, read on the forward strand.
TGCGTAGTTATTGTTGGCAAGTTCAAAGCGGACGGGAAGCTCTGCAATATTGGTGATAGTTGTTAGTAACGACTATATTTTTATAATGTAATGAGCGTGCGTGCCTTCTTATCAGCAATCACTTCAGTCTAAGGACAATCACATCTACCATTAATCTGGGCTAGAGCAGCTAGGTACTGTCTGAGATTATACACAAGTGCTTAGGCCCACTTTACCAAATAGCACTCGAGATGCCACCAAAATTACTTTCACGTGATTTATCATGCCTACTAGAGGCATATATAAACATTGTCATGAAAAGTTGACGGATATGGACGTAGTTAGGAAAGGCACTACCCCGAGTTGCATCGCCGCTGAAGTTGAGTCAGCATAGGCGACTTGAATTGCAGTGGCACAACTCCACAGACTTAAATAAACTTGCAATCGCAGTGGTGAGAAGAACTTAAAAAAAATAAAGAGACTATTAATTGTGTAACCACAAGCCTTTTCAGTAACCCATTAATGACCCGCTACAGGGTCGGGTCTTCTCTCACAATGAGAAGGATGTGGGCCTTAGTCCACCACGCTGGCCTACTGCGGGTTGGTTGATTTCACATACCTTTGAGAAATTTTTTTGTGAACTCTCAGGCATGCAGGTTTCTTCACGATGTTTTCCTTCACCGTAACAGCTGACCACAAGCCTTAACATATAAAAATAATACTTACGTGAACTGTAAGGTAATTATTGTATCCAGGTCCAGCGGGATCAGAACTGGTTTCCTGGTTCAAAGAGGAGCAGGACCGCGACTTGGTAAGTTGTGGAGATGACTCCTGCAGCTCTTTTTGGAGTTCTTTGCGCGCCAGCCGCGGTGTTAGCGTGCTCTTCAGGATATATTTACTGTTGACCTTCTTCAAACTTACTGCTTTCCTAAAATAAAATACGATTTTAAATAACATAATATAATTAAAATAAGTTTGTATAGTTGGATTTTACGTTTCATCGTAAAATGAATGTCATAATATAAGATATGTTTAAAATTCCCTTCTATACTTATCAAACAGAAACTTTAAACCGCACTAGAGCATCTGCATTATACATATATTTATATAATTATAAAAATTGTTTAAAGTTTACCCTTTTCTTAAGACCTTTCGGACGGTGTATGTGCGGTTTCTGTCTAAAATATAAATTGATGTAGGTGGGTTGTACCTATTCTGTGTGGTGTAGAGCGACATTCGAATGTGCGCATGATACGGCTGTACCGATTTCACTGCTTTATAATGTAGATGTACTCGTAGATTGATAAACGAGCGGAAATAACCACATCGTAAACTAATTTGCATCACGAACTTAAACTAACATGAAGTTTACCACCATCGAGTAAAAATCTATGATAAAATCATTGGTGCATTAACAAATCTAGTTGGAAGTAGGCAGTAGGTATGCGAGAAGCCATTTATCTATCTTTTTATAAAATATTATTTTATAAATAAGAAACACACTTACTTTCTGCGCCATATAGTATTTACAAACGCAAATTCAACTAAAGCCGAGAAAATAAATCCGGTGCATCCCAGGAACCATATTTCACTAGCTTTTATGTATGATACTTTTGGTAGAGTCTTTGCTTGAGAAGAAGCAAGTGTAATGAATGATAACATGGTGCTCGTTCCTGAAATTAAATAAACGGTTTAATGATAGTAGAGCAGCTACAAATTTGCTTAACGTTTCCACTTGTAGGGATTAGCTCTAACAACAATTACTATCAGGTCTAACAACACTAGTAGGTCAGGTGGATTTGCTGTTCTCTTATTATATTTTTACCTAAAGTGATTCTGGGAGCCGATGCATCTGCTTGAAGCCAAAACGTTACCCACGACGTAGCAACGATCATCATAGAGGGTATGAAATAGTCCATGAGATAGTAACCAACTTCCCGTCCAAGTTTGAATGTGAATTTGAGAGCACTATAATTTCCAGCTAAAACACGGAAAGATCATAACGGTTATAGATATCTGTAACGCATTTCAATAATATCGAAGACGTCACAAACATATAAAATCGACATTACATCTACCTCCGCCGAGGCGCATATTTACTATGTCACCTCTCACCACAGACTCATTTGTCCAATAATCGATTAAGGAATATTCGGTTAAATGCAGCTCTGAGGATAACCGAACAGGATTATCTCTTTCCCACATGAGGCGCAAAATGGAAGCGTTGTACTTCCCTGCAAACAAATATAAATATTCAGCACCTTAATTAGACGAAAAAATTCAGAATCATTTCATTATCGTATGAATTTGATATGAATTGTAACTTACAACTTTCTAAGTTCATGGAGCAAGTTTGATCATCGAATGGGAATTTTTGTAAATTCATCCAACAATAAAGCACAGCTTGCATTCGACGACTGAAAAGTACCTCCCCATCCGGAGCTATGGAGATGAGGACATCCTTACTGTCGGTCCCCATCAAACTAGATGACTGTTCATTGGACATGTATAGATGTGGTACCCATATTCGTTGTCTTAAATCACTCTCACCGATGATTTTTGTACGTTCGGGCGAATATAACGTATACGCAAGCCGTGGGTCGGTCCAACGTAATTGCAGAAGGAAATGCAATTTGAAATTCTGAAAGAGAACGTTCAATACGTTAGTACTAACATCTCTGTAGTTTCCCTAATAGGGGCTTTTCTTATTGTTTATCAATCATTGTTTTCGTCATTACCAAATCATGTGCTTCAGCAGGCTGAATGAAGTATACGTAAGCGCTGGCATGCACGTATACAACATCTCCTGTCTGGTAGGTGGGCAGCAGCAGGCGGTCGTATCGGCACTCGTTAGCGAGTCGCGACAAGAACTCTGACTGTGTGTAACTGTCTCCTTTCTCGAGGGATGGACATTCTAGTGCCGTACTTTGCCTGAAAATAAGGGATTTTTTAAACATAAATTATTTGTTTATTTTGTTGAAACACTAGAAAAGTTTACTAGAATAGTACTATGAATATTTCTTAAAAAAAAGAAATAATATGGCACTTGCAAACAATACCTACAGAATACGCTGTTTTAAGTTTGCGGTAACTTCTGAGGTTCCAATTGGACTAGCTACGTTGCTGGTCATAAGGACTAAAGTTGTTCATGTTCGTCTCAAATAAAAATTATCCAACAACCACACTTCCCGAACTCCCGAACCAGATTTGCGGCAATCTATTTATCTATGAGAAGGACGCGCGGACGGCAATCTCAACAAGGATCTCTCTGCTACAATGGACATATTATATACAACCCATCTACTACTCCTAAGTCCTGTTTTGTAAATCCTTACTTCTTAACCAAATGGCCTATTAACATACACGTATCATTTATTTAAATTGAAATACGCATGTCTATGAAATGCACATTGTATAAATTAAATAGGAAGTTACGAAACAAGCACGTGATTTTCTTTGTAATAGTAATTACGTATTAAGCCCTCTTTTCAATAACAATATTTACCTTCGTGTTTACAGATCGGCGTTATTTCAGGTTAATATATGGATCTATGAGAAGGCAAGGTCGATATGGAAGCTACTAACGACAACAATGCTAATATTTGTGCTATCTGATAACATTATGAACCAATTCGCTGAGATATCAGAAGATTTGCTCTCAGATTAAACGTTAAGCCGCTGGCTACAAGAATTATAGGTACCTTTTACCTGATTAACATTTTAAATACATCGTTCCCTTAGATACACAGCTATACCTAATAAACACTATACCTACCTATTTAATTACTTACTTTGTACCTATATGTAGTAAAGCAAATAAAAGGTGCGCTATTGTTATTTATTTTGTGCATATTGCTACTGCATATTAAGTCATTCGTGCTGATAAGATTTATCCTAATTAAGAAGTGCAAATATACTTATTAAATCTAGATGAGTAGGAGTATTTTATGGCCAATACAGAGACGATTTGTTTAGTTTGCTACCTAAACCAACCTGGGCGAAAAAGCGGAACATATACGCGACACAGATGCGATGGTCCACACTGCTCACTAGTGCTCACGCCTTACGTCATTGACAACCTGGGTTCGATCTTTATGGTCATTTCCAATCAAAAACAACACAAAGAACTTACTTAACTTCTAGACTACAATAGTCAATATAATTAAATCATAACTATTTTCAGTAGGAATCTTTGTTCTATTTACTCTCTATTTTACTGAAATTGATAAGATCTCACTTCACTTCTCTTTTTATGAACACATAACACGTGAAGTGCACCGAAAGGAACTTTATGTCTTGTGGATCATTTGCATTATCAAACTGGAAATTAATTCGCTATCATTATACTTTTTTATTTTCATTTTTTTTTCGGTCTTTTATTGTCAGCAAATTTACCTACTCATAAGGAAAGACATTAAAATCAAATACTGTTTTATTTATTGTATACCTATAACTTAAAAACTTCCTCATGAGGAGTTTAAAACTATTCTTGTAAAGTAGTGATGACAACTGTTGTTTGTAAAAATTTGCATTCCTCTAAGTGGCAATTGTTTCACAACATAATCTTGGTTTAAAATGTAGTTTTCTATCCCAATAATTTTAACAATTACTGTTGTAAGTAATCGCTTACGAGTAGAATGTTTGTACCTTAAGAGTAAGTAGTCCACATTTCAATACTAATTATGGGTAAGTACGTACGAGTAAGTATCTACCTAATGCGTCATGCTTAAATTATATTGCACGCCTCCAACGCGAAACGTGAGGTACTATAGAATCTGTCATTTGTGATCTCGCTATAGTTTCCCATATTTTATTTAAATCAGATAATCCAATCAATATAAATAATGTACCTATATGTACATATAGGTATGCTTTTCCTATTTTATGTTTTCTGCACCATTCGGCATTGGAGCAGCGTGTGAGTATGCTCTAGAGGCCTCCTCCTGTTGTGGAGAGAGACCCGTGCCTAACATTGGGCCATGGAAGGATTGCAGCCAGCCATACTTGTCCTATATGTATATGAGTTCCTAATCATTTAAGATACAGTTAAAATAAGGGCTGTCCATTTTAGGGTCAGGTTAAATCGTTACTAATAGCTAAGAGATTTTCTTATCTACATCTACATTAATAAAATTGTTGAGCTATGAATTCTGTACACGTAATATTTTTGACTGAGATTAAGTTTTTCCGTGTCAGGACACAGTTTTAAGCTCAAAATAGTACATTACGATACGCGTGACCTAAGTAGCCTATTATTTCACGGCGTGAAGTTAGCGCCCGGGCGCAGCGAGGGTGCTAAACGCCGTGCAATAATAGACAAATTTGGTCACGAGTATAAAAGTTCACGTTGTTCGTCCACGTCGTCGCGGGTAAAAGCTAGTAAAAAATAATACCATTCATGAAGTTAGTTATTCATTGTTTTATACTTCTATTGATAGACATTCTACGCATTTTTTATGTAGACATAATTAAAGTCACGTAGTAGTTTATATTATCGTTATTGTTAACGAGTTCCGTTATTTAAATGACTATATTTACGTGCTTGTGCAAAAACAATATTTTAAATGTAAACACGTACCACGTATTACGATTTACGAGATTTCATAAGAAAAATACTGAATACCTACATATACCTATTTCCCTCGAAATGCGGCAATTTTCAATAGTTAAATTAAAATAGGTAGATACTCTTTAAATTTTTTATGCATCATAAAGATAAAACATACATGTACATTTTGTTTGTTTTATATTATGGTAGTAAATGACAATATTTGATAATTAGTAATTACCTACGAAGAACCACATATTTACATCACAAAGGAATTTGGTAGGTAGGTCATTAATTATTTTAAGGTATATGGTCCAATTAATCTTCATCTGTTTGAAAGGTAAATTTGCTTTTACGAACGTATCGCGGCGCGGTTAAAGTGCTTTAAAACTAAAAGACGACTCATCACTAGTGACCTCATTAACCAAGTGTGAATAAAGTACGCGTAAATAAAGTACTTAAACATAGGGAAATGATTAGGAAAATTATTTTATTAGCTTTGAGAGTTTATAATTATGTAAAAATATATGATTGTCTACAAATAAATAAATGAAAGGAAGGTTACCTCTTCATTATAAGTATATTCTCTTGGTCAGCGATATAAACTATTACTTAATAATAACACATTTTTGTAAATCATTGTAGACAGAATAAGATTATTTAACAGGTTCCTCCGATTCGGTTGACAGTTTTTGTATTTCTCATTGTGCTACAACGAATAGGTAGCAAATCAAGATTTAATACTAACGGTTTAGTTCGTAAATTTGACAGCCACCAATCTACAATGGTCAGCGTGGTCCACTAAGGCCTACATCTTCCTCATTGTGAGAGACCTGACCCATTAGTGAGTCACTAATGGGTTATATACTATCCATATATATAATCATTAAAAAAACCACCCATCCCATTCAATTAAATACAAACTTCTGTATTTTTTACTCTTTTGTGTTTTTAAAGAAAGTTGCGTATCTTCAGTCTGTTTTATAAAGAAGGTATGCAGCAGTCATTAAATTTTGTTAGGGGCAAGTGGGAGCACTTTGTATATTTGTATCATGTCACTAGTTTATTTAAACTTGTAAGAGAATAAATTCCCAATGTACCTTATACAACTAATTTCGTCGAGTCTTTACTTTGAAGGAGAACCACGGTCACCAATACGATACAACAGCCATGGCTTAACGATACCTGTAATTTAGATGGTCTGCTTTTGATAATCGTACTGCAGCACAGATTAAGCTATCGCATGTTTTTAATTGGCTCGTAACTTCATTGCGATAGAATGCCTAGGTCGAGCCTTGGCACCGTTGTTAAACAGGAAACAGCTTTTCAATTTTATGTAACAGGTGTCCCATGTAAGAAGTGTCTTACATATTACGAGGTACTTGTTTATAAATGTATGTATTGAGTACCTACATAAGATGTATTAAGGGGGCATCGAGCATATTTTGCTAAAACATAAACATGCGCAAATCATGTTCGGTAATGGATTGAACCTGGAACGGTTCATTAACATTTCGGAACTAGTTCCCTTATCATGTTCGGGGAACTATATAGTTCCTCTGATTAGCACCGACTGAGGAACTGAGACCGCTGAGGAACTGTAAACTGTTTTTACCTAAACAGGTCCACGGCGGTCTTAAATGAAATCCTACAAATTACAGTTCCTCGGTGCATTGGACGTGTATTTGGTAAAATTAAATAAACTTATTTTGTATCAATTGATTTACCTTCATACTTGTCAGGCTTAGGACTGTCAACCAAATAATAGCATTAATTAATATTTAGTTATGAAAGTATTTAACCTTCAACGCTCGTTTTTCTTCGGGATGCCATTTTCAAGTCTTTTACACTTTTGAACCATTGTTTATAATACAAATTATTTATATTTATTTAGACTTCCTAAAACTAATATTTATTACAATTTACAATATATACACTTTTACTCAAAGGTAAAACAATTTATTTAGGTACTATCGTATCGAAATGCAAAATAGAATATCATCAGGGCACCGCACGTACGTACGAAATGTTTGTTTACTTTAATAAATCAAAATTCCAAGAATTGAGTCAGTGGCAGGTACCGGTGTCAAGGTCAAAGTTCAAAACGAAATTTGCGTTAATAATGTCTTTTTCGACTTAAAATAGTACTTAGTGCATATAACATAAGGTCACATTAATATCTTTAAGCAATTTTACATTTGTTTATTATCTGTCCCAATTTTCGCGCCCAGTCTTATACTGCATCCCTTTCGCACCTACACGAGATTCGGCAAAGCTCGGACCGACCCGCCTCTATTCGTTGTTCAAGCATGTCTCGGTTCGCTCGGACATGCTCGGAACTGTGAACCTGTTTGTTTAGACGCCTCGGAGAGGAACTATATCGTTCCAGTGTCGAACATAGTTCCAGGAACTATTTCGGTCCGGAACTACACATGTCTACAGTAAAACAGTGCACAGCGTTTTAAAGATTTCAAGAAAACATGACCTCATTGAAGGTAAAAATTAACAGATTATACACGGCAAAGGTTGGTTTCATCTAACTGTGAAAGAAAAGTTGAAAAATTCAAGCATTTTATACATATAAATCGACAGTAAACTTTGATTAATATCTAAAAATTGGAAATAAAGGACGGATGAAAATTCTCTGTATCGTTTGCTCGTGTCACATTCGAAAAATATACCTAGAGGTACAGCGGGCTAGTAATCCCTTAGCTTAAAAGATTTTCTTATTCTTGTGCATTGTTTTAAATATGCCATATATTCTAAGGCATCTCGATACAAATAATGTACGGAAACGAAGGCTGCATGTGTCCCGTCTCATTACCAACGTCTGCATTAACAATGTAAGAGACGTGTCGCCGGTACATTCTGATGCAGATCAGTGTGCGTGCGCTGGCAAAGGCAACTGTTCCATAAACCTTTCATTACGCGTAGGTCTGTACTAGCACGGGCTGGCAGATTTTATCGGGAAGTGTTTGTGGCATCATAAAATCATGTTGAATCGATTATAATATCCGAACACAAAAAATGCAGACGGATAAGGTTATGCAAAAAGATATTTTAATGATCATTTTAACCCATAACTAGGTAGGGTACCTACTCGAAAAACACGCATTACTATTGGAGCTCGTACAATGGTGATTAAGTGAAGTACTTTTTGAGAAAATGCAACTCGTTAGAGTCGCATTCAAAAACCTCAACACAAGTTGCAAACAAGAAAGTTAGCACAGTGTTATAGTACAAGTAAATAAACCTTTTAAAAGGCAGTGACTGCAATTAAAATTATTAATTACATAACAGGCGGGCGCCCTGCCCTTCAAATGTGTTGCGTGGTTTAAAAGATAGACAGTCCCCGGGTTTTACCTGCACAGTTTACGATCGCGTGGGATTTCCGGGATAAAAACTATCCGATGTCCTTTGTCAGGTCTCAAACTATCTTTGTACCAAATTTCATCCAAATCAGTTCAGTGGTGGCAGGCGTGAAGAAGAGACGGACAGATAGAGAGTTACTTTCGCATTTATAATATTAGTAATGATAAGCCAGAAAGTGTTAGCTGGTTGGATCAAGCACACCCAATTTTATGTTGATTTTTCGCAATATTTGTTAACTTACAGATCATGCAGCAGGGCCTATGCTAACTGAATCACTAAGACTTATGGTAACTAGCTGACCCGGCAGGCTTCGCTCTGCTAATTAATTTGAATAATATCGCGAAGTATTTTGATATTACGTTTGTTCTTTAATATTGTAGAACATACTTATGTTCTATCATCAATAGTTTCCGCAGCGCATGCGACGAAAGAAGTTTTAAGGCACTTTTTACACCTTGGGTTACGTTACTTAAGTTTAAGTAAGGATCCCTAATCTTTTCTAGCAATAAATATTATAGCCTATGTTACTCAGGCTGAATGTATGTTTCGAGTGGTGTAAGAATTTTTGAAGTCGGCACAGTAGTTTTTGAGTTTATTCATTACATAGAAGTATAGATGTAGATGTAGATGTAGAAGTGAAGATTAATGTAGATAAACACTCGTTGCTTCAAACTCATTGGCATCATGTGTGTTATGAGAGACAGACACAAACATAATTAAATATGTCACGTAGGTTCTAATGCTTTAATTAAATATTGGTGTATATTATTCCAAATAATGATCACAAAACTATTCGCAAGCGGCGATGGTTCACCTTGACCCTGCGCGCAGGCAACGTCTCAGTCATGTGATCAGTCTAAGGACTGATCCAAATGCCACGGTAATCTATCTATAAGAAATCGCATATCAATAGCACTCAATACCGTCTCGAGCTCATTTAATAACTTAAAATCTAAAAACAAACCAATAATTCTACATAGGTAGTCTTTTAACATATTTTAAATGTAAATTGATATTCTGAATTTAATATCCATGGCAGTAGTCTAATAAATTAACCAGAATGAGCATAAATGAAAACCCAATTGTTTGCAACAAAAGAAACAAAACTGTGAAAAATTATGAATGAAGTTTCAATGAGTAAAACTGCCATGGGTACCGATTTCTAATAGTAAGTAGTTTAGTAGATATGAAATAACTTTTTAAATAGCCTATGTAAAAAAAATAGGGTATATACAATGTGCCACTCATACTGAGGATTAGGAAGTTTCACATATTTACCTACTAGACTTCCACCTTGCACCAGCAGTGGTGACTCCAATTAAGTAGTTAAATTACAAAGAAAGGTCAATATTTTGAATAACATTAGGTACACGGCGTCAGTTAAGGTAAAGCATTTTTTAATAGACCACTAGATTGTGCCCGCGACTTCGTCTTAAAATCGCGTAAAATTTAATTAAATTAAGTAAGTAGTACCTATGTCTTGAGTGCCAAAGAAGCATCGCTATCTCCTCAGTAGTCCTCCCTCAGTAATAAATGAACTTTTATATACATACCCTACAGCTGGTACATTCCCACAAAAAATTACATCAACCCATCTCTCTTTTTTAAAGTGAAAGAAATAAGAATTTTTATTTCTAAGCAAAGAAAAGCAAATTTTCCGTAATGAAAAGTAACCAACAATAGCTATCCTCATGAATGAGGCTTATAAACAAAAACGAATGATAGTTTTAGAAATTAATACGTTCTAACTGTAATGTGTAATGCATTAAATATAATAAATATGCAATAGATTAAATTAAAACCCTTTTTGATTTATTTATGAATGCAAGTATTAGCTGGGATAAAGCTCCGAAAATGTCATACATACCGCTTTTTTTCTTGCAATTTCGTACACTTCCGTATTTCGACACGCTGATTACGAACATTATAATTAAAATTGGCGCAAATTTCATTTTCAAGGTCAAAACTCGAAACAAATGGCAAATAACCTAACCCATCGAAGGGACATTTTTATCTAAGACTAGTGTTAGCCTAGTAGTCGAAATTCGACTATAATTTTTTAAAACTATTCTACTTCTATGTACTTCTCCGATAATTTTAAAACGAAAGATTTATAAGGTAGAATCAATCTACCTTTCGCTGACTGGTTGCACTCGTTGTTAAAACTTTGAATTGATTGGTAAAATATATATCATTTGAATTCAAAAACGATGAAATACTATAAAAGTAAGCCAATTTTAACAATTTAAATGTTGTTTATTGGGTTAAAGTAAAAACACGTAAGTTGCAAAATCGCATTTCCCGAATAAGGGACCGTGCAGAAACTACAAAACGCCACCAAGCGGATTAAAAACTAAACTGCCACAACTAAAGTGCAATATTGTCCCTTTGTTTTTCATATTATTATGTTTTCATAATTTCGCTTAACGAGGAATAACTCAATATTTCACTATAAATTACAGATTATATTACGAAAAAATGTATAAAATCCGATTTTAGTGATACCTATCAAGAATGTGTCGTGCGAACGTTGATATTTTTCAAATTCTAAAAGTATTTGGTCGTGTTTTTCAACAGAAAATTTGTTGGTATATTTAAAGGGTGTAGAGGATTTTCCGATAACATTTTGTAAATAAAGTGAGCAACGCATAAAGCAGTAGCTATTTTAAGATGAATAAAAATGTTTAAATAGAACAAATTCCTCCTTTTCATTGAAAATAAAAATAACTTGAATTTTAAATAAATCTCAAAACGAATTATATATGTATTAGTTTCATTTAAAAAACCTTGATAGTTCTTTTTAACCGTTTAAATTCATGTCACGTGTATTTTTAACTGCATTTATCCAACTTTCGGTATAGTTTTAAGCCAGGGCATGTTGGTACTATAAGTGGAAAATTACGAGAATTTACACTAACATATTTATATATTTTATTCTTGGGGGTATTGGAGCATCCATCAATACAAGAATACATTTTTAATGAGCCTTTTAATATACAAAATTATTTGTGATACACTTTTCAAAAAGTTAACATACGGTAGTAATCCTACCCATAAAGTAATATGCAGTTCCGATAAATGACACTAGATGGCATAGGTGTCGCCACGCACGGTCCCTATTCCAGTTCGCGGGCACTCGTTCCTTTTTTAAAAACATGAATTTGTGTGAATTTCGCGCGCTTCAATATCTTCAGCTTATATTTATTATGGTTGCGCTTTACTTAGATACTCGTAGGCTATAGATACTCAGGTACAAGTGAAATATTACTCTTGTAAAATGTCCTAATTAGTAGATAGTATTATTTACAATAGTAAGTCTTTAATATATAAAAATACATTCATTTATAGGGTAGGTAAGCAACTATGTTTTTCTTTAGTTAATTTAAGTTACAATTAAAATGACTACTTGCGTTGAGCCAAAATTGGTTATTCCTGAAATTAACCATGGCCCATAGATATAATCCATGGCCACAGCTTTAGCTTTTGCACTTCCCTTTTTTAATAAATTAACGGTTTGTATGTAAGTAAATGGTAAGTAATAAGATAATTTAGTAAAAGATTCGAGCCGATCCATGTATATGTAGAGCATTGGAAACACGGAATCAAAAGACAATGTTCTGCTCAAGACGGTCACAATGTTTAATGGACCGAATCTGCGCCGCGTTCTTGCAACTTTTTACACGTCAGATAGGTAGGTACCACGAATAGAAATGCTTGCTTTGAGAAGAGTTCGAGAAGTTGTTCGAAACTATCCTTTTCAGAACATATCATACTAGCCGAAGTGAAGCCGAAGCATAAAATTAAGTACGTAAATCAAAATAGAAACTAGCGTTCCATCAATTTTTATATCGTACCTACTTAAAATGAAGAGCTTAAGTTTCGACGCAATAGTATCCACTGCTTGGACCGCGATTTTAAAATTATGTACTTATTTTAATATTATCAAAATTGAAAATATGTACTAGTGCTTACAGTTACATCACAAAACCGAAAACATTTGCTTTCAGAATTCTCTGGACAGGCGAGATTTTGTAATGTGCTAGGTACGAGTATATATCGCTTTAATAAGAGGCTACGTCGATCGCTATGTTCGCCGTAATTAACAGCTTAACTTGTGAAAGATAATCTGTTATACTCAAGGAGAAATTAATCCTTTGATCACATGTCTAAGGAATTTTAAAATGTTTATTTAAGACATGAGTGAATGACATTTCGGTACAGTCAGTGTACAAGTTGCAACAACTTATGTACATAATATTATAACACCCCTCCTTTAGTCCAGTCGACAAGTTCAAAATGGTGTTAATTCTTGAGAAAGGTCCTAAAAATATGTGCGATAGCTCATTGGATTCGGAATGACGTCTAGACAAATGTATTCGAAGGATTTTACTGCACGATAAAAATTACAATAGTTTTTAACAATTTAAGTTGAATAAAATTAGGTATCTCGTTTTTTGGCAATAACTCAAAAACTATTAATATTTAAGAAATTAAAAAGATTCATAATGAGGAGAAAATTTCCAACAAAACAGCCCTAGCTCCCGGAACTGTATCTCCATTATTTATAGTTTAAAAACGCTGAAAATGGGCCACCGCGCGGCACTAATCAGGGTTCGGTCGCGGCATCATTTCTTAAATATTAATAGCTAATGAGTTATTGCCAAAAAACGAAATAGGTACCTAATTTTTTTCAATTTAAATTGTTAATAACTATTGCAATTTTTATCGTGCAGTGAAATCCCTCGAATAAATTTTTCTAGGCGTCATTACGAATCAAATGAGCTATCGCACATATTTTTAGGACCTTTATCAAGAATTAACTCCATTTTGAACTTGTCGACTAGACTACTTTTGCGTCGGGGGTTAATAAGGGTAAATCCGTAAATAAGTGGATAGGAAATTTTACCCACCAAAAATAACACCTTCACGTACCACCAATTGAAGACATTGGTGTTCATTGCTGTTTACTTTTAATATTGAACCTTAATTTTGAAGCCACACATTATTATATTACTAAGTATGTTAATTATGGTTAATTAGTATGTTAGTTTTCAAGACTATATAATTACCATTAAAAGAATATCAATAAGGCTCGACACGACATAAAGCATGCACTTTTCCTATAGCGAGGTGAAACAATACAAGACAACAAAAACGGCGACTAGAGCGAAGGTCGCAGATTTACATGCACATTGGTTACTGGGCCGGTCCTACATTTACAATCAATTTAGTTATTAGGTTATCATTTGTCTCGATTTAACTTGAATTATCATATATTATTATCCTTGCATACTATTTTTAATACTAACTCTTGAGTTACATACCTAAATGTCTCCAAATTCCATATCAAGCTAAGCTGCCAAGAAATTTATTAGCCTAGGTATTTTTATAACACAATAGAAGTCGATAGAGCCAGAAAATACGGTAGGTATTACTGATATAGTGCCGAGAAAGTCATAAATCCACCCCGTCCAATCCAAAACCGTTTTTTATTAAGTTGCTTCCTAAATTATGTCCTAAGTTATACTTTCAGATTAAAACTTTTTGTTTCACTTTTCATCTTAAACTTTCATGTTAAAGCGGAAAGTAAAATTTTACGAATGTGTAATTTAGTTTGTTGGTCACTTTACACATTTTTACAATGTTTTACACAATGGAAAGCATCGCTGGAACCTTACTATAGTATACAATAAAATTACTATACGAATAGTAATTTTATTTTTTTATCCGATGCACAATCTTTCTCATAAAGCTAATTTTACAGGAAATGAGTAACAATATTATGTTTCTTAGTAGATACATTTTTATTAGTATTTAGTAAATACATTATTATATTTTTTTTAATTAAGATTTTTTTGTTTCTATATAATTATTAAAAAGATTTCAGTTACGCCATTGAAATAAATACTTAAGTTAGGTATTATTAAGAGATCAAGAATTTTATTGATTAGACACATAGCCACTCACCACGGAGTAAACTAATTTTATTTGCTAATACTATACATAATAATATTGAACTTGTATATTTGTGAAGACAATTGTGCTTCACTACTTACATTTTATCCTTTCAGTCTTAACAATTTTCTTTTGTACAGTAGATACATTATGTATGGACGCAGCGTATCATCGAAGTCCACAATCGATCAACCACACATTAAAGCGCGTCTACGGCCTATTGTTTTATTTTAAGAATTGCCTACCTACCGATGTTTGACAACACCTGTGATTGTAGATATCGATACGTTATACTTTGTAATAGGTAGATAAATAAACACTAACACTGACCCCAACCTTCTCAATAATAAGCTTATTTTTCTCATACGGCATAGATATTACTTACGGATGGTCTCTTTTATGTATCACCACTGTGACCACTCCTAGAAACATCTTCAGGCTTGTGTTTTGAAGCTTATGTTAAAGTGATAAATAAATGATTTATCATATTAATGATCTTTATGGTAACAAGTAAGTTTCAACATTTTCATTAATTGGCCAGTCTACTAATCCAACTACCTCATTTTTGTAAATATTTAAAATGAAATTTTATTTACCAGTGCCCAGGTAATGTTATCCTGAATTTCTCTCGAAAAGATGTGGAAAAGTTGAAATTCCATAGAGCGAAAAAATGTCAAAAGGCAATAACTGCCTGCTGATTTTAAATATACCTACTTAATAGAAAGGCAAGTTATTTATTTCTTAATTTATAAAATTACTGTATTTAAATAATATTATTTAGCACTTACAGTGTTTTTTGACCAATTGCACACTTACAAATCAAAACTGTTAATATGCACGAGAATAATGTTTTTAAAATCATGATGAAACAGTTAACAGCACAGCGAAGATCAAACTCTCACTAACTGCCCGACCGCTTAGCCTGATTGGCTCACTACTACTGCCAATTACTGAGGAAAATGTTTTCCGTCCACCCGAGATAAAACCTGCGCTAACGCCGGATTTCTGAAAAGTATCCGAGCTTTTAAATACTAGACCGGCAAATTAAATATCTCGCAAACACGAAACTCCTCGGCTCCATGTGCGTCAGAGCATACGTGGTCTAAGGATATCTTATGTCTATAGTCTTTACTAAAACCAAGTTACATAGCTTTTGAGGAGATAGCAACATAAAGACACGAGGGCTGTTCAAATTTTAATTTATTTTAAATCGTGCCTTACATATTTTTGACACAATGAGGCTGCATACAATTAACAGAATACGTTATGAAATTTAAATCTTGCAACAAATTGGTTAATCTTTCGAAATGCCTTTCAGTATATGGTAGAGCACCTTCAATAAAACTATTTAAAGCGGGAATTTTTAGGGAACCACTTATCATTTCTGGTAGAAGCACATTAAGCACAAATTGTGCGGCATGACATGTTTTATTATTTGTATTCCATTCTACGACAAATTTTATTAAAGTCTCTTTTTGTGTATGATTTATTTCTTTTAGCGTTTCAGATAGTTTATTAGCGCCATATTTTAAAATTTCGTTGACAATTTTTAAGACGTGAAGGGGCCTCTCCATTCGTAACGCCAATTTTAGAGCTTTCACCATTTTTTTGTCGTGCAACAAATTCAATAACTCTTGTTCTTGTAAAACAAGTTCTTCTCTTTCCTTGGCCATTTTCTCTCTTCTTTCAATTGAAATATCTTTTAGTGCAACTAACTTAGAATCAGAACCTCCAGTAAATATGATAGATTCATTTCTATTTACAGCTAAAGACCATACTTTTCCGTCGTGATTATCCAAAGACATTTTACATTCTGAAGTTTTGATATTCCAAAGCTTTAGGAGGCCATCAGCTCCGCTTGATATTATTTGTTGCCCTTTTGATAAAAACTCAATTTTAAGGACGGAACTTTCATGACCTTCAAAGGTTTTTAAACAGCTTAAATCTGTTATAGACCACAATTTCATTGTGCAATCAGCAGAAGACGTTAGTACTACTTGGTCCACTGGTGAAAATCTTACACACCAAATTCCTCTTCTATGCCCTTTAAGGACACCTAATAACGATAAGTCAGTAGACCAAAGTTTAGCTGTTTTATCTTGAGAACCAGTAGCAATAATCTTATCATTTGGTGATACAGCAACACAATTAATATCCATGTTGTGAGCTATTTCAGTATGACTCGATTTGATTTTATCAACAGAATTTAAGTCTTTAGAAACTGTCCAAACTTTTATACAGCTATCTTGACTAACAGAAGTGAAAAAAATTGTGGATGTTTGAGATGTAAAAATAGACCCTACAGAACCTGTATGTCTAGATCCAACTCCAATACACTTTATTATATTAGCTGTTTCCTGTAACCAAATACGAACAGTATTATCTTTGCTAGATGATACAAACATCTCTGGTTTTGTAGGAAATACTGCAAGTGCCAAAACAATGTCAGTGTGACCTTTTAATATGTGGCAATTCATGCTTTCTATTTCATAACATTTTAAATCGTGACTGTTTGTTGCTACAACTATGTGTGCCTCATCTTTTCCTATAAATATTATATCTAAAACTTCATCTGTGAAACCAATCATTTGCTTCAAACTATTGAATGTTTCCAAATCATGAATAATTATATTATGGTCAACAGTCACTACTGATAATAAATTTCTAGCTTCATTAAACAACAAATGTGTTACTGATAATCCACCCTCTTCAGCAGCTGGAGAAACAAGACTATTTGTTTGTTCAAACATCAGGCGACTGGTTTGTACATTCCATACTTTCACTGTACCTTTTTCACCAGCACAAGCAACATAAATCCCCTTGGTTTCCATTTTCTTTTTGAAATTTGGTATTTTAAAAGATTGTGGTAGAAGCACCATACTCTCTATACTTTCATATACAGGCAAAACACGTAATGCTTTACTTTCATTTATTTTCCACAATATTAGGACTCTATCCCTACCTGAGCTCACCATATGTTCTCCATCAGGAGTAAACTGTAAAGAAGTGACTTTACTAAAGTGCCCTGAATATAACACTAATTCTTTTCCTGTTTTGGAGTTCCAAGATCTTATTTTCGTATCATCAGCTGCACCAAAAATTATTTCCTTCACAGGGTCTACATGATATATCAAGACAGTAAATACACCAGTTGCTCCGCGCAAACTACTTGTGCATGTGTAGTGGGTTAAATCCCATAATCTAATATTGCCATCTGTACCACCCGAAGCAATGTTTGCATCCTCTGAGTCAAATGACAACTTTGCCACTGCTCCTTTATGACCTGATCTCCATGTTTTCTGTTGTTGACCAGTTTCTGCATCCCATAATTTTATTAAACCACTTTTATGTGCAGTAACAACTACTTTATTACTGTGAGATAATTTGAATGTATAGATTTGATCGCTTTCATCCTTGTCTTCAGAACTTTCTCCTATAGTAAGATTACTACAAAATGTATTAATATCAATTACTTTAATGACATCACTGCAATGACATAAAAAATTACCACCATTTGCAGTCCACTGAATATCTCCACCTGTGTAATAAGCTTCAAATTCAGAAGTTTTTTCATATCTGAAAAAAAACAAGATTGTTAACAGCTAACACTATATTGCCAGGTGAGTTAACTGCAGAACATGTCAATTGTCAATTGTCTGGTATGGTCATGGCATCTCATAGAATTGTGGCTCTTTGGTTTTATCGGGAAGGAATCAGAAGAATAAGAAAATATAATCAGAGAAAAGTTGGATTCTATCAAGGAAGTGGTGGTTGGACTTGGTACTACAGTGAAAATATCATTAGAGACGGACAGTAATCTTTATTATTTTGGGGAAATCATCAATTTTATGTGTGCAATATAAAGGTGAATCGTACTTGTAATAGTGGCTTCTGTTATCTATTTTTGGACCCGAAGATAGGCATAATTGTGTTCGTAATTCAAATAAAGCAGAACAAATCTAAACAATTCTTGAAACCAAGTCTCAGTGAATTCAAAAATTAACTTTTTTTTCGAATTTCAATTCTAATTTGCCACTTCAAGATATCTTGAGTTAGAAATCTGATATTTTAGGTGAACAATTCTAGAAGTAGTTCTAGAAGTAGTAAGTAGTTGGATAGGTACTTACTTGAAGAGTTTGTGTGTGCCTATTAAGACTTTATCTCTTAAAAAATGGAGCAGAAGCATTATATTAGAAGCATTATTAGATAAAGAATGTTGAATACTCAGATATAATATTAGGTAGATCAACTGTCAAATGATAGAGTACCTAATGCTTGATATTAAAATATGTACACAACAATAAAATTAAACAGTCATTTTTTAGTTATTTTTTTCATGTTTGTTATTATCTTGTAATGAATTCTTACACATTCCAAATATTAATGTGATCAAATACCATGACTTTTTTAATATATTGGTGCTATAAATCTTTTGATGTAACTTTAAAAGCTTGCATTACAAATTAAACTTGGGGGCAAAATTGATAATAATGTGATATTTCTTACTTAAAGCAGTTATACAACTAGGCACTGCACAATAAGTAAGTATGATTTAGGTTTTATATGTTTACTGCAAAACTTTTCTCACTTAAAACTAGTTATTTTGTTGTTTTGATAATTGTTTAAAGGGCGATAAATAACGTGTTACGAACAGGACTCGTATAATCTATGTAGTTCTAACATACTGTATTCTTATCTTAGTCATTTCTCTTTCACATTGCCAATCTCCATATAATAATAACACCAACATAAGCCACTATGGTACCTTATACCTACTTAATACCTTAATACTTAATATGCTATTCTAACCGTATGTCAGTCCAATTGTAAATGCGTAGGTTGTGTAAAGACTAAGCCATAATTATTATGCTTTTATGTTCAAATTATCCTTAAAGAGTCAATACCTGAAATATCATTACAAACTTCATAACCTATAACCCATAGGACATACATGTTTTATTAATTCAAAATATTAATATGTGACTTACATTTCCTTAAGAGTACTAGACATCATAAATAATTTTGTTTTACCCAAGATAAAACAGAAACTTAGAAAAGTAGTAATAAATTTTTAAATAATTTATTGTAACTCGATAACCGATAATCGTCTTGGCTTATTGGGCATTATTGGCTCTCAGTCATGTGTCGTTCAGGAATGAATGCTTCAATTGAAGTACTTCACTTTTTCCCGTCCTTCCTTCACTACTTCAGTTACAATTCATCTCGTTCATTTAGTCCAATTGCTTCGCGAACGAAACTAACCGAAGAAGCTCGACAGTCGACGACGCGTGGCGTGCGCATATACTCACGCACACATACACATACTCACGCTCGGAGACATAAAAGAGAAAACAATCTTAAACCATCAAGTAAAGCACCAATGATCAAATTACAAATACTCTTATACGAACACTATTACATCTAAATACGTTGTCGTTAGAAGTTCTAGGAAACGTTTCAATATTATGAGTTTTATGTTAACTAATTACGGACTATTTTGGCTTGATTATAAATATAAATGATATTTTCTTTCATTTTTAAATTTAAATATTTTATAATTTAAATATTTTTTACTAGATATTTGATAAAATAAACGCACTTAGTTTTATTTTATTGTTTTAGTCCTTTTAATTTTTTTGTCTTTTTATCCTATATCTAATAATCTCAAAAAATTCAAAAGACTAGTAGAGATAAACGTTACGATACACGAGTTCATTATGGGGTATTTCATAATAATTTATCGAACATTTCATTAGAACTACTATATCGTAATGAACTAGTGAAGGAACTGAACTAACTGAAGTAAAAGAAATAGTATGGAGTGTTGAAGTAAGAAATAGGAAAGGATAACCTATCGTTTGTGAATGGTGAACTACATTGAACTACTGGACTAAAAGAGTGATATACTTCACAGTGAAGGAAAGATATGTTTCGTTCTTTTCTTTTAAGTGACACATTACGCTCATGGCTGGGCCTCTGTACTTGGGTAGTTCGCGAACGAACTAGGTCGGAGAGCGCTCTTTTAAGTGAACTATGCGAACCAGTTCATTGATAGTCCCGCTCTTAGTTCTTTTGATATTTTTTTAACGTCCACTACACTAAACAGTGGCGTTCCCAACTTAGGGGTTTCCCCCCCAGATTTAGGGGGTAAATAAGTGAAATGGGATTTTTTTAGGGGGTCTGATATTTTTAGGGGTATTTTCAGGCATTTTTGACTCTTTAATATCTTTGCCAGTAACCCATCAATGACCCACTACAGGGTCGGGTCTCCTTCTCGTAATGAGAGGGATGTAGGCCTTAGTCCACCACGCTGGCCTACTGCGGGTTGGTGGACTTCACATACCTTTGAGAAAAATTTTTTTGTGAACTCTCAGGCATGCAGGTTTCCTCACGATGTTTTCCTTCACCGTAACAGCAGGTGATATTTAATTTTATAAAGCGCACATAACTTTTTTACAAAGTCATTGGTGCGTGCCACTGGGACCCGAACGCGGACCCCTCGATTCGAGGTCGAATTCTAAGCCACTGGGCTATCACCGCTATATATTTAATATCTTTAAATTGATAATATTAATATTTGTTACTTGACCTAGCGACTTATAACGACATTTAGTACGTAATTCTACAACCAGTAACCACTCTGTAGTTTTTTCTTTTTTTATTGTTGTTACCTACTAAATTATTTTAAAAAAAGAACTAAATTGAACTAATAGAACGAGCTAGCTCGTCATTGGATTATGTACTAAATTGACCGCTCTCTGTGATGACCGGTTAGGCCCAAGACTACAACTTTGAATCTAACAACCATGGATAATAGAGCTAAGGAGGAACACACATGAAAATATCCGTCAAAATGCACTAAACTTCAGTGCGAGATATAAATTTAAAAGGAAGCGCCAAATTTTGAACATATGAAAATTTATGTACCTAATTGAATAAAACTCTTTAGTTTATATTTACTGCATTATTTTGTACTAAGCAAGTAGTTGAAATTTTCAATAAGTAACTTTAGTCGACAATAAAGTTAGTGGACATGTCCGACACTTAGAAAGAGATATAAGATTATGGTACCCTATCTGTCTCTCTACTATCGCATGCGCATTAAAGAACTTAGTGCATTCGCGCGCTTCACGCATGCGCATTAAACAATTTCTATACCTAATATTGTTTCTCGCTGATTGCACATGCGCGAGAAGAGACAGATAGAGAAGGTACCGCAATCTTCTCTCTCTTTTTAATCGAAGGACAGTTGGAAGCCTGGCTTTCCTGCTCTAGTATAATAACTCCATGCATTTATGACGTCATGACTTACGCTCAACGCGAAGCTCACACGACGACCCATCTTGCTAAAAAGGTGGGTTGAAGTGATCGTTGTCAATTAGTTATTAATTCAATTGTCAATCAAATAAATCAATCAATCAATCTTATCAATGGTCTTGGGCCTAACTGGTCATCACAGAGAGCGCTCAATTTAGTTCATAATCCAATGTTCTTCTACGCTCTATTAGCTCATTAGTTCTTTTTTGAAATAATTTAGTAAGAATAATAAATAAAGAAAAAAATATAGTAAATAATAATGATTATTGCAAGTTCTATTTATTATTATTTAAAAAGTACAAAGTCTTACATGAAAAGTTCACACGTCTATTTATGTAGGTTAGGATTTCAGATCCCCGAAAATACTCCTAAAAAATTCCACCTCATTTATTTACCCCCCAAATCTGGGGGGAAAACCCCTTAGTTGGGAACCGTGCGCCACTGTCTAGTAAAGTGGACCCTAAAATATATAAAAAGAACAAGAGCGGGACTATCAATGAACTAGACTAGTTCGCATAGTTCACCTATTCCCACCTAGGTCGGTCGCGAACTAACAAGACTATACTATAACTATACTATTGTCTGTCACGTCTTGTCAAGTGGTCAGATACTGAGTTTTTTTTTCTGACATTGATACTTGCAGCAGCGTTCACAACCGTTCAGCGTTCACGTACGATAATTTCATACGCATAGTACTATGTACCATGTACGATGGTGTACACTACTATCGTACATCGTACGAAAAAAGAATCCTAAGTTTTCATTATGCTTTTAATGCATTCTAATGAACTAATGATTTTAGTCATTTTCCTAGTGGATACGATACTTTTGATCCAAATACGATAATTTTACGGCCCTGGTACGATAGCTGCCTGGCTTCACGTAGTGTTTTTTAAGTACTTACTCTATGGTTGTGAGTGAAACTGAAACAGTTGAATTGAAACACTGACTTGCGCAGTCTTCTTCTAGCTACTAATATACTAATCTGTGGTCTTCTTTTAATGTCTCTTGTACGAAAAAATCTTTCTAATTCTATCTTTAGATTTTCCGAATCGAAATTTTTTGAATCTTCTGAATTGAATTGAATTGTGCTTGTCAATTGACTTACAAAAAATATGTTTCATTGGGTTTAATAAGATTTCGTTTTGCTTTGGCTTTTGAGCTAAGCATGTAATGATTAAGTTTTCTATGAGTTAAACTTATAAAACCTTATCAACATAATATTATTATGTATTGATTTTTTTATTCCTTTATACGTTGACGTTCGTAATTATTATTATCAACAGAATGTTGTGTTCAGCGTTACGTTCGCCAGTACTTACATGTTTGGGTGCAAAAAGATTTTGTACTCATAGTCAATTTGAAACTGTATTTAATTTTCCTACAATAAAATATATTGCTTTATTAAATAGACTCAAAGCCTATCATTTGACAGGAGTGGGATTAATATTGCCCAGTTGTGGAATTTTAGAAGCAGTAAATGTAATACCTGACTATACATTTTTAACTGCTTCATATATAGGTAAGACTTCATTGTGAATACAACAAATTGTAAAACTAATACTAATCTGTTGCATTTTGGCTACCTATAACTATATTACAACAATTACTACTACTGTAACTGTATTTATGATTTTTTGAAAGTGACAACTTATTAACGTTTCTTTACCTTTTTTTTTGTTTTCAAGTGTTTATTTAGGATAACAAATTTAAAATGCATTGACTAAAAAATTAAATAAACTTTTGGTTTAATTATCAACACAATAATATCAAATTAATACAAAACTAGGCATTCTTTTTACTTATAATAATTATGTATTTGAATTGTAGGTTTGACTGGAGCAGCTGTATTAACATTGGCCAGTTTACCTTTTCACAATGTTATAGGATTTTTATACATCAGTGAAGATAACAAGTTAATCAAAATATCATATGTGGACTTTTGGGGCAAACGCAAAGATAGAATAGTAAACACTGATGATTGGATTCCTTTACTAAACAAAAAGGCTAAAACAATGGATGCATTCTATCTTAGTCCAGAACTAACAGATGGTACAAAATATAAATTGTTTATTAAATTTGGCAATGTTTTAAATTCAAGAAAAATGGGTGAAGTTTTGGAATAACACTACACATACTATTATCACAAAAAATTGTAGTCTCCGTGTAGGACCACTGCAACTCTGTCATGGTAATGTCATGTCACAGTTGCTGACTGTACGCATATAAAATTAAATATTATATGTATTACTAAATTATTAAAATCTTACTGAGAAATGTCACTGAACCTATCACTGGGCTGATAATAGAATAAAACTTATTTTATAATAAAATTAGTTAATTAGAAAATATATTAAAAATGGGTTTTCCAAAAAAATCATGGACAGAATATTTTAAAATTTAAATCTTTGAAATTCGCAAACCTCTATTAGGATTTAGGACCGAATTGTACAGACAACCCTATATCAACATGTTCGCTATAAAACAGCGCTTATGCTGATATAAATTTTTTTCTATTATCATATTAAGTGAAAGTAACTGGCATCAACATACCTGTTTATGGCAGCCTAGTGGTTCGTCCAGGTAAATAATGGACAACCCTACTATATATTTTATACTTTAATCCCAGTATAAAAAAAATTTATTATCTTGACCTTGCAATATTGAAAAATATTCTGTTTTTTTGAAAAACCCATTTTTAATATATTTCTTATAAGTATACTAAATTATAAATAAATTTTATTCTATTATCAGCCCGGTGAAGGTTGATTTAGGTTCGGATCTTCTACTATAATTGCTTTTCATTTTATGAGAACTTAGGCTTGAAAATTATTTAATTATGTTTAAAGTAGATTAGGATATAATATTTCTAATGTATATTATTTTCAATTTAAAAAAACTACCTTTGATTTTCATCTATTCTATTTCTTAATTACAATTTTTGTGAACCCAAATAATTCTTACATAAATGGAAAAATCTATTAAAATACACAAAAAATCAACCATGTGTTTATTTATTTTGTGTAATGCTGCCTTATAAAAATGGTTTATTTTCCTTACCATAATTATTATCTGTCTGTATATACAATTTTATTACAAAATTACATTTATACATAATATGATTTCAAAGCTATTAAAGTAACAAAACAAAGAACAGCTGAGAAGCAAATATGAAGTATATTTGAATAATAGCCTGAAATGTTAAATCTTCAACATAAAGTTAAACTTTTCCCATTGAACACCCACTCGAAATGTTACAGTTTAATATAGAGGTTACTTTAAATTGCAGGAAATTAAAATTAATTAGATGATTAGAAAATATCTAATAGTGATGACTTGTTTGAAAAAAACGTGTATTCAAGTGGACTGAATAAAATGGGGTTTAATATCATAGTATTTTAGCAAATATAATTATCTTTATATTTCATCGTGTAAAAAAACTACATTATTTTATGTGTAGTTTTGTAAATTTTGTTTATACCATTTCATTTCATCCATTATGTATCACAAAAAGGTACACAGTATGTAAGATTTATTTCCACAATACAAAATATAAAGCTAAGTTGTCATTCAACTAATTCGATCACAGATGTTTTAAGAAAATAATCATTACAAAAAATTTCACATAAATAACTGACATATTGTATATACCTGTGTCCTAATGCAATTAAATTTTAAATTGGTCTGGAATTTCAGACTTAAGCTTAATGTATTTATTACAGAAACGTGAAATTTGAACATATTACTCATAGTGCAACTGGATTTAACAATTGCAGAAAATTTCTACTTTTCCTAAGATTTAAACTACATTTCAAAGAGTTTACAATACATGTGAAAATTTAACTCATTCCCTACTTCCTTCTCAAGATATTGATTTAAATATTATGAATTAGGCAAGTCAAGTTTAAATAAGTGTTAAATTTGATAAAACAAATAAATATAATATAATAAATATAACAGCTCAAGTGCATAATATCAATTAATGAGACTTGCGACTTGAAATAATTCTACATGGGTGCTACAAATAGTTGCAGTTAATCAACCCAAGCCTGAGCAGGTTGGTCTGTAGTGAATGGACTCACTCCATTACGTTCCATGGCATCAAGTACTTCACACACATGTGCTGCAACATCTGCTCTGCTTTGATCTATGCCCTTAATGAAGGGGTGTTCTAATAGCCTGTTGTACTTTGGTCTCTGGTTTTCTTCTTTTATTAAGCTGTAACAAAGAAATATTAGGGATTGTCTTATTATCTCTTTTCCTGTTTGTTATTTGACACATGATAAGAGTTTTGTATTATAACTAATGTTAGAGAATGACAACGTGAAAGAGAAATGACTCAGAATACTGTATGTTAGAACGAGAGATATACCAAGTCCTGTTCGTAACATGTAACGCCCTATAAACGATTGTCAGTGGCATTGCAGTAACTAATCTTGCCGTTTTTACAAAATAACTAGTTTTAAGTAAGAAAAAATTGTTCAGATGTACAAAACCTTAATTATATTGTGCAGTGCCTAGTTGTAACCAATTTAAGTAAGAAAACTCACATTATTATCCATTTTGCCCCATAAATATGTTTGGTTTATAATGCGAGTTTTTAAAGTAATTCAAAAGATTTATTGCACAGATATATTTAAAAAATCATGGTATTTGAATACATTAGTATTTGGAATGCGTAAGAATTCGTAACAAGATAATAACAAATACGAAATAATAAAATTTTAAAAATGTTTGTTTAATTGTTGTTTATTTTAATGTCAAGCTTTATAGTCATAATCTATGAGCGGGTGAAGATCGACCTTCACCGATCTGATAACTCGATGAGACATATTTTTTATCAAATAATATTATATAATTCAATCCATCCAATCCTTCCTTCCTTCCTTTCAGCCCTTCGCCACTCCGCCCGGTCAGGACCGGGACGGAGTGGCGTCGATCTCAGAGGACCCAGGACCCAGGATTGTTACTATTCATAAGTAACAATCCACATTACTGAGCTTAGAATGATATTTTTGAACAATTTCAAATTTTTTTTGAGGTTTAAAGTTCAGTTGAAACATATTAGATTTTTGAACCATTTATCACATATTCACAGGTCCTACTCTGTCCTAAGGGTACAAACATCATAAATTTTGAATCAGATTATACTTAGATCAATAAATATTATATCATACCAAGTATTAACAAAGTTGACAAAGTTATTTGAGAATGTATTGTTCTTGTTAGTGAGTCGAGGTGGGTCGCCTTGCACGACCTGTTGTAGCTGTTCAAACACAGAGCCCCAGCGGGGGTAAGGGAATGCCCCTGTTGCCACCTCCATCAGTGTGATTCCAAGGGACCATACGTCTGATCGCACATCATATCCTCTAGCACGTCCAGGGTCAATTCGCTCAGGCTAAAATTAAAAAAATATATATTTTATGAAGGTAGTAAATATTGACCTTTTGCTTTAATTTTATTAAATGTTGAATTATTTTGTATTATAGCCCGTACGAATTAACTGTGCACCTCGCTGGAATGCGAACCCTCTCCCGCTTCTCCGCGCGGCGCCCCGGGTTCGCCATGAGTGTTCAGTAGCGATAGCATCTTTGTTACCGTAGCGTGTGTCCGTTTTAAATTGCCAGTAAAGTTGATATTAAGTTTTTGAATTTGTTGTTATTGTTAAAGTTAGTTTTCGTTAAGTTTAACATTTTTGCTGTATTTTATTGAATAGCCTGTTTGTGTCAAGAACAACGTCTCGGAGGCGAAGAAACCAGCTCTGAGTCTGAGAGCGAAAATGACGAAGATTCGAACGCCATGTCGGGGGTTGAAGAAATTGTATACAGTAGTGACGATGATTAAAAATAATAAAATTTACCTTTATTAAATTTGGTTGTTTATATTTATTACCTTTATCATTACGATAGTATTTTTACGAAATTAACCAAGATTTTTTTGCTAACCGTACTGAAAGAGTGTCGTCACATCGCCAGGTGCACGGTTAATTCGGACGGGCTGTAGTAGATACATAAATGTCTTTATTTAAGAAAAAAAAATCTTCATTAATACTATCTATATATTTCATTCATTCACTTTTATTATATAGACATAGCCTTAAGCACAGTTCTGACAGGTTGGTCATAGGCCCTTCTGATTTAATAAGTATATTAAAGAACTATATTATAATAATTATTTATAGTAAATACATTAATACTCACTGCCATGTATGGTCTACATCCAGCATCTCGCGTTCGCGCTATTGAGTCCACAAGTTTACCTGATATACCAAAGTCGCAGAGCTTTATGTTTCCCCTTCTGTCCAGCAAAATGTTTGATGGCTTAACATCTCTGAAAATAAATTTGTAAACAAAATAAAGTAGCATAGTATGCACTTTAAACAAAAAAAAACATTTATTGAAACATTAATTACAAATTAAAATGTATGAGGTAATTATATAACTCACCTGTGAATTATTTTTAACTTCTCTTTTAAATAGTTTAAAGCCTTAACTGTTGCAAGAGTTATTTTAGCTATGATATTTTCAGGTATTCGAGTTTGCATTCTTTCACATATAAATTTGTAAAACTTATCTAAGGATGTATCCATCAACTCCATGCAGATCCAACAGTCACCCTTTAAAAATAAAAGTGAAATTAAGAGAAAAAAATTAAATCTATCTAATCTAGGTGGTAGAGCCAGTGCAATTTTCCTGGGCAGGTCAACTCCAAGTCATATCTTACTATGCAGCAGCTTATTGCTTATCTTGTGTTTGGTATGTGTTGTTGATACTTTATGATACACCAATAATAACAATATTAGCAGTGGTGAGTACTACTGCAAATATTGGACTAATAAGGACAATCATTGCTTGAAGAATAACAAATAAAAAAATATAAAAAACAACACCCTCACCAAGAATATTACATTCACATCCAAAGTAGGTGTTTAATTAAAAAGAAACATTATTTTCACTATTCTCGGTCTGCCACATTTAGCGTGTGGTAAGTCAGCAGGCTCGGATCATACCGCGCTCAGCGTGGGGCGGAGACAACCTGTACCACTTTGGCAAAATGGTGTGGCAAGATTTGCAGCCGCACAGGCATCGTTTACCAAGAATCGATGCCGCCGCCAACGCGTTATACAAATTGGTCATCTTGATGGAACATTTGGTTAGGTACAATCGACAAAATGATACTTTGATCCACCGTCAACTTATTTTGCTACAATCATTCAAAATCAATTAGGTCGAAATTCGCGTAAAATGACAAAATTTGATTGGCATCTGACTCTTTGACATAAAAATGATTTTAATATCAAAAACGTCCTAAGTGTAACATGCATGCTTGACAAGAAAAGGAATTGATATTCAAAAATTCAAACAAAATTTCGGCTGAGTGGGTCAAGCTATCATTTTGTCGATTGTACATCAGTCTTAAGACCACACAAAAATTGCAGACATGAGTATCATATTGTAATATATTTCTTTCTCACACATTGAAACCAATATTAGAGCAGGGTTGTTCATCTTAGAATAAGACAATCTAAATATGAGCTGTAACAAGATTTCTCTTCTATTGCAAGTTAGATGTAGGTGACCCAAAGAGGTTGCAGTGGCCACTTAAGATCATTAAGATTGTTTGCATGCCTATTTGTTACACATTTACCATATCATAATTTCATTTAAATCTTCCTTTTACAAACCACACTGTGAAATTCAACACATTGTTCGAAATTGTCTGTTAATTTACTTATAAATTACACTACAAAAAGCTTTTGCTTACTTCTTTAAATAGAGCCCCATAAAACTGTACAATGTAAGGACAATCATTGCTTTTCATCACAACTTCTAGATCCATAAGCAACTGTTTCTGCTCCTTCTCATCAACGGTGGATCGAATACGTTTCACAGCCATTACTCTGTTTGTTCTTAAAAAAATAAAAAAATATGTATATACATATATCTTAGAAGTTAAACAAAACTATTCATCAACTATATTATTAACATTTAGGAGTTAGTTGAACTCTGGAAGTTTCAATAACTAAAGAAAGTGCATGAGTGTATGCACTTCTGGCCTGAAGTGGAATTCTGCAGCATCTCCTGACTGCTTCACTACAAATATTTGTATTGTTAACATTACTATGGAAATATGTCAGACAGACTGACTTATGTTTATTATTATTATTATTAAATTCTTTATTATAACCACACAAAAATCAAGGTACAAAAGGTGGATTGAATGCTACTTTTAGCATTCTCTGCCAGTCTACGTTTGGGCTAAGGGGAAATGTCAGTAGGCGGCATAAAAATGTTAATATACAATAATAAGTAAGTAATGAAAATAATAAAAGGAAAGAATAACGAAAAATCGCTGTGGATCAGTAGTACTGCTGCGTAGTATAGATAGGGAGCTGGCAAGCATTTAGGTATATGATTAGCTCGTACTCCGTATTTATAGGCATTAAAGTTGGAATCAATATGACAAAATTTCTTAAAGAATGAAGGTCGTACATTGCTTCCTTTTTTTTTCTACAGGGCTTCTGCCCCTGGGTTTAATGATTAATACCATTTTAATAACAAAGAAAATCTATGAGGCAGACATCCAGGGCTCTGCATTATCACAGGAGGTGGATGCAAAAATGTCGAAAAAAAAACTCTACTAAATCATTTGCTCGTAGCTACAACTGGGTCCATACGATGTATTAGAACTCCCTGAATACAAAAAAAATTGGCAGACATGTTTGTTGTTTCACATAGTGGTTTCAAAATCTTAAGGCATAGTACAAACAGGGTGCTTAGAATCGCACGTTTTGCTAACGCGCATTTCAATTTTGATTTTATTTGTTTCGATTAATATTTTGTAAACATAATTACAAAATTAATTAATAGTTAATTGAATGCTTCACCCAACCGTTGATTTAAAAAATATTCAAATGGTCTGCTTTCGGAATATCAGTAACCTGGGTGTCTGCCTCATTTTTTTTCTTTCTTTTATAAGCAATATAAACAACAGTCAAAGAGGCAGACACGAGCGAATGATATAGCACAGTCTTATTACATTTTTGAAGCGCTATTAATTGAAAACGCAGCGCTGCGATGGTGGCAGACTATTCAGATCTGCGATCGTTTACGGGATTTTTAAAGGCACACTGCAGGTCTGCCAAGCGTGCAAATCATTCATTTCTTTTATATCATAAAAAAAATCTTAAAAAATTCATAACTTCAAAAATCAGAGTCCTAGATGTCTGCCTTATTGATTTTCTTCATTTTGACAAGGTTTATAAACATCAGCCTTAGAGGCTGTTTTTATTTACATTTTTAAGGGGCTGTCAATTGACAACTCAGCACTACCATGGTGGCAGACGCGGTCCTTAATATTTCTTATCGTATAATTATCGCTATTAATAAAGTCTGCCACACGAGCCTATCATATAGATTTTTTTGCTCGCCAGCTCCCTATCTAGTACAACTGGTAGTACAAATGATACAACTTTGTGTCACTAGAACTACCACAAAAAATACAACTAAATCACTTGGTTGGATTTATTGAAATAAATATTTAAATTTGACAACGGAAATGAAATAAGATGAAAATCATTTTTTGTTCATAATTTTAGTCACTTAATTTAAAATAAAGTTATGCAATAAAATTATTTTATTTTTATTTTATACCAAGATGAGTTTTTGTAGAATGAAACGAAAATTGCTGGCGGAAAAAACCTTTTTAGACTGCGTATTTATTTCTATTTGTTATTATTTGTTTGTTTATATTTATTATTTTTATTATTTATTTAAATAATTTATTTTATTATTCATTTTATTTGCCGTAAATAAACTTAGTCATCAATCATCATGTTTCATGTATGCTCTTCCCTCTAAAGTAATATTTGCTAACGGTCCAAAGGATACTCTATTTTCAAAAATCATTACATTTGTCTTAAGGTTAAAAACAATTAAAAATAACCTAACCCAACAGGAGTTTTTGCATTAAATTTAAACTTTGTCACTGACCCTTGGGGAAAAAAATGTAACCTAACCTAATCTAACAGTTTAGCGGACTAATAGGTTATTTTATTCGAAGCGAGGGTCATTGTCGGAAATCTTAATTTAACACAGATATCCCTTCAGTGGGTTAGGTTAGGTTAATTTTTTTTCCCCAAGCGAAGCAATGTGGAGGGGGTTCAGTGACAGAAGTCTAAATTTAACTCAGAAATCCCTTTGTACATGTGGAAGTATACGGATGAATAAATATAATTTATTCGTCCAGTACCCCTACAAATAGATTTGATGGTTAAAGTCAGTAAGACAAATGAACATCGTAAAGGTATAAAACTCCAAATACTAGTTCAAGTGGCCAGTATAAAAGTAGTATAGTATGAATAATTAATTAATAATAATTATGTACCTAGATTCAAGGTTGTATCATTTGTACTACCAGTTGTACAGCTTAGTAGTACTTATCATCCACTGTGCAAAAAATGATAATAAATAAACAGGTAATATGTTTACCTAATGACTTAGGTCTTGTGGTTGTTGTATTCACTATAAGAATGCTTTGATGATAGTGTTCATGCTCAGAGCTGTGCTTTGATTCACTTTAAAATTACTTAAATGTATTTATAGTTTCATTTTTGTTGATATGATTGTCAAAAACTAAGCTCTAAGTTCTGTTCTAAGCTCCACTTTCAACACAACTATAACTATTGCTTAAATTTTGTGATTTTTTTTATACAGATATCCTATAAATATTTTGGTTAAAGCTCTATTAGAGCTAGTACAGGTTAACACAGTAGCAGTTAGCTACAACTACTAACACATTTTGATACTTACTTTCTGTGAACCATTTTATTCACAGCCCCGAAAGCTCCCCGCCCTATCTCACCAAGATCTTGTAGATCATCTGCTGTAAAATCGTATATCTCTGTTGCTGACAACTGTAGTTTTCCTGATGACTGCATTGATGGATATATTCTACATCTATCCCTAAAAATGTATCATTGTATGTTATGAAAACAACATAAATCTGTATCAACATTGAATATAATATAGGAAACACAAATTAAAAGTGAAATAAAACATTTGCAACAATTTTTTTGTTCCTTTATCAATTATAAATACAACTTACTAGACTGTGTGCGCGACTGTGCCTGCGACTTCACCCACATGGATTTTAGAACTTGGTGCAGAGAAGGGTAAAAAGTAAAAGCGGTTATTGTGACTAAACTATTATAGTTAGATATGTGCTCTCGTGGACATTTTTGTAGATCTTAATAAGACCTACAAACCCGTAGTACATCATTCTGTTCTATTGTCAATAGTTTTTGCAGCGCACATGTAAATAGGTTTCCCATTCAATTTTCTTATAGATCCCTAATTTTTTTGAAATAAAATATAGCCTATAACCTTCCTCTATAAATGGTTTTGGATAAAAACTGAAAGAATTTTTGAAATTGATCCAGTAGTTCCTGAAATTAGCGCGTTCCCACAAACAAACAAACATACAAAAAACAAACTCTTCAGCTTTATAATATTAGTATAGATTACCTACTCTACGAATACAAAAACACAACTTGAAAATTTATACACCTACCTGGTGTTTTCAGGCAAAACATCTCGAATAGTTCTTGTCTGTATTCGCGATCTCTGACTTGTAGGGTTTGAACAGAAAGGAAGAAATGCTTGACCATCACCAGAAGGACCTCCAAACGGAAGGTCTAGTGCTTTACGTTTTTCGGTACTAAATAAATTTAAATCGGGTTTTGGTAGCGTAGGCCTGCTAGGTCCTGAAGAGATAAAATACACCTTTAAGTTTTCTTTCACTTCACAATAATATCGATTAAATTATACTAAAGTTAACGTATGTTTTGAAAGAGCATTTATATACCTTGGTTTGATGACAATTCGCCATTCTTCGACATTTTTATAGTAGACCGCAGAGTACAAGAATGTTATGAAGCGCTCTGTATTATGAATATTTTTTCGAAATCTCCATTGGAAATAAAGAAATATGCCAATCTTTTGGTTTTCATATGAAATAACACAAAATTGTTTTATACAAATAATTATGCATCGTAAAGTACACTATATAGGTTCGCGACTGAGCGACTCACGACAACCAGTGTTGCCAAAATTGCCAACTCTACATGTCAAAAAGTCGTAAAAAGTAATTTAAAAGTATACTTAAAAAGTCGCTAGAAGTCGCTAAACGATCTCAATAGACTGAGCCCTAAGGAAGGTAAGAAGAGAAGGTAAACTGAGCGCAATAAAAGAATAGCGCGCGTACGCGACTTGTGTACCTCTAATTCTATATTATTTTACGCACGATAAAATGGGGTACAGTTTTTTTGGTGTACTGGGATAAAAGAAAATAATTTGATTTACTTACACAATAATAATTATAAAATTTTAATCAGTATAAAACAATTGAAAATCCTGAAAAACAATTATTTAACAAACGAAAAGTCGAAATGGTTAATGTACACGTCCTGGAACTGAGACTAATACCTGAAATTGATGGCTGAGACTACGATGTACGTTTGGCAAATTAATTATTTATTTGTCCCAATATTCTTTAGCATTTACCACATCAATTGGTATTGCTTAATCATAGCAGCTTTTATTAGTTATTCTTAAAGAATATTTAATTATTAAATTAGAGTTTAATGACTTCAGACTTATTCGATTTCAAAAGTTTGAATTTTGTAATGTTCAAAATTAATTAATTAATTAAATCGTTAGAATAGTCGATAGATTTTTTTGTCGCTAGACACATAATTTA
Source organism: Erynnis tages (assembly GCA_905147235.1). NCBI lineage: Eukaryota > Metazoa > Arthropoda > Insecta > Lepidoptera > Hesperiidae > Erynnis > Erynnis tages. The sequence continues at coordinate 6,465,431 of LR990082.1, forward strand.
AGTCGCTGTAGAAAACGAAATGTCGCTAGATCTAGCGACAAAGTCGCTTAATTGGCAACACTGACGTCAACTCACACCATACATATAAATACTAAGTATACAAGTGAGTTTACAAGACTCACACACATTACAACCAACACAAAACCAAAACAGTTCTTTGATGGTTCTTTGAACCTTGAAGGATAGAGCTAAGGCCAGAAACACATTTACGTGTCGTGGCGCTTACTGTCGTGACGGTGAGTGTGTACACTTGCGTGTCGTGTCATGTCGTGGCGCTTCATAACCACGCACCACTAGTAACTGTGGCGTAATCGGAGACGAGCAGTCGGCGCCAGGACAGAGCGCGCCACGCAACGACTGACGATACGTCGTACAAATATGTAAACCATAGTAAATGTACGAAACCGATGTGACATGCTTCTGGCGCGCCACGACACGTTAAGGTGTTTTCGACCTTAAACAATAAAACAATGCAACTCTTACCAAAGGACGGGGCGTACAATAGCAGTTTATAATTTACTTTGGGTTTTTAGAAATAAGTTTTCTAAACATTCTGTTTACATTCTCAAAAACACTGACTGAGCGAAGGCTGCTTACCTCTAAGGAACCGCTTTTGAAAACACAATCTACTTATATAATCTATGTTAAATTATAACCTTACTCACTACTCTGTAATGCTCATTACTCTGTATTTCTGTCAATTCTGTCATCGTAATGTCATTATTTTGTGTTATTAAATAAATGAAATTAAAATTAAAATTTTGTTAGCAAATAAATACATCCGATTAAATAGTATTATTAACGAAAGAATGCGTTAAAATTTGTATCAAATATGTCGACGATTATTAAATTTGATTTAAAAGAATTGAGACAGTTAGCTAACGACAAAAACTCGTGTGTCATTGAAAAAAAGGTTACGCAGAATCTTGCATTACAACCGTGGTGTCTTGGAAATATCAAGGAATCAATAAAAAATTTGTTAGATTACAAGATAGGCAAATTTGACAAAGAGTAAGAATAGAATTATAAATCTTTATTTCCCAAAATAGTAATTGTTCCTTTATTTGCGATTATACTAAATTGTATAACATTCAGTAGGTATAGGCATAGCTGGGCATCTTTAATCAAATAGCTAACTTCAGTATTCGTTAATCCGCTACAAAAAAAGGTACCTTCGTTAAACGTTACATTTCGGAAGAATTAACGCAAGTTAAGGTTAATCCGTACGTGTAAAATTGCATTTAGGTTCTGGAAGTTAAGGTTAGGAACAAAACAAAATACTTGTATAATTCAAAATTAGATGTGTAATTTAATCGTTGGGCATAAGGTGCATGAATATGCACAGTCATATGCAATGTTCATGAAGGGGAATCCCTTCATTTGAAAGCGTGGCTCGTTTTGGTGTTAAAATGTCTTTACCCATAGTTTTCTTTCTCACTCGCATGCGCCGGCAAAATATATCTAGTTTTGTTTCACTCGCTGCCACTCTGCACTTGTCGCTGCTGTGCGTTAACTATTAGGCATTGAATTAACAATTAACGGACTTCTGCATATTAACGGAAGTTAATGTGTCAGTTAACTTTTTTAAAAGTCAACTTAAAAGTCAATCTGTTAATCAAAATGTTTTGTTAATCGAAAAGTTAGCTTCGTTAATTAACGGATTAACGAGTTAATGCCCAGCTATGACTATAGGATATTTGTTGTTTTTATTTATTTTAATCATAGTGTCTTATATACTAACTATTGTGGGTTTACACACCTTAAGGCTTTAAGTAACCAAGTAAAATAATATGTGTAATAAGGAAATGATTTTAAATTTAACAGATTCAATGGCATTCTCTTGAGTTATAAAAATCTCAGAATCCTACAAAATGTAGGGACAATCAGAAATGACAATGCTGATATACATTTTCAAGTACAAGCAGACTATTTTATATTCCAACCTTATATTGGTGCCACATTAAAAGGTATTGTTAATAAGAAGAGTGTCACACATTTGGGAATACTAGTTCATAGGTAAGAGAAATCAAATTATAGTTTTATAAATAGGCAACTAAGGGTCTAGACCCTATACCTCCATATGTCAGTAAATATACAAAATTGGCCTTTTTTTTATTTGTTCCCTTCATATTGAATAGGTACTATTCAATGTTTTTTTTGTTTCTCTCCAAAAATTATGTCTCCTTAAAAATATTTGTAGCTTTACATATGTGAACTGTAATATTACAATGTTTTAGGGTATTTAATGTTGTTATTCCAAGACCAACTGAAGAACCTGGCAATTCATGGATTGGGTCAAGTATTCAAGAAAACCAAGAAGTTGTATTTAAGATAGTTGTTTTAGACCTTTATGGTGCATTGCCATATATTCGAGGAGAATTGGATGAAAGGTACATTAACTATAGTTACATATCATTTAAAAATAAATTTTTAAATTGTACCCAATGAATTTATTTAATAGAAGAACAACTTACTATGTGTCAAAAGTTTTGCATTTAGAATATAACATTATATTTAGTTATTTAATAATAATTAAGAAAATAACAAGTTAATTAGCACCTTTTTTATGGACAGCATTTAAATGTGATGTTTTTAATTTCATTTTTTAAAAATCAGTTTTTTCTCTTTAGGTGGATCCAGTTAGGAAATGATGATGATGCAGTTGAGCTTCATAATAAATCTATAGACATTTCCTATGTAAATTTTGACAAAACCAAGCCAGCTCAAAGACTAAGTGGTGATGCACCTTTATCATCCAACAAATCCGCCATGAATTCTAACATAAATTCAACAAAAAATGATTCAACTGCTGGTGATTCAACAAGCAATGGACAAAGATCTACAGAACATGAAGCAAATGTAAACACAAAGAACAAAAGCAAGAGGCAAAAAATATCAGATCTGGACATAAAGCAGACTATCAAAGATAAAATAGATAAAAACCCAAAAATGCACAAGAAACACAAAAAGGATGGCTGAAATTTGGATATTTTACATGTACAAAACTTAGATAATATTTTAGTTATTTTTATTAATGAATGAATAAAGCAATATTTGGTGTATGTTTTCTGATAATTATTTAAACACTGATGATTATAGTTTATACGGAACATTCAGCAAGTCATTGATTGCGTAATGTTTTATCCTTTTCTAAAAGTACAATAAGTTTCGTGAAAGAATGAGACTAGTTATAATATATTTGTAACGTTCGGTCAATATTTATGTAATACTTCCATAACAAAAAATGTAGATGCAAATAAGGGTATATTATATCCTCTACCTATTCTTTAATCATTGAGTATTTATTAAATTAACAAAAATTTATTATGTTAGACAAAAAAAGCTCTAGCATCAAGATTTCTCAAAAACAGTAACTGCTAAGTATTTTGGACACAATCAGCTGTTCCTCGTTTTAATGGCGTACCTAACTAAACCATACACTATTTATACCTACTAATACTCCAGACTACAATTAAATATTGTTGTGAATATTATATTTGTACAGACAAGGAAATACAAATTTCATATCATCCCATCTATCTGTCTGATTCGATTCGACACCTAGCACTTTTTAAAATCTTTTATTTAACTTGAAATGTACCTATTACTATGTTTGGGTGGAATCTTTGAAGTTTGAACTCAATTTTGAAGTAGATAATCAACCGATTGAGCCGAAATTTTAAAAAGAATTTTAGAAAGAATAAAATTAAAAAAGGACAAGCTAATCATCCGATTCATTCTTATTATAAAAAAAATGACTACATGTACCGTACAGTTCCCGTACAAATAGTCACTTCGTAAAAAACAAGCTAATCATCCGATTCATGACAATGAGTGACATTCGGTGACAGAAGCCTTAAATTTAACACGGAAATGTTGAAGAATCCGGACAAATAATTATGATTTATTCGTCCAGTAGTCCAGTACCCGTACAAATAGTATCCGATCGGAAATCGATTCCCTCCCTCCCTACCCTAATACCCTTGTACCGCGTCTACTGTCCGGCGTCCGTTTGTCATTCATTTCATTTGTCAATTCAATCAATTTACGTGTTTGTGCCGTTTTTGAATTTTCGTTTATGATTGTTATTATTGCAAGTTAGTTATTGAACCAATATGAATATTTTAGCAAATAAAATATTGAGTGTGTTACAATTCGCTGGACATAAAATAATTATGTAAGTACAGTTTAAAATTATATCTAACCTTAATTTTGTTAGTCGCTCTATTGAGAAGTAAGAAGATTTATAAGGCCCAGGCGGTGATAGCCCAGTGGCTTAAAATTCGATCTCGAGTCGAAGGGTCAGGGTTCGAATCCTAGTGGCACGCACTAATGACTCTTTAAAAAAGTTATGTGCGCTTTATAAAATTAAATAATTACCTATCACCTGCTGTTACGGTGAAGGAATACATCGTAAGGAAACCTGCATGCCTGAGAATTTACAAATAGAATTTACAATTCTCAAAGGTATGTGATGTCCACCAACCCTCCTTCATCCCTCACATTGTAAGAGGAGACCCGACCCGATACCTGGTGGGTCATTAATGTGTTACTGACATAAGGTCCAAGTATCTATTTTTCAGTTTTATAATGTGTTTTTTTGATATAAGTGCATGTTCTTTATTAGATACCAGAACTCTATGAGAGTATTGAATACAAATGGTGTCATAAATTATATTGTTTTTTATAATTTTCATTTAATTTTACAGCCCCTCAAAACCTTTGCAAATACGGTTATATTCTCGACCTACCAGTTTCCCAGACTACTTCCAGAATCCAATATTTAGAAAAGAAGATCAAGCTAAACTTCTTGAAAATAATGAATTGAGTAAGATTGCTGCCATACCAGTGAGGCCGCCAGCTGTTTATGAAACCTCTTCTGTGTATCACGACCCATTAGTCATGTAAGTTCAGTTGGATTTTCACAACCTGCTATGAAAATAATGAGGTTGAATTAGACTGGTTTTCCGGTTTTATATGTATGTAAACTGTAAAATTAGGTATCTAGTCGGTACCTAATAAAGGATACATAAATCATAAGTGAACATTTTGGCAACAGTAATAGCTTTATAATCGATCCACCCATAAACAAAAGATGACATTCAACATAATCAGTGATTCAACAGAATCAGTTGCTTGCAGGGCAGCATTGCCAGACTTCCCAATTTTGGCTGGATGTCCCAATTTTTAAATCAAAATTAAATGTCCCATGTGGGACAGGCTCCATCCCCTTTTTGGAGATAACTCAACCATGCACGCAGTGTGCTGAAGAAGCGTGGGTTCAAATTTAATAAAAGCAGAATTACTCATCCAGTTTATTAAAGAGAAAAATGAAACTTTAAAAGTTAAATCTTCACAGAAATATCATGAATAAGTAATTCTTATGAATAAATAATTTAATTGTTCTCTTGTAAGTTGCAATTTGTACTCCACAGACTATTGTTTGGAATGGCATACTCTTCTAATGAATGATTTTTTTTATTTTGATTTTTTTTTTATTCTGAAGATGAATAAGACAACTATTTAACAATAGGGTAAAAATTATTTAAAATATGAATTATATTTTTATTGAATTACATTTTTCTATGGCGATTTTTGCTATCTATAGTTACGTAAATGTAATTTTAATTAAAATAAAAAGATAAATAATTGAAAGCTTCTTTGATTGATATATGTTTTTTTACTATGTCCCGCATTCGACAAAATAATCCTGTTTTCATTCAAAAACTTCCAAAATCCCGACTTGGCAAAAAAATACTGGCAATGCTGTTGCAGGGGCCATGTAACAGGGATATTATTTGATGTGTTTTGCTAAAATTCATAATTTTTTTTTGTTATGTTTTTGCTACATGGCAATCTGTTATCCTACAATAAGCCACTTCTTTGTTTGATTTCTCAGTAGATGTTTTCCTCAAGAGCCATAGTTGTATGAAAATTCCTTTCTCTAACGAAACTACCCTCTTGATGTCAAGTGGTAAATCTTTTACGTAGGCTTGGTATGACACTTCTTTTTAGCCGGGTATGCTGCAGACCGCCTTCTCCACTCAGAGTGTGAGCCAGTTTGTTTACATGGACAGTCAGTTTCTCCTGGTATTTCAGGCTGCTTTGGGCTATTTCCTGCTGAACTGTTTTTACAAAATGGCAATTTCATAGGTAAAGACCTAATATTAGTGTAGATAAGTTAATTCCTCCCCTGGTTTGAACACATGTGGCAATCCTTCTTGGCATACTGAGAATTAAGTTATCCAGCATTACTTGCAGTAACCTGTCCCATCTTGAATAACGGCTTCCCTGATCTCTGGCCACTGGTCTGGGGAGGTGTCTGGCAATGGTTTGGTACTATTAAATGAAAAAAGTAATATCACCAAATTGTACTGATTGCTGTTGAGTTGAAGATATACAACACATTTTGACGGAGTGTGTTTGCACGGAATCATTCAGGACATTACATTTGAACAGTATTCTGGCTTCTCCTATGTCGAACCAAAAAGAAAAAATCGGCGGTAACAAATATAAAAAAAAAAATTTAAAAAAAAACATACAGACGAATTGAGAACTTCCTTCTTTTTTTGAAGTCGGTTAAAAAGAAAAAAACGTTTTATTGTAACGTAACAAAAAGATTTCGTATTTTCAAAATGATCTCAAACTTTATTTGATGTGTGTACTTTAGGCTCACCTTTTTTGAGGTTGCATTGGTGGCTTTTGTATCAAGAATTTTGTTTGTAACAAATATGTAACAAATTTTATTTCATACATTTTTTGGAGTCGGTTTGATTTTTTTTCATAATTTTTACTTTTAAGTCCCGGTTTAATCACGGAAACTACCGAACCGATTTTGATGAAACTTTTATCATTCCCTAAGTTGGATAAAATGCAAAAAAAAACGATCAAAATCTGTCAATTAATTTCGGAGATATGCCAAGACAAACATACCCACCAACATCTGGGGGCACGGCAGTGCCCCCGCCGAGTCGAGCAAAAAAGCGGCTCCTTAGTATTTACTGTAGAACTGTGCTTTTTGTATGAGTGCCTTATAGTGAATTTATGTTCTGATTTTATTTCAGGAAAGTTATCAATCATGTGATGGAGATGGGTAAGAAACAGCTGGCTCGTAATCTAGTAGAGAAGGCTTTTGAAAATATTAAGAGAGTACAAATTGAACGCTACCATCTTGCATCAACCCCTGAAGAGAAGGCCAAGATAGAATTGAATCCAAAAGTAATTTTGCACAGAGCTGTTGAAAATTCAAAACCATTATTACAACTTTTGCCAATCAAAAGGGGTGGTATCACATATCAGGTTAGTATTTATCGTTATGAATTTGTATAACACACACAGTCATCACTAATAATTCCATGAAAATTACATCTGTATTTCTTAAGTGAAAGTTATTGAAAAAAAATATATTTCAGGTACCGAGTCCTATAACAGAAAAGCGATCATTATTTCTTGCAATAAAATGGCTATTGGAAGCCACAAATGACAAAGAGAGGACAATTCACTTCCCTGAACAGTTTGCTTGGGAACTTCTAGATGCTGCAAATAATACAGGCAAAGTGGTGAAAAGGAAGCAAGATCTACATAGGCAATGTGAAGCTAATAGAGCATATGCACATTATAGATGGCAGTCGTAATAATAATTCATTTTGTATAGCATAAAAAACCAACCAATATTAAGTATTTAATAGTTTATTAAATATTAATCAAAATCATAGTTTGTCTTTTTTTACTCCATACACACACAAGTAAACAATTTTAACTTGTAAACTAACAAGCTTTTACTATAGCATTTTGTTATACCTCTCATAGAGTACTTAAACACTACAGTACGTATACCTCTTACACTGCGACGAGCTTTTAGATGTGGTTGAGACAAATCTGTATACCTACGTATTAATACTGTGTGCCTGCTGTGTTAGTTACGTGTGTGTTATACTTCCATAGTTATGCAGTATGTTCGATAAATTATTTTGAATTAAATAGATGGGTTCCAAAACTTTATTTCATTAAAATCAATTCAAAGAGGGTCCAATTAATATGCGGGTAAATTTTATTGATAACGTTACCGCAAAATTATGATAAGTAAAAATTAAAATACTAAAAAGTATTTTCTGGAATTGTTGAATCTACATGTTAACTGTCATTCAATTCAAATAGTCGACGTCAGTGGAACGTCAAGAACCATAGAGGTATAAGAGTAGAGCAGGGAAGCCAGGAAAATGAGGTTACTTGAGGTTAAACTGAGGATGAACTTGGGCACAGACTCCAAAAATACCTTATTATTGAAGTCTGTTTGTAAAGTTATTTCTTACTTTTTAGTTTGAAGTCGGTTCACATTTTTGTTAAATATTAATTTATTCTTTCAGTCACTGTCAATTCGAACATGTAGGCCCAAGAGGGGATTTTTGAAGTGACTCGAGCGCGCAGATTAAGATATGGGGGATATCTTCACCCTATGTTCCCTCAAAATTTGAGCCTTGTGGGGAGCAGGTTATGAATTCCCATCCCGATGACAACTTTGCTATCGTCTGGTACATAATTGCAACTCGCAAAATGGGTTTGCAACTTTTTTACGCTTAAACATACCTATGTTAGTATCTATGTAAATTTTAACATATTAAAATAAAATTGTAGTCTTGTGCTCATAATAAAAAATAATTTTAATTTTTTACAGCTTTGTGGGAAACAGGTTAGTCAGATGTTCAGTAGCTCTTAGGCTATAGCCTTTTATCTCTTCATCGTCTTGTCTTCTAAATGCACAAGTCCCAATGACGCTCGAGTATCTACTCAATTACACATTCGTGGGCTCGCGCACTAAAGAGCGAATGCGCTGACAACTGACGACCGTTGTGACAGGCACGCACATTTCCACATCGTGCACTGCATGCACGTATATAAAACACACACAATCTAGGACTCAACGCAAAAGTCTAGCGTAAGAAACTTGTGATGAATATTGCTCAATCAAAACAAATGTATAGTTTGGGATTTTACAAATGTCATAACATCAACTCATGGCATCTGCCATCATTTAAAACCGTTGTCCTCTTGCCTAGATGGGCAAACCCTCAAGGTCTGTGACAGACCCTCTATCGATATAAGTTTGCTAAATTTGGTTGTCTTCTCATTATCGCAAGCTCTGCGAGGTACCGAGATACAGCAGCAGGGCTGTCGCGCTGCTAGGAAGCGGCTGACGTCGCGACTTCCATACTACAAAGATTTTGATTTTTTTTGATTTTTTGAAAGAAGCGAGCGCAGCCAAGTGGCTATCGTGATTGTTAATTTGTTATAGCAAACGGCATTTTCTAAGCGACAGTAGCGTGGCCGCCGCGCGGCTGCTCTATATTGTATAGAAGTGAGACGCACATAATGAGCCGCATTGCAGCCCCACGGGTATAGTCGCGCGGTTTTCGCGACTCAATGGGCCCTTATATAGCCACCAGTCCACCACGATTACTACTGGCCACCGGTAAAACACGAACTGCTTTCATTTCTAACATCCAATATAGGTACTTATTGCAAAAACATACATCACCATAATTTTATGAAAAGCTAAGCGTAGGTACTTAATAAAAAATTCGCTTAAAATACTACTGCGTATTTTACAGTGCATTTTATTACTATTTCCGCTGCCGTTGTCTTACAGTTTGTTGCAAATTACAAATTACCGTCTTGAATATTACAGCTAGTGTACACCAACGATATAATAATATCCCTACACTAATTTGTTGTACCTATATTTGTTATTATTGTGTTAGTTAATGTAAATTTTGTATTCACTTAGGTTCAGGTACTTTTATCTTATCTAAATCCTGGTTATGATAATTTTGGATAAGTTTATCATATAGTACCTATCGTTGGAAATTAGTACCTACTTATCTTTGTGGAGTCCAGACGTGATGATTGTGTAAAATTGTATTTATGAGCAGTACCTAAACTTACTAAGTGCATTTAAAATATAAGCAAGGGTGGTGAAGTGTGTGTAAGTATAAATTGTGTTGTATAGTTTTATTTACCAAATTACAGATTAGAACATGGGTGCGTGTTGAAAATTCTAAATCCATTATGTTCTAGTTAGTAACTACAGGTTTAGTCTATATTTTTTATTTGTAAGGAAGCAGGACATAAAATAAAAGTAAGTGAGCAGTCCACCAACCCGCAGTAGGCCAGCGTGGTGGACTAAGACCTACATCCCTCTCATTGTGAGAGGAGACCCGACCCTGTAGTGGGTCATTAATGGGTTAAAACAAGAGCAGTCCATTTCTTTTTTTACACGCTTTTTATTAACTTCACCTGTATGTCTATGTCTGTTTGTTTGCAACCGACTCCTTTGGGCGCGATATTAACCCACTTTAAACGGCCAGATTTCGTTCAAACTTTGTAAATTTATTGTAAATTGTAAATTTGCCAAAAGTTGATAGTTGTGTTATAAATTTTGAAAATGGAAAATTCTCGATTTTCACCAACTTAGATGATTAAACTAAAAATTGAAAAATAAATAGGTATAATATATAGTTTAAAAAAACTAAACACTCATTCATTTTGTACTAAACACTATTCCTCTGCATTCAATTCTCTATACTCTGCCATTTGGTGCACCCTACCACTTCTCTCTTCTTGCTTTAACTCCTTACCTCGATGGTTGTCTGGAAGAGATCGCTCGCAGCGATAAGACCGCCAATTGTGTTTTTCTCTCTCACGTTGTAATTGTTAACTGATTTTGTATGTATGTCCACAATAAAGAGTATTGTATTGTATTGTATTGTAAACACGCTTTTGAAGAATATCGAACTAAAAAGTTAAAAACAATATTCAAAATAAGTTTAAAACAATAATGAACGAAAAATACCTACATATTATTTGTGTTTGGTTCGATGTTCTTCAAAAGCATGTTTCTTAGTTTTTTAAACTACACATATACTTATTTTGGAAAATCTATCGGCGACCTGCACCAGTCGCAAGGTTAACGACTTGTTGCCGTCTATCCAGTCCTTCAGAATCGGATTCCTCCGCGCTATAGTGCTCAACGCCACCAGTAGGTACGCCACCAATATGTATGATGGGACCTCGGTCTCCGGATCCTACGGAGGATATTTTGCCAGTACGCACGTCGTCATATTTTGCCAGTACGCACGTCGTCTTATATGACTTGGTACGGTTTTGCGGATCATTGTGATCTGTGGCTATCGTTCGCCAGCAATAGAGGGCGAGACGGAAGAGATTAATAATGAAATGATAAGTAGGTCACCTAGGACTAACAGAGAGAGGTACATTAATTATTCTACGATGATGTACGAGTAGTAGGTCCTCCTATAGGTACATACAATGTAGGTACTTATTGTCTTATCTTTTATTTATCTAAAAATCAATACCGCCTCTCATGATGACGAAGAGTTATTTATCTATAACTGTTTATGTTTTTGTTTGTTCCACGTTTATGTGGTTAGCTTGGACTGTGACTTGGATAAGCCATATACAGGTGACAAGTGTTCTCGCTAAGTGCGAGTATATAGGTCAAAGACAATCGTTTAATTTATATGAACTTATGAAGTTATATCCGAAATACTATCTTAATCCATTCGTAAAAAATGAAAACTTTGTAACTGTTATTTCTATTAAATTACATTGTACATTTTTGTGTTTTCACTATTTACCTAGGTATGAAGACTTGGATGGTTCCCTTTGATCAATCATCAAACCAGGAATTTACCTACTGCCATGGCTTTTATCTCTAAAGCGGTCATTGTTTCTAGAAACTAGCATAATAGTGTTTTATTTGTAAAGTTTATTTGTTAAAAATATCACGAGTTCCATTTAAATTACCTCATAACTCAATGGGATAGCGTGGAAGTCATAAATGTAAGGCAAAATAAAAGGCATTATCTTTATGTGGTATGCAAAGTGAAAATAACTCAGAAAATTATTCAATTTAGGTACTTACGTCTTGGTGTGTCGTTTACTTTTGTGTCATGTATCAGCCTAAAATATAGGTGGAAAATATTATCATTGGTGCTGTAGTTACCGTAGAGCACAGGAATCCTACACTATTTTTCGTGCGGTAATTTTTTTGGGAAATGCAATGAGTCCTTGTTCGCAAGCTAGTGACAAACGTTTTTCAGAAGTTTCTCTGCCCACCACCAACGGCAACGGGTACCTACATACACGTTCTACAAAGCTTCTTCTACTTACCTTTATATTTTTATGTTTCCTTAACTTGCTATGCTAAGGCTAAAATATGAGGCTAATCTTGAATAAACCTCATTAATCTATATTTTTAGAAATTTAACCACAACATGAAGGCTAGAAAAGAAGCAAAAGAGGCCGGTTCATTTGCTAAATTCCGACTACTGATGTGGAAGAACTTTTTGCAACAATGGAGGCACAAAATACAGACTGTTGTAGAGCTTTTGCTACCAGTAGCTACGATGGCACTAGTCCTTATACTTAGATCAGAGATCGAACCAGTAACTCGTGAAGCAGTCACATTTCCACCTATACCAGCTCACGGATTAAATTTCTCTTTGCTAGTATTGTAAGTAAAGATTAAGAAAATGTTTATCTACTTGTCAATTTATTGCACCAATCAAGGTTAAATTAAAAATTAAGATGATTTTTCAGGTCTGGGTTTAATTTAACTAAAATATCAGTGGCTTACTCACCGAAAAACATAGTTTTGAAAGAAGTGGTACAAAATTCAGTCGTTAATTTGTTTGCGCGAAATATATTAGATCTGATAGATATTATTAAGGAACAATATCCTGAAATACCGCCAATAGAAATACCACCAGATTTAAATACAACAGCAATCACTGAATTGGTCAAGGGTCTTATTAGAATTCATGAGTACGAAAGTAGTGCAGATCTAAGAGGAATTTATATTGAAGAACAAACTACCAGGGAAGTTTTAGCAGCAATACAATTTGAGGACCGGCTCAAAGGTACTTTTCTGTTTTTAAAATAAGTATCTTCCTATAGATACAAATCAAGTATTTTATTTATAATTATGAGTATTTCATTCTTCTTTTTTAGATATAACAGAAATTCCAAAAAATTTATCGTACTCCTTGCGATTTCCTGAAAGACCAAGATTGAATTCATTTTTTAGTCGGGGTGGACGTTCTTGGCGCACTGATATATTGTTTCCCTTATTCGAACTGCCTGGGCCAAGATTCCCTCAATCTTGGGAGGGTGGCAACGATCCTGGTAAAGAATCTGCTTTGAAAATTCCTATTGCTATGTTCTGTTGTACTGTTGATTGTTGTTTGATTGTATGGCTATAGTCACTTGAAGAATCCAACTCGGCTGGGCAGCGTTCGGGAACTTACGACACGTCTTGACATCTGATATATATCATTTACCTCAGTGCCTGAAGTCGAAAGTTTTTGAGCAATGTGTGTTGCCAGACCTACGGTGCCGAAACGTGGTCCTTTATTGTGGGCCTAATCCACAGGAGCTCAGAGTCGCTTAGAGGGAAATGGAGAGAGCTATGCTCGGTATTTCTCTACGTGACAGAGTGAGAAATGATGAAATCCGTAGAAGGTAAACGAAGGTAACCGACATAGCCCTCAAAGTTTGCAAATTAAAGTGGCAATGGGCTGGCCACATCGTTCGCAGGACTGACAACCGATGGGGACGCCCTCTTACCAGGTGGACCAGGTGGACTGACGACCTGAAGAAGACAGCGGGAAATCGTTGGATTCAGAGGGCCCAGGACCAGGTGGAGTGGCATCGATCAGGGGTGGCCCATGTCCAGCAGTGGATTACCAAGGGCTGAAAGGAAGGAAGTCATAAAATATGATTTTTATATATTTCAGGTTACGTTAATGAGATGTTCATAGCGCTACAATACGCTGTATCGACAGAATTAGCAACACAAATTACTGGCGAAAATTTGCGCAGGTTCAATGTGCATTTGCAAAGATATCCACATCCACCGTATATGGAAGACCTAGCCGTAGAAGCGCTACAGTTCCTTTTTCCAATGTTCTTAATGCTGTCTTTTAGTTATACAACGGTTAATATAGTACGAGCAGTAACCGTAGAAAAGGAATTACAATTAAAGGTTTGTTGTACCGAGTGTCTAGTAAATAGCCTGTGTGTTATCTTGTTAACTTCGGTCCCTATTAATTGGAACTAGTGCAACGATTTGTAGACGTAACGTTTTAGGATAACTCGTTGGTAAGCAAAAACTCTATTTTAACAAAAATGCCTTTTGTTTTTAGGAAACGATGAAAATCATGGGCCTGTCGACATGGTTGCATTGGACTGCTTGGTTTTGTAAACAATTCCTCTACCTCTTATTTACATCAATATTTATAGTAGTTCTCTTAAAAGTAAGGACTGTTAAATTTGAGACTAGAGCCTATTGACAACATTTTACTATTAGTCATTATATCTATCTTAAGGTATTTTTTATTATAGATAAACTGGTTCATAAACGAGCAAGGATTTAGTAACTATGCAGTATTCACGAACACACCATGGACTGTTGTGTTGTTCTTCTTAATGCTATATTTGTCGTGTTCGATTTTCTTCTGCTTCATGTTAAGTGGCTTTTTCTCTAAAGGTAATGTTATTAAAATACTAAAATAAATAATGTATTTAATAACATAATTTACACTTCAAATAAGAAATCGATAGGCCTAAATTTTGTTCACATTGATAAAAATGTGATTACATACTCACCCTTTTATCAATTTTTTGAGTAGCAAAACATATCATTATGAACATTATACCTACGTACTTATCACGAATCAATATCATCATCCGAGGTATTTGGGACTGTACCTGCTGTTATTTTAAGTCATAGCTAATTGTCACAATAACAATTACCTACATGTTTAAATTTTCTTTGAGCTACATAAGTAGGAACGCAAGAGCATAGTATAAAACGGACAACGGTATCGTCAACAAGATCACCTACCTTACACTTGTCTCCTGCACCGTCATAACATAAATTCTCTAGGAAAAGGGATGAGCACAAATTTTATTTGAACGAACGAAAATCCCGGTAAATAAGTTTGTCGGACATTTCTCACAGTTTTCATTTTGTTTTAGGAAGTACAGCAGCGTTATTCGCTGGGGTTATTTGGTTTTTAACATACGCACCAGCACTTTTACTGGGCACGGATCTGAGTATTTCAGCAGCTGTACAAGCAATCACTTGTTTGAGTATTAATTCTGCCATGTCCTATGGCTTCCAGTTACTCCTGGCTAAGGAAGGTACTGGAGGTAAGTTACGAGTTACTGCAGGAGTTAAAAATTTATATAAACTACTTTGTTTATTTAATTGTGCACCCCTTTTTATGCATTTTAATTGCAAACATACTTACATTTATTTGTATTGTAAATTGAAAGTAAAATTTCTTTTCATCAGGGATGCAATGGGGAGATTTTTTTCTGAGGAATTCGTCGGAATCCTCTCGCTTCGTTTTTGGACACGTGGTGCTAATGTTATGCTTTGATTGTGTTATTTATATGGTAGTAGCCCTCTACTTAGAACAAGTGTTACCCGGACCATTCGGCGCACCGAAACCATGGTACTTCCCCTTCCAAAAATCGTTTTGGTTGTCTACCCCTAAAACAGACTGTAAGTTTTATAAATCCCAGTTGGTATGATTTATTATTACTGTCATCATCTATTTTTTGGCTTTAGAGTTGATTTTTATTTTATTTTCAGATAGTACAATAATTGATGAACAACAAACTGATATTATTAAAGAAAAAGACCCTATAGGACACGATATAGGCGTAAAAATGATTGTAAGTTACCTAATAATGATAGGTATCTATAATAGATTATCATGTAATTTAACATATAATAATAACAGCTATCATAGAATTTGTTTTACAGAATCTTACTAAAATATATGGCCATAACATTGCAGTAAACAATTTGAATTTGAATATTTACGATGACCAAATCACCGTTTTACTCGGCCACAACGGTGCTGGAAAGTCTACAACGATTTCTATGTTGACAGGTAACAAAACGCGTATCTATTAATCGTATTATTGTCCTAAAAAGAACTCAAAAAAAAATGTTAATAGTACTTTTATGACTGCTTTTGCTAATTGGAACATTGTCTCTCATTATAGGCAATGTAGAAATCACAAGTGGGAGTGTATTCATAGCCGGTTATGACATGGCTCAACAGACGCGGGCCGCGAGGGCTCATCTCGGCCTCTGTCCCCAACACAATGTTCTCTTCAATGAAATGACGGTCAGAGAGCACTTAGAGTTTTTTGCCCGTCTAAAAGGTTATACCGGAAAAGAACTCGACGAAGAAATAGACTCACTTATTACCAATCTGGAGATGGAAGAGAAGGTGAGGGTTACTTACGAGTACATGGGGATTATTATTTATTATTAACCTTAAATTCAACTGAGGTCTTTCTGTGCACCGTTTGTCCAACGTTTGTTTTTTCAGTTCCATTTACTTATTGCAAGTTGTCATCTGCTGCAATCTAGTCACTGGCCTTTTATACACCAACCTCATTGATAAGTTTTAATAATCAGCAGACAATATACATAGCAAAGTGTTTAGGTGCTCATAAATCATACAAGAACCTATAAAATTGTTTACAGAATCTTTTTGGTAGGTACTACGTTTAATTTCTATGTTTTAATCATCTTTACTGTGTCAAGCGGGATTACCTGTCACAAGGATTGTCGGGTGGGCAGAAGCGCCGATTATGCGTCGGCATAGCTTTGAGCGGGGGAGCGCGCGTAGTTCTACTGGATGAGCCCACGTCTGGTATGGACCCGGCATCCCGACGTGCCTTATGGAACCTATTGCAGAAACAGAAGAGAGGTATTCATTATTCTGTGTCACGTTTGAAATTTTTAATTGTTTTGCACTTAGGTAAGTGCATGCATACTACAAATACCTATAAGAACCTGAGATAGGAAGTCAACGCTTGACAACTCCCTAAGCGCTATACAAACCCTAAAGGTGAACCTCAAACAAATTTTATGTTAAACCGTCACGACTGAGGCTCATCCAATAATTATCTACAGAATGTTTTGATTTAATATATTCGTAAGTATTGTCAATTAAATACCTAAGACTTTGCCTGAGGCTTTGTCCGCGTAGATTTTAGAACTTGTTCCAAAGAGGGATTTAAAGTATCCTATATATTAATAAAATTCAGGTTGTAAACTACGTGCATACCTAATTTCACCTTAATCTGTTCAGTCGTTTTTGCGTAATGGAGTAACAAACGTCCATCCATCCTCATAAACATTCCCATTTATAATAGTACGTAGGATTATGTCATCGTATATAATATACATATTATTATAATTACGAGTACATATTTACAATTGCAGGTCGAACGATGATATTAACCACTCATTTTATGGACGAGGCAGATTTCCTTGGCGACCGCGTGGCTATCATGTCCAGCGGACGTCTTCAGTGCGTTGGCTCTCCTTACTTCTTGAAGCGGCATTACGGAGTCGGTTACACTCTAGTCGTGGTTAAAGATGAAGGCTTTTGCTATGATCAGTGTAGTGCTCTAATTAATAGTCACATTCCGGGATTAATCGTGAAGGAAGATCGAGGTAAGTCTGAAATCAAATATTTTTTATCTCCACTTTTTATGGTATCAATGAAAGATAATAAGTATTATTGGACTTGTCACATTTAAGTAAGTAACCTCCCAGTTATTGTTAATCTCAACAGGTTCAGAGGTAACATATAACTTACTAAATGAGTATTCTCATAAATTCGAAGAAATGCTGAATGATTTAGAATACAACATCGACACTTTGCGATTTAAAAATTACGGTCTGATTGCCACTACCCTTGAGGATGTTTTTATGACGTAAGTACCTACGTTATTATTGAAAGTTATCGAAGATATTTATACTTATTATCCGATAAATAACGCAAATATCTGTTAAACTCCGCAATTTCGAGGAACTATTTAGATAAGGCTTTGTCTACTCAATTTATTTGCGAGCTTCTATCGTTTGGTTAAAGTTGGGTTATTCATAATAGGCCAGTCGAATTATATCGAAAACGGGATTGACATCAAAAAATTATACGTAGCCATTTCCTCCGGAAACTTCTTGAATTGAAGGGTGTATTTTTGTTTGTTGAATAAGTCGTTTATTTTTAATTTAACACGAAAAATGACCATTACCAAAGTTGTTTGGAATTAACTTTACTATCTATTCAAAAAAGAAAAATTCAACCTCAAATTGCAGTTGACGCAACATGGTGAAAATCCCGAAAATCAAAATGTAGACTGCCGCAGTGACTCCCTCTAAGGATTCCCGAAGGAAAAATTATAATTATAATTTTTCGATGTGGAATTCGCTTGGGCTATAACTGGACAATCTTTTTTGACCAAAACGACGTCAATAGAACTGACCATTTAGCATCATGGGATGTCTTGTACCTTTCTGGTTATTTCATGTGAAAACAAATCTGTTATTAGATACCTTTGAATGTTACCTTAAAATGTTATAATAACAATAGCCAGTTAGCCTCGCTTTACCAATATATACTTATAGGTACATAATAGAATGTCTTTTTCAATACAGAGTTGGTTCAGATGTAGAAGTACAGTCGGAATCAGAAGATGCCACTACGGTTACTACGGAAAGTTGCATGGAGGAGTCACTGAAAGATGATTTCGAAGAATCATCTTTGGAACAACGTAAGTTGTTTTAATTAATAATAAATTAATTACATAACATATTTTATAGGCCTATACAAACCGGCCTTGACAGTTGCATAAGATTACAAAAACCTACTTCTCCTATATAAATTAGATCTACCTAATTTCCAAATTGTTTCATAAAAGTATCGAGTGACCAATTTAATGTTACATAATATATTTTATCGGTATGAGGTTTGAAAGTTATGCATATTATTATAAAGATAGTATAAATTGAGTAACTGTTGATAGTTCACGCTGCACACTCACAAAAAGCATGGTACCTACGAGTACGTATTCAGCAGCTCTACACACTATACATCAATCGTGACGTGATAAAGATAAAGATCGCCACACAATGATAATGTAAAAAAATAATGACGTGTGGGAGCAAAAAATATCAGATTGTACTATAATATGGTAAACAATCTTAATGATTTGTAAATCGCAAAGACACACCTAGAGTGTCTTTGGTGTGCAATAAAGAGAATAAATATTGTTTTTGCTCATCAACAATCTAAAAGAATAAATTCAATGCTAATGTAAATTAAAGTTGATTGACACACTTGTAAATAATATTAAACAAAATTCATACACTACAGATCATTTTGTATAGGTATATTTAAAATTCTATTGATATGTTGTATAGGTACATAACTTACCTATATATTTCTTAAGTGTAAATATTTCATGGTAAAACAAATTCTATAAAACCTATACAAAGTTATAAAAAGAGGAAAAATGTGTAAAAAATGTATGGTGACCTCTGTAAAATACTAGTCTTTAAAAGATGTTTTTGCTGAGCGGCTAAATATCTGGCCGGCCTAGCCTCCCTGAGAAGGTGTAACTACTTAGCTGCGTTGCACGCGTTGCACTAATCTCTCATTGCAGTTGACAGACTAGATGGAAATGAAACTGGATTACGTCTGCTCGGTCTTCACGTAATAGCGATCTGGATGAAGCTGTGGTTGGTTTGGATGCGCTCATGGGGTCTTCTCTTATTGCAAATACTGGTGCCGATTCTGTTAATCAATACTACCTTAGGAGTAATGCAATATTTACTAAATACCGCTCCCAGGGTTATTTCCCGTCCACTTACACTCGCTGAAGGGTAAGTAGCAATCACCTTTCATATTGTTTTATCAATTTATTTACCCTAATTTATAGATACATATAACATATATATATATTAGACGGCGATACTTAATAGTAAAATGTTTCGATATTATTGCTTACACTAATTGGGGACCTATCTACTATAAAGTGTTTTTATGAATTCACAAATATTTGTGTTATGTACAAAATATAGCTTAAAAAAACTAAAAAACACGCTTTTGAAGAACATCGAACTACCTATAAACGTTTAAAATAATTTTCAAAATAAGTTTAAAACAATTTTATGAACGAAAACTTTTTTTTATTTATTTTTCACTTTTTTGTTCGATTTATATCACTTTTTTGTTTATTTAATACAAACTATAACGGGATAGATATTATGGTTTTTAATATAAACTTTGAATGTTCTTCTTTACGACCATGTAAATGAAATCTAGTCTTAAATAATTAATTAATTTGTAATTAATCATCAAAGTTGGCGAAAATCGAGAATTTCCAATTTTCAAAAATGTATAACTCAAAAACTATCAACTTTTGGCAAATTTCATAAGAGTAACTTTCATGTCAAAACTGCCCAAAAATGTTTTAATAAGTAAATTAAAAATAAATATATTTTGCAAATTGAAAAATGGAATAATTTTATCAAATTAGTGTATTTCATCGATCTTCGATATATCTACAAAGTTTGAACGAAATTTAAGGTGATTTAAAGTGGGTCAAAATCGCGCCCAAAGGAGTCGGTTACAAACAAACAAACATACAGGTGAAGCTAATAAAACGCGTGTAATTTTTATATATATATATATTTTAAATTGAAAAATTTAATAATTTTCTTTATTAATAATTTCAGATATGTTATCACTGAGACTTTACTACAATATAATGGAAGTAATGAAACATCGATTGGTGCCAGAACAAAATTAGGATATGATTTATTTTTTAACGAAACCGACGACGAATACATGACATTAACATACACCAATGATACGCCAATTGATCAGTATTATTTAGAAAGGGTAAGAATTTTACGTCTAAGGATCAATAATATTGTTGATATGCGCTGGCAGTCATAACATAAGCGCATAAGGTGTAACTTCCTGCACAATACTGCACATTTGACTGCACTGCACTTGTGGCTAGAAAAGAAAATTGATGAAATAAAATGCTAAAACATAATTTTTTGGTATCCTTACTGCTAACAACCTACCGGGCTACTACTACTTTGTGAGTAGCGGATATTCGGTAAAGGTTGGGTTAAACATTACACGGAAAAGCCGGAAAAACTAAAATTAGTAAAGCATTAAGGTTGATAAAATATACTTTCTCCATATGGTTTCTTGAGTATCAATGGTAATTCGTTCCCTTATACACTTTTGCCCAAGTTCAAGTTCAAAGTTCAAGTTCAAATTTTGTTAATTTTAGTACCTCATAAATATTATAATCTGTGTTATATTTCTTGTACTCCAAAGTTAGAAGACCCAATCATGTTGGGAATGTTAAGAAACCGTCTGCTGATCGGCGCCACGCTCGACGACGACGCAGTCACGGCCTGGTTCAGCAACTTCGGCTACCACGACGTCGCAACTACACTCGCTACTTTTCACAATGCAGTACTAAAAGCTACGGATGTCGATGCTAATATTTATGTATTTAATCATCCGCTTGAAGCCACGTATTTAGATCAGGTATGAGGTTTTTTCTGTGAAAATATAACTTAATTAAAAAAAAAAATATTATTATCTAAATGTTTTTATCTTTTAGAGCGATGTGCAGTTAATGGTAACATTATTGTCCATGCAAGTATCAAGCGGCATTGGAAGCACTATGGGCATCGTCAGCGCTGTTTTCATCATGTTTTATATTAAGGTACGTTATTAAAACCATCAGAAAGGATGAGGCGTTTTTTAAAGTCTAAATTTTGAATTATGGGCACCTCTCCATCGCTTTCTAAACAACATTAACCGGTTTACTAACTAGATGTTAGATAAAATTTAGTTTTCCATCTAATTTTGTTTTTTTTGCAATTACTTATTTTTACGTACCCACCAACCTAAATGAAAAAAATAAAACTACTTACATATTTATTCCCTATAGGAACGCGTGTCTCGCGCAAAACTACTCCAAAAGGCGTCGGGTGTACAACCAGTTGTAATGTGGGGTGCAGCGTGGATCTTCGACTGGTCCTGGTTCAATATACTGAGCGTGACGCTCGTTATATCCTGCGCTGCGTTTGGCGTTATAGGTCTTTCTTCTGCTGAGGAACTTGGTAAATAGATGTTACAATATAATCTCTTGTTATACTCCTAACTAACTTGAATTATTATAATAATGTAAGAAGCTGTTAGACTTCACCATTATATAATCATTAGGTACCGCTTGATATGTATGCTAAAGTATTTTTTTTACTAGACACACCATGTGCATGAAAAAATGTTATCCGCTTTCTGCAAGTAATTATTCAAAAATTAGTTTTTAAGTAGGAAATCAATCAAAATTTACAGAAACCTTGGTAGGTACAGGACCTACCAAATAAGTACTTAGATATTTTTGTTAGTTTCAATCACAATTATACCTAGAAATAAATAAATTTATAATTTATTCTATAATATTTTATTTTAGGACGCATGTATTTGTGCCTCATGGTGTACGGTGCAGCGATGTTGCCGTTAAACTATCTGTGTTCACATCTCTTCAACGGTCATGCACTTGGCTTTGTCATCATGTTTTTCATCAATGTTCTTTTAGGTAAGTAAAATGGAGTTTCAAATTAAATTATCTTGTAATGCATAGGTAAATCTACTGGCGTGTCTGTGGAGTGGCCGTGCACCTATTGGGCAATTGGAATTTCTTATAATATGTTACGTATGTAGTAACGGTCACCTGTGTCGGGTGTGCATACTGATTTATTACTTGATATGTCGTACCTGCTCCGAAGTCGATCCTCATTAGTTACCTACGACCCTGAGGTCAAACCCCGCAATTTTACGGCTTCGGCCTTCCGCGACATGTATAGGCCAGCTACTTAGACAAAATCGTAGCTTGATTCAGGATGTGTGCGGCGCCATATCTTGACCATTTGCAAAATTCGGGAGTCGGTGGAAGTATTTATTTATTTATTTATTTATTCAAAGGCTTAAACTAACATTACAGGTATCCCCAATTCGTTAGTGAGCCTACCTAATTATGTTAAATTTATATTCAAGTCAACAATTCCATAATTTAAATTATCCATAAATAAGCACTGCCTAATTCATTAAAATGTCATCAATAGTCAATAGAAAAGTAATAGAAATTATTCATGTCATACAAAATAAATACTGTCAATAATAGAATAAAAATGATACAATTCAATCATAATGTCAAATCAATAACTTTTATATTCTTACCTTTTTGTGTTCGTCATTCAGGGATGATGGGACCGCAGATTGTTGAGGCATTGTCGTCTCCCTTCTTGGACACGAAACATGTCGCAGATATAATGGATGCGATACTTCAGTTCTTCCCTCTGTATAGCCTTATTACTGCTGTCAGGTACCTCCTTCGTTTATTAACCACTATTGATGTTGATGTTGAATGTAAACCTAATACATATCAAAAGTGCAAGTTCAGTGCGATATTTAATGCTTGAATAGTTCTGAGTGTGCGTCCCAAGTTTAGAGTTCAATACGAGCCTTATAATTTATTACCGGTAAAGTTAATTCATCTATTTTAACTTCGGCGGTACATATTAGGTACATATGTATATATAGTTAGCTCATGGCTTTAGCTTTCGCAGTAAACAGTAGTATTTTTTCCACATTTTTAGATCTTTAATTCAAGTTGGTCTGACGCGATTCTCGTGCCTGCAAGCCTGTGAACACATGGCCTCCGTCTTACCGAACATCACTGAGTGCAGCATGGAATTCATGTGTGAGAACTATATGCCCTCATGCTGCAGTATGTATACATTTTTATTCCTTATATTCATATTTTCTATCCTTTCTAATAAGGCGCCCCTGTTTAGAATTGTATTTAACATGGGCACCAAGCCAACTAGCTGTTCTCTATTTAGCTTGAAAATGTCTAATTACCTAGAGCTTAATGGTTTTTGTTTGTCAAATTTAAATTAACGCAAATTTATTGCACACCGACGCGCGACGTGTCGAAATTTGATTGTGAGGATTATGAAAAAAACATTAATTTTGAAATCAAGGATAGCGGCCATGGCTTTTTTGAAGTTTTGGTCATGGGTACAATAGGTACCCAAAATAAACTACCGAATTCATGAAATAAATAATGAGGTGTGCACTTTTGGATATTTACCAAACAATTTTATTTCTAGTCGAAGAAAATCCATATTTCAACTGGGAGGAGCCGGGCGTGTCGAGATACTTAACCACGACGTTGGGCACCGGAATGATTCTGTGGCTAATACTCATGTTTGTGGAATATGGCATTATGCAAAAAGTACGATCTCTATTTATATTGTAATGATTTGATTTATCCCATAGAAAAAAGAAGTGAATAGAATGGCAATAATAACGTATTTGTTCAGAGTCCTCTGTACCAAGCTGAACTAGCGACATTCACGTCCCCAGCTTATTCTGTCACGCTCATTCACAGTCTCCATAAGAGGGAGAGACTCTCTTATGCACGTTCAGTTTGGCAGAATCTAGGGTACGCTTGCTCCGCCCACATAGCCGTTCTATCCACTTCCTATGCTATGATTTGTTTGTTAGAAAATAAAATAAATAAATCGAAACTTCACATATCAGATATATACCCCCACTCGGAAACCGCCGCCTCTGGACGCGAATAGTTTAGACGAGGATGTCGGCGACGAAGCAACGCATGCGGAGGGCGCCGTAGGGCCTGCTGTCAACAATCATGCGTTGGTCGCTCAACGCCTTACTAAATACTACGGGAAGAATCTTGCAGTGGACCAGCTATCGTTCAGTAAGTCAGCCTTAGTGGAACTCGTAGTGATAGTACCTAGGTAGTTATTCGCAAGGGTAATGATAACTTACAAGCAATTGCTTAGCTAACCATCGATACGAACTAAGTCAAATTATGCATTCTTAAGTAGGTAGTTAATGTTGTTGACTTACCTATTTCATTTAATTTGCAGCTGTAAATGACGGTGAATGCTTTGGTCTTCTGGGCGTCAACGGCGCTGGAAAAACATCTACATTCAAAATGCTAATGGCTGACGAGTCCATTTCTAGTGGTAATGCGTTCGTCAGTGGATATTCTGTGAAGAAGAATGTCACCAAAGTTTACGAAAACATCGGTAAGCGTAACAGTTTTACGGTTGGTACCAACTATGGTTACAATATTGCAAAGTTAAATTAATTTCTCCGGCAACAACACGTCCCCAAACTCCTTTGTTTGCCATACTTGACGGGTTATGTTGTCTGCAACCCGTAAGTGACCCGCTGCTGGGTCTCTCTTCTCCCATAATGAGAATGAGACCCACGATGTTAGCCTTAGGATGCCTTCCTACCTTTGAGAACATAATGTGAGACTCTTAGGCACGCAGGTATTCACGATGTTCTCCTTCACCGTTATAGCACATGAAAAGGTTGCCCTTTTTAGTGCCTTTACTTTTTTGTCCAGCTCGGGTTCCGCCGCCTAGTAGCCTGCCGCCTTGGGTCATGAGCAGTTCAGTGGCGTAGCGTGGGTGTCGGCTGCCCGTGGCGGAAGAAAATTTTCCCGCCCTCTTATTTATGTATTTCAATTTAATGTATGTTGCTCCTATACATCATTATTTGGCATCGTACAGATTAGATTTTAAATAAAAAAGTTTATCTAAGTTTTACAATCAAAATTCCGTGTTACCTTCAAATGGTCCGAATTTGTAGTTGCGATTAAAGTATAAAATTATTCAAATATTTACAAAATATGTCCGGGACGGGCCGCCCCAGCCGCCCCCTCCGCTACGCCACTCTGGAGTAGGTAGTCATAACTCTTTGCGCCTTACAGTAAATAGGGCCTCGACTACAATGAATCTGCTACGTAGATAAAATGTTGCCGTGGTGTGTGCAGGTTACTGTCCGCAGTTCGACGCGGTGTTTGGGGAGCTGACGGGGCGCGAGACGTTGCGCGTGTTCTCGCTGCTTCGCGGCTCACAGGGGCCCATTGCCGAGGCGCGCTCAGCCGCACTCGCCTACTCCTTGGGCTTCACCAAACATATCGATAAGAGGGTAGGTACTCTTCTTTTTATGTATGTTTTAATTTTAATAATAGTAATACGAGTAGTTATAGGTACATAGGTAATTGCTACTTTTTATAATTTCCGATTTAATTAACTCGTTTCTCCTCCAATCCGTACTGTACCAGCACAGTGGAGTATCATTCCAGACCTCTGGTTGTGTGGATAGATCCGTGCCTGCGGGCTAACTGTCACATTGAATCGATCGATCAGGTGGACCAGTACTCCGGTGGGAACCGTCGCAAGCTGAGCACGGCGCTAGCGCTGGTGGGCGGCGCGCGGCTGGTGTTCGTGGACGAGCCCACGACGGGCGTGGACGCGGCGGCGCGCCGGCGCGTGTGGCGGGCGCTGCGGGGCGCGAGGCGCGCGCGCCGGGCGCTGCTGCTCACCTCGCACAGCATGGAGGAGTGCGAGGCGCTGTGCACCCGCCTCACCATCATGGTCAACGGACGCTTCCAGTGCCTCGGCACGCCGCAGCATTTGAAGAACAAGTTCTCACAAGGTACCCGGATGAGCTATTGCGCGTTATTGATGAGCTATTATCGTTATTACGAGAACCTATTTTTTCGTTTCGTTTTCAAAGTTGTAGGCTGATAAACGGTTTTTTGTAACATTATGGTGTTTCGTCCTTCTAGTGGGTTAGGGTATTTTTGCGTCGATTGGCAACTTTGGCAAGCCCACTACGGGCGTGGACGCGGCGGCGCACCGGCGCCTGTGGCGAGCGTTGCGTCGGCCGCTGCTTCTCACCTCTCTTGCTCATGCTAACTTGAATAAAACGTCGCATTGTACACTTTGATTGTAATATTGTAGTTCAATCCCCAAATTTATCCATGCTCTTCTCTGACACCCGAAAACGAGAGTTTTGAGATGCGAGTGAGAAAACCTTTCAAACGTTTGATAAAGGCCATAATGATCAAACACATTTTCAAGTGTATCTATATGTATCTATATGGTATAATTTTAGGTTTCACGCTTGTTATAAAAATGAAAATGAGCGAAGATGACAACGATTCATCATTGATGAACACCTGCACGGAAACCATTAAGGATTACGTGAACTCTAATTTTGCAGATCCAAAACTAATGTAAGTAATAGGTATTTATCATTTTACAGATGGGTTAAGCTTAATCGTGTTATTTTAAAATAATTATTAAGTATATCTCTTTTTATATTTTATAATAATAAATTTCAGGGAAGAATATCAGGGTCTGCTGACGTACTATCTGCCGGATAGAACTATGGCATGGTCCAGAATGTTCGGAGTCATGGAGCGCGCTAAAAAAGATCTCGACGTAGAAGACTATAGTATATCGCAAACAACTCTAGAACAAATATTCTTACAATTTACAAAGTACCAGAGAGAAAGTCGAGACACTTAATTAGTTTTATTTTTGACAAATTACTATAGAAAAATTTAAATTAAGAATTCAGAATCTGGGGATTCTGACTGAAAAGACATTAGATATTTTTATTTATTTATTCTTATAAAGATTTAGTAAAATTAAGATTTATGAGATTGCGAAGATTTTATTATTATTGTACGTTATAACACATTTTTTAAGTTCCTAATATATTTTAGTATTAACTAATGGGGATAGTATTAAATAATTTAGTACATTAAATAGAGGATTAGAATAAAACAATGTTAATAAAGTGAACACGATTTTATATTTTTATAATATTTCACAAGATCTTTTCATTTTTTTATTTACGTAAATATAAGCATATTATGCGTGTGACGTCACAAAAAGACAAAGTGTAATTTATTTGTGATTTTAAAATCATAACTATAATTCATTCACAATATAAAATGTATTTTTTACTCCAGACTGTATAAACACTGTATTTAACAAAGGTACTGTAAAGTATGTAATACGAAAATAAAAGTACTTATAAGAAATTGGAGGTAGTTTATAAATTTTAATTTACAAGTTTTAATGTGTTACGGTCCAGATGAGATTCTCAACAGTGACCAGCTTAATCAAAACATGGCCATTATATCACAGTTTTTTCAAACTATTTTCAAAATTTCTTTCAATTTTTTTTGTCATGATTTTAATTTAAGGAATTTGTTTGACCATATACTTTGTCGTGAGCAAACTAATGAGTGAACTAACGTGAAGTAACTTATTAACATGGTATAATATATTTCAAACATGTATTAAATATTGAATACTGCAATTTAAAAATACTCACATAAAATGATACCAGTAGAACAAGGACTTTAAGTCCATGTAGGAACACAATATTATTAACCTTAAAGATACTGAAGTATGTACACCTTAAATTAAATTTAAAATAATATATGATTTTTTCTTATGGCAATCTTCGGCAAGCTATAGATCACAAATTATATCACAAATAAATTTGTAAATGTTCTATTAATACATAATTTAAAAAATAATGTATAAAAATAATAATTGTACTTTATGTTTTAATTTACATTATGATGTCTAAAATAAAACAAATAGGTACCAAATACCCATCTAAAATGTTTGAAATAGAACATCGAATTCAAAAGAGAAAAACGGTCTCTGTAGCTTAGGTAAAATAAATACAAATTATGCAAAATCTACAATTCCAAAATAATGTATTAAATATATAGATTGTGCAGTATGAAATATTGCCAGGCATAATCCATAATCTCCCTTTAAAATTAAATTGTAACATTTGTTGATGGAAAATTTTGCATACATACTATAAACAGATTCCCTACTTCTTTTAAAAATATACAGTTTAGCTTCCAGGCTAACAGCCTGGAAATGTCATTAATTTATTTTTATTTTTATAATGGTTTGTTTATTGTTTATAAAGCCAATTTTTTTATAAATAAATTATGTGTATATTTATAAAAATTCCTAGCTAATTTATCTATTATTAGCTATTATTTTAAATAGAATCATGATTTGTTCATATTGCACACTCCTTTCGTTTTTAAGCTTAATAATAGCACAATTAGCATTAAAATCAAGCACCAAGCCATATTTCAAAATACTAATAAGCAAAATAAAAATATAAAATTAGTACCGTAAATAAAATCATTATGAAATTTAAATCATGGCATGTGTCAAAAACATTGAATTTGACATCTACAAGGGTTTTTGAGGTTTTTGCTGAGACTGACGATTATATTAAGTACCACTACACTTTCAGTCTTAGAAAGTCAGTGAACATATTTCTACGACAGACGCATAGAAATGGTAAATATTCGAAACATTTAGGTTGTCCTACGAATACATTTAATACAACAAATTACAAGTAAACTATTGAGAAACATGCTAACATGAAACTTGTATTATTTATAGATTATATTTCGATTGGTACGAGATTCACGTTTACTAACATGCGTTAAGTATTGTCTTTAAAGGACAATCAATATTTACTTAAGTTATGTCCTAAATACGACTGTAACATTTACATTCAGATACAATACACGTCTAAACATTAAATACACATATAAAATACTGAACATTGCAAATGTTCGAATCGCTAAGTACTGGCTCTACACAGACCCGAGGTTTTGTAACTTCAAGTTGTGATCACAAAAATCGTTTATCATCAAAAATACTGATACTGACTAATAATTTCTATAAAAATACTGAATCAGTAAGATAAGCATTCACAAAGTGTGTTAAAGAGTACATTGACATGACTCGTGACAGTTCTACAGAATGCAGTCATTTTAAGTAAGTACTAAAGTATCACTGTATTATTTTGTGACAAAAAGAAAACATAGAAATTGAAATTGGAAATTGGTGGCCATCTTAATAAACGCTACCTATAAATTGTAATTTGTATGTTCTCTAAACACGACAAACAGTGAAACATCAAGGTTAGTGTAACATTCAACTATGTTACTCCGCGTTACCATGCAGTCGAGTGAATCTAAGAAAAACTTGCTCTAAAGTAGTTTGAGACACAGAATAATCCTCCATGAGGGCTCGAGATTCCTCCATAATAGCGAACACTCGCCACCAGGGCGTCTCCGTATCTTTTAAGTAGTAGGTGCTGATGCCCAAATATGTCTCACTGAAAAGATTGTGCGCGATTTGTACAAGATCAATACCGACAACAAAAAACTAAGAAACCTTATCATAATTCATAATGTTAGAAGTTTTTAAATCAGACATACAGTCAGTTGAAATAAAAGTTAAAAATTACTTACATAAGTTTTGCCTCTTTGAAATTCTTCATAATATGTTGATTTATAGCTGCCAAATGAGCGTCTCGGTCAGGCCCCGCTTTACATTTCACCATCACAGTGTAACCTATAAAGAAAAAAAAAGGATTTTAACATTTACATTTTCATGAAATTATATTTACACTATTTCTAAAATCATAAGTGAATAATCTTAGATGGACAATGATGGGATGGGAGATGGATGTTCACTTCGTCCATATTTGCAATATTGCTAATGTCTTTCTGTATCATATAGGGATAACGTAAAGGTGATCTTATAAAATAGTCAGGATTTAAAGATCAAAATGGATTTCTGATTCCGATTTGATTTCTTGTTTTTCATGGTTTAAAAAAGCAATAGATCCAACAGACCCACGGACCATGACTGTGAGTCATATCGCGGTCTGCTAGCTATAGTAGCAGGCACAATCTCTGCTGGTTGGTTTGACGCTGACTTCGTTGTTGGTTCATGCGATTAATGCTGGATGGTTTCAATAAGACGCGTAGTACGCACCCTGTGAGAACTTGTTCTTGAGGTGTTGCAGCGGGCCGAGGCAGTGGAAGCGGCCGCTCACCATGACGGTGAGGCGGCTGCACAGCGCCTCGCACTCCTCCATGCTGTGTGACGTCAGCACCACGCCGCGGCCCGCGCCCAGCGCCGCCTGCAGGCAGCCCCACACCAGACGCTTCGATGCCGGGTCCATTCCTATAAGCCATCATTTTGTACTATTCAAATTGTACACTGTGATGGAGATACACTTGTATGAAAATCTTCAAAATCTTCATCTCGATCATTAAAGATGCCCTTAGATAATAATAAAAAAAAAAAATTGCCAATATTTTAATTTTATGGAAGAATTTGACAGGCTTATTCTAGGCCAGTGATTAAAGGCGGTGATTAGATTGCGAGCACTGCAGCGGACGCTCTACAGGAGTAAAACCATTTAAAATGTTTTCTCACTCAAAGAAAAAAAAGAGCCAAACTAAATAGGACAGGCATGAGGCAGTTTAAATAAAAATTACTACACTAATATGAGTCATGAAAAACTTACCTGTAGTGGGTTCATCAAGGAAAATTAAAGGTGAGTCGCCAAGCAGGGCCAGTGCGGTGCTTAACTTCCTCTTAGTGCCACCGCTACACTCATTAACCTGCCCACAAAGTCACAATGTATATTCGAAGGGATCATTAAAATGTATTATGTACAAGACTATTAATAATACTAAGGGTGGTAAGGGACTTGAAGAAGTTTTTGAGCGTGCTCATGATCAGAATTTCATGCCAAGTATTTTCTTTTGTGTTATAACATAAATCTATGTGCACACAAAGAATATAATTTTTGTATCTGTTTCTGTTATTCCATCTCTTTTTAAAAGGAGTTTATTACTAATAATATGTCGAAAACATTAAATATAACAATGTTTTAGAAAAAAAAAATCATATAAATAAGTATCTTAGCTACCTACCTTCATGATTTATTTTTCATATGGAGAATTAAATAAGATTTTGCCAGAAACAAGAAAGCTTTATGTCCGATTCAAAGTCTATATCAATGGGAGTCTTGTTACAAAACGTAAATGAAATTTGATTACATCTAAACATCTAAAAAATTGCTAAATGTTTGATGGTATTATTGGTTTTTATGTATTTCAGCTCACCTTTTTGTTGAAGTGCTTCTCAAAGCCTAGCATTCGCGCCAGTTCCATAGCTCTTGCCATGCCTTCTCTGGCAGGGATGCCACGAAGTAAACAGAATATAGCTAAAGTCTCCTTGGCCGTCAAGTTGTCCAGAAGAGCGTCAAATTGTGGACAGTATCCTGAAAATTATAAATACTTACATACTTAGAAGTAAGCAAATATTTTTTTTACTTTTGAAATGAGCGGTTATAGAGGTTAGCCAGTAGCTAAAATTCCAGTCTCATTAAACGAGAGGTTCTGGTTGGAATCTAACTGGTATATACCAGATTTACTAAAGTTACGTGCCTTTTCCAAAATTAAATGTCACATGGCGAAGGAATGGTATTACGAAAGAAAATATGAGGATACCTGCATCGGACCTCGGAACTATACGAGTTGTTGGTCTTGCTGCTATGTAATATATGAGGTAATGAGCAATATACATTATAAGGCTACGCTTCCACCAGAGATGTGCGATGATGCGTAGCGAGGGATGCGTTTTTGACGAACCAATAGAATTGCTTCATTTACCTAGCCTCGCAAATCTCTGGTGGAGAACCAGCCTTAGACAGAGCATGTGCTGATGTGTCTGTAAGCATCCTGCAGCTGCGTCTTGATAAAACACCCGTGCGCGGAGTCGGCGCATGCTCGTCTAGCAGGTTAGCATGTTCCGCGATAGCGTGCTCGGCTATTGCTATGACTACACAAGAGTCAGCCAGTGTGCAATATGAAGTTAATAAAAGCTTTTGAAAAGGTATTTACCGATGTGTCTGTAGGCGTCCTGCAGCTGCGTCTTGATGGAGCAGCCGTGCACGTGCGCGCAGCCGGCGCTGACGTGTGCGTCGCCGGTGAGCATGCGGAAGGTGCTGGTCTTGCCCGCGCCGTTGATGCCCAGCAGACCGAAGCACTCGCCCTGTCGGACCGCTGTACGGCACATTATCTTGTTAAATTCGACCACAATTCCTTAAACTTTAATTTGACACTACTCTCAAAGAGCAAAACAATAACAATACAACACCAATGTAAAAATTCTCCATAAACGACGTTGATTCGGGGCACGATTTTTTTTAAGATTGATTTGAAGGAAAGGTCGGTCCATGTCACAATCGATTTGCTAATTATATTTCAATCCTCCACTGGTCGCGGAGGAAGATAGATAAATAGGGCCAAGTAGTCGTACATTGACAAAATATAGGGTAAAATTCCAAAACGAACTTATTAGTAAACATCTATCTTATTTCGTTTTTAAAATGAATCGAAGGTTACTCATTAAGAAAAACCCCGAAGTTAATTATTAGCCAATCAAATTTATGAAAACGCACCGAAACTCAATCTGTTAACCGCGAGGAAATTTCCATAGTACTTTGTGAGGTTCTTGCATACAAGACTGTAGTGGTCCAGCTCGTTCCTTGGAATCGCTTCTACGAAGCGACGCTCCGCCGCCACGTCATCATCTTCTTCCTCGAGATTTGCCGGTGGACGGTGTCGGGAATCTAAGTAGAACACCTGAAATTATTGTTACAGGTATAATATGTATATGATATTTATATCTAAAAGTACATTATACTTTTTTCGGATCAATCTTTTTTGGAGAGTCAAAACTTATCATAATGGTCTATTTCCCATAAATTATGTTGAATCTAACTTATGCACTAGTATGTATTCTGTTTAGTACCATAAAATATATGCATAACTACAGTAAATAGGACCATTCAAACTATTAAGTATAGCTCTTACACTGCCCGCCTTCGACGAGCTTTTAGATGTGGTTGAGACAAATCTATACACGTATTAATACTGTGTGCCAGCTGTGTCAGTTACGTGTGTGTTCAACTTCCATATACAGTATGTTTGATAAATTGTTTTGAATTAAATAGATATATTATTATTTATAACGTTGTTGTTGTTTTATTATAAAATATGTCCTTGAATTGTTAAATCTACATGTTTATTGTGATTGTGTGACAGAGGTAAAGAGATGTTTTCGGGATATATATTTATGCAGATTATGCAGTCGACGACAGTGGAACGACTTTGAACGCTTATTGACGTACGCATACAAGCAATGATAAAAGACAAAGATAAAAAATGTATATAAGGAAATAATAAGGGCCTATCCTATCTTTTTCTTTCGGTCACTGTCAATTCGAACATGTAGGTTGGGAGCCCAAGAGGGGATTTTTGGAGTTACTCGAGCGCGCAGATTAAGATATGGGTTTATCTTACACATTCTCTCCTTTTCCTCAAAATGAG
Organism: Erynnis tages; assembly: GCA_905147235.1. Taxonomy (NCBI): domain Eukaryota; kingdom Metazoa; phylum Arthropoda; class Insecta; order Lepidoptera; family Hesperiidae; genus Erynnis; species Erynnis tages. The sequence continues at coordinate 6,499,514 of LR990082.1, forward strand.
CCTTGTTATGAATTACCATCCCGATGACAACTTTGCTATTGTCAGGCACATAATTGCAACCCGCAAAATAGGTTTGCAATTTTTTTTACGCTTAAACATAATAATATGTAAATTATATTATTATTGTAACATATTAAAATTGTAGTCTTGTGCTGATAATAATACATCATTTGTTTTTTAGCTTTGTGGGAAACGGGTTCGTCAGATGGTTCAGTAGCTCTTAGGCTATCAACCTTTTATCTCTTCATCATTTTATCTTTTAAATGCACATTTAGCCTCGTGGGCTACCGTATTAAAGAGCGAATGCGCGCTGACAACTGACCGTTGTGGCAGGCACGCACATTTCCACACCGTGCACGTATATAAAACACACACAATCAAGGACTCCACGCAAAAGTCCAGCGTAAGAACTATAACATCTTTTATATTCCCACATTAACATTACCTTGTTCAGAACTTTGTATTCCTTCAGAAGTAAAACAATAAATCCCACTGTTCCAACGAGCATCATCATAAACAAGTATCGTCCAATTCCAGGCTCGCCCCAGTCAGTGTAAGGATTGTCATGAACTGAAAAATAACAAAAACATGTATCAGTTAGGACTTGAGAGGCTCAAACAGGTTTGTGAACTTTTGAGTACTACTGACTAGTTAACAAATTCATTTTATTGTAAGGTTGTCTGTATGGAAGTTATATGTATATAGTACTGATTTTTAATAACAGACTAGTGCAAATCAACAATAGGGCCAATCGTTGCTATGAACATGGAAAATATTATCACAGTAGAAGTACCAACAGAACATGAAGTATAGAGGTGGTCATATAGAGTACCCTGTACTTGGTTGTGTGCTATGTGGTACAAGTTTACCTTAAGTCGGACAGTCGGAGTACTTATTGTGTAACAGTGTTGTACATCATGTAAATAATGGATTTACTTTTATACACTATTTACTTACTGCAGCAAACAGATATGTTCAACTTATGACAGAGGGTTTGACGCGTACAATTTTCGATATTGACGAACTGGTCGCATAGCCCGTCACACGCCATAATTGCAAATGACGACATGCTCATGTCCCTGAAAATAGAATTTTATTAAAACGATCCGACAGGCACTGTTTTCGAACTTTAAATTGAACAAGTGATTGTGTAAAAAATGGACTTAAAGTTTTAAAAATTCTAGAATACAACAAGGCCCTTTTCACATGAAACAGAACACTAAGGCGATTACCACACTGCCCTGCATCACGCAGCATAGCGCGGGCATGCGTGATCTAGCGTTGTATGTAGGTAATTTGCACAGTTCAACATACAGAAAACGCATCTGCATGTACGCGCGTGGATGCGTTTTTGTACAAAAGGACGCGCACCCCCGCACTACACTACGTGACGCGGGGCAGTGTTTTAATCGCTTACACTTCAGAGACAAATACCGTAGACCATAATTTGTCTCTCCAGAAAACTATACAGCTAGTAGTTAGATTCTCGTCTGTCGACGTCTGTCGAACCCTAATGACATCTATATTTTAACAAGGTATTTCTACCGTACACACCTGAAACTTCTACTTAAACAGTAAATGGGCAAGGGCGAGAAAATCCAATCAAAGAGATGTGCAAAATAAGGACTTCCTACTTCTGGTAATCGCAACACTTCTGTGATCAGGAATGGCATGCAACCTGAAAAAAGAAGTCTTCATCATTGTACGAATTATAAGAGCACAACATAAACATAATGATCTATTAAATTGTCAATAAATTGTACCTATCAATAAACAATAGTAAAAGCATAGGTACTCGCCACTGAATATATTCAAGAAGCACATCTTTGAGAATCCAGTTGAGGCGGCTTCGAAGTAGAAAGAAGCCAAGTAGTGCAGCGGTATTATCGCTATTGTGAAGATGACAAGCACCAACATCACTCTCGCTGCAAAATTAACACAAAGTACAATAAATTATTTAAAAGCAATAGGTTCTTTAGATTCCAGCACCAGCCACAGTCGGACAGCACGCTTGCACGCTCCATTTTAATAATATTGAATTGAACAATATTGAATATTGCTTACGACTAAAATTCAAAAGCTTGCGAAAGAAAGGGATTACAATAAATCAATGTCACTTTGAAAACATTGTTTACATTTACTTACTTATTATGTTTCAACTACGTTCGTTTTAGTATTATGGCTAGGACTATCAAATTTTTAATAATAGTAAAGGTTAAAATTTTGTACACACTCAAAGTCGGCATAAGGATCGAAGGTGAGCCCACTGAGCCACCCGTGTCCCGTGTACTTACCGAGTTCGGCGGGGGTCTTGAGCGTGTTCTCCTGGAAGGCGGCGAGCGTGAGCACGACGGCGGCGCTGACGGCCACGAGCCACAGCCAGTCCCACAGCAGCGCGCCCGCCCACTGCACGCCGGCGCGCAGCCCCGCCACCCGCTGCAGCAGCGCCGCGCCGCTGCGACGCTCCTGCACATACATACATACATACATACGGGTACGGGCACGGGTACGGGTACACCGTACATTTGTCACTGGCTCAGTGCCAATATATGCCTATATGGATACTGGATAGCCTTAGGGCCTTAGGGTGGCCTTGAAAAACGAATAGCCTAGCTAATATGAATAGCCCTACTACTCATGCTTAGACAAAAATTTTGTCTGGTAACCTTACTCTAGTAAAGACTTTGTACAACTTACACTATTTTTATTAGTTACTGTTAGAGAGTAAATAAAATGTAATTGATGTCATGTATATGATAATGATATAATAATATGATATCTCTTCGAACCCTATTATTTCTCACCTTGATAACGAACAGGACAAGGAATGCTGTGACGAATGCCATACAAAATCCTATGTTAAATGCAAACTGAAAACCCATACTGCCACCAGAGGCCATCACTCTGACCTGCAATGCAAAATATTATTAAGTAATTATAAAGTTTTCGATTACAAGTAAACGATAAGAAAGTAAAAAATATTCTAAGTATCTTTTTTTCAAAATGACATTAATGACTTTTATAAATTATTGTTTTTTAATACCTATTAACAAAATATCATTTTAAAATATATATGTATGTACGTACCAAATTATCAATCGAATACGGCAGTGGGTAATTAATTATTTTAAGAGTGCTGTTTGGAGAAAAAGCACGCAGTATGGCGTTGTTGACTAGAGAGAGCGAGATGGCAGAGTCGTGGTACCCGTAGTTACTGAACCAGCCAGTAATTCGATTAGGAGCAAACGTTGCTCCTACTAAGTTCTCGTATCTTACCCGTGAAAGGTCTGATTCACTCTAAAAAATAAAAAAAATGTAAAATAAAATAAATTAATTGAATTCAGGTATTATTTCCTTAAGAAGTGCTTAGTTACTCACCAATTTGAGGTAATATTTCCCTAAATCCATTTTGCCTATATCAATTAGCGAAATGGCGGGTTTATTTGAGGATTTAAAGTAATCTTTGTACGCCATCATTGCCTTTGTTTCTAGGCTATTTTCTGTTAAATTATCGCCTTCCGCTAGCAATGTTTGTGTGTTTGAGAAGCCACTCTCCAAACTGAGCTCCAATGGCGGCAGTTGCGATATAAATTTCCAAGATCTAGCTATGATCACAGACACTGTGATATTGATAATAGGCGTAACGAATTGAATAAACGCAGCGAGTTTGTTCCTTGATGTATATAATGCCAGTTTCAAAAGAGTAGCCTTGTAATGATTAAAGAGCAGTCTGGTACCTTTAACTTTTTGTATCGGGTCTAGGTTCACTATAAAATGAAAAAAATAATTATTATCATTTTGGAATGAGACATCAATTGAAAAATCGTGAATTGTTTGGTTTAAACGAAAATTTCTAATTACATTTAGAACGCTCTTCTTCACCAGTAGGGGCTACTGCGCCACGGTTGTTCTTCGAATTTCCCTTATTGGTTCCATTTTCAGTCCTATCTTCAATACCTGCCCTGTAAATTTATGTAAGTTTTTATAATGTTATAAACTCTCTGAATGTGTACTGAAAACAAAAGTGATTAAAGTAAAACATGTGATTACAATTTTCCTGACATTTACATAATTATTATAAACTTACTTCATGAAAACTTCTTCGAGGCTAGTGACAGAGAGACCATAGCTAGCGATGCCCATTGAATCTTTTTCCTCATCAATCCTTCTAAGCATTTCGGGGAAGTTGGGAATGTTCTCCTTTGGTAACGTGAACGTTAATTCAGAGCCTATGAAAAAGAATTTTAAAAATATACGATCAATATACAGTGTGAATTTTTCAAGTGTGCGTGGTTGGGGAAATTCGAAACTATGAGGAATAGCGAAAAATGTGAATTACTGTAAAACTGAACGTAACACAATCCTTGAGACATGGATTCCAGCTATGAATTGGGATCAATGGTCATAATTTTGTTCGATAAGTAATCGATTAATATTTGTAGGGGAAAAAACGTATTTTGTTAAAAATGACATCTATCCTTAAGTTTGCCATGTGTCATTACTTTCCAGAATTTGTTCCTTATTAGTGACACTATCGAATGGGGTAATAATACAGCGTGTGATATTTTTTTCAAAATCAATGAGTTCGATTCCTGGCTAGGCATATTGATTTTTCAAAAATCCAACGATGCAGTTTTAGTTTTCATCAAAATCGATCCCCCGATATCCTATCCATTTTTCACTATTCCTTATAGTTTCGGATTTCCCATTCACGCACACTTGAAAAATTCACCTGTATATGTATAGATTGAGGATAACAATTCCAATAAAATATATTCTTTGCAAAAAAAATTTGCAAAGAATATATTTTATTGGAACTAAATCTAATCAAAACACATACCGATGTTAGTATTGAGTTTCACATCTGGGACATAACCCTTAAGAAACGCAAGTACATCTTGTGAGTTGCACCGATCCTTCTTAACGATGGTGAGCTTGTATCCGACGCCGTAGTGTTTCTTCAGGAAGTAGGGCGTGCCCACACATTGCAGACGTCCACCCGACATTATGGCGATTCGGTCACCCAACACATCCGCTTCGTCCATGAAGTGAGTCGTCAGTATGATTGTGCGGCCTGTTGTAAGAAAAAAAAGTATTTTTGAGGCAAAGTTAGTGCTATAGCAAGAGTGGCAATGAATGTCAGGCTAAATCTCTGGTCCTTAAACACATTAGAGTTAATGGCTCGAAGAGAATTGACCGTTGATATAACATTACAAATTTATTATAGTAAGTTCAGCCTTGTTTTATTAATTTACTTACCAAGGAATCTGCCTCGTAATCGATGCGATAACTCACAATCGCACGTTAATTATATGAATAGGTGGGAGAAAGAAAAATATAATCCCCAAAGGCCTATACCGTAACACTTTAAACCAGCGGTTATTTAGGCGGTCATATATGATAGGGCTGCCGGCTCGTTGGCCACCGCCCACTTGGCCCAATGGCCCATTACCTCGCTTCTCCTTTTGCAGCAGGTCCCAGAGCGAGCGGCGCGCGGCGGGGTCGAGGCCGGAGGTGGGCTCGTCCAGCAGCACCACGCGCGACGCCCCGCACATCGCCGCGCCCACCGACAGCCGCCGCTTCTGGCCCCCGGACAGGTTTTTCGATACCACGTCGCGCTGCAATAATCATATGACATTCACATTAAAACCGAGGCAGAAAACACAAAAACACTGCAAAGAGGACGCCATTCGTGTTTGATATGGCCACGCAAATATCATTCTTCTATGACGTTGCTATATCGATTGACGTCTCCAACCTGTTACTGTTCCTGCCTGCTACCAACTACCAAACTGCTCCTCTCATAATTAGAACTATTCGAGAGAGTATTTGATAGCGAGTGCTCGGGCGGGTCGGTGGCCTTCTCATGCTTTTGAGAACATTATGGATAACTCTCAAGACGATTTCCTCACGATGTTTTCCTTCTTGGTTATTGGCTTACATTGAAATCATTGTTGTCAGTAAATAAATAAATAAACTTTCTACAGCCCCCACTGATCAGTAGATTGCTTATTTTTTGTAACAGTCGTTTACCAGGTCGTAGGCTCTGTAGGCAGTTTAAAAACTTCTCACGACAAAACGTATCGTATGTAATGTATTGTAGTATTTTTGAGAGTACTCTGAATATGCCAGTTCTAGTTAATGGGTCTATACAGTCAGTAAGGTAAACATTATCATCCACAAACTTATTCCTTAACACCTGCCTTATCCTTCAGCTCGAGTAGTTTCACAAAGTGGTCAACCTCCGCATCGATCTTGGAGCTATGTACGCCTTTCAGCCGCGAGTAGAACACGATGTGTTCCGCCACGGTCAGGTCGGGGAACAAAACGTTGTGTTGCGGACATATACCGAGCGATTTCCGTGCTTGTTCCGTCTCAGTCACTATATTGTATCCGTTAATAGCCGCCGAACCCGATGTTGGTGGAACCATACCTACAGATAAGAATGTTTGTTTTTAAGCCAAATCAGAACAAGTGCATTTTAAGTACCTAAGAGTAAGAGTACAGCATGTCTAGGAAATACCCATCTGACATTGATCTTTATGGTAACATATTTATTGACGTATCTGCTGCTAGTGCAATGTTTGACAAGTACTGGATCATAAAGAACATTTGCGTTATGTTTGCTTTGTGTTTGAACTGCTGGCAGAAAAAATGCATGCGTGGCTTTTATCTGGCGTAGATGTTTGTAACTTTCATAATAAAAAGAATTAGCAATTTTCATTGGCGAAGTACGAAGGTAATTTTTATATAGGACTTATCTACCCACCCGTTAACATTGATATTGTTGTAGTTTTGCCGGCACCGTTATGACCTAATAATACTGTTATCTCATTTTCATACATTCTAAGAGTTAAGTTATCGACAGCCTTTTTCTTCCCCTTGTATATCTTTGTTAAGTTCTGAAAATAAGCATAAAAGATAAGTAAATTTTGAACTCTAATATAGAGTTTTTAATTTTTTTTGTTTATGTAAGAAACATACTTCAATATTAATACCCATTGGAACACCTTTTGGTTCTTCATCATGAACTACTTCCAGCAATGCATCTTGGTACTCCTTGTCTTGGCCATCTTTATTGGTCAACGCTGAAATATTAATAGAGAGGCTTTGATTATTATAGGTTTGAATTATAGCTTAGTAAAAATAAGAACAGTTATATAAACATTAGCTTTTGACTAGAAAAATAATCCTTATAAGCTCTGGACTCAATGTCTTTATATGACACAGATATTATGACGTATCTAACAGTTTATAACTTAACTGATGCGATGTGTTCAACAATTTTTTAACGTTTAAAAAAATTCTTCAAGATCATAAAGAGTATTACATAATTTCAAGGAAATACGCTTCGAAATTAATTGACCATGTAGTGCCATGACTTGAAATGAAATATTGAATCAAAACATTTTAAAATTTAGTTGTCAAGAATTCTCTGTTTATTAACATTACTTACGATGTTCCATAATGTTCATTAAAATTGATGAGAAGATCATAAACCTTTTCATCAACTTTAATTGATCCAATTCACCATTGGTTTGTTCCCGCGATGGATGCTCGTAAGTTGACATATACGAGTACATAGGTACCTAGTTAACTATTTTATGATTATACGTACCTTCTTATGTATCTAGTATTTCAGTCGGGGTGTTGTGTTTGCGGAAGAAACAAATAAGAAACCATGTGGGTCTTCAAGACTTGCAATGCATTATAGTTTAAATTCCAATTGGTTTAATTGTAAAATGTGTTGCAGTGTGTTCTAGATCAAGCGGCCAGCACGCCACTCCAAGTTTTTTTTGAAATTAAGTTTTGTATCTAGGCAAAAAACAAACCTGCAGTTTTATTTTTGTTCGGGAACCAATAACTTTTCATAAATGGAAAGTACCAGGGTAGTGGAACTCCATACATTCCGGGACGAATCTTCTCTATGTACATGGCAATCAGCATGTATAATACTGTGTCTAGGATCATCATTAGCACCACGTGACCGGGTAAGAACTGGTCGTGATACGTTATTGGAGAAAAAAACTGGTTCCATTGTAAACCTGAAATTAACTTCTTTTAAAAAGCCTTTACTAGAGTGTAATTATGTAGAGTAATTTACGTGTTTGCAGCAAGGGGGCCGTTCAAGTATTACGTAAGCAGATTTATTACAATTATTTACCCCCTCTTCTCTCTTGTCAGAAAAAGCACAGAATACATAAGAGTACAAGTACAGAAGGCCCACTTCGAAGCCATTTAAAGAAATTTAACTCTTAACTTCGATACGATTAAGTTCAATTCAGATCGCGCAGCGCTTATCACCTACGCTGATAGATACCTACATCTTGCATCTCTTTCTAGCGCGTACTTGTTACTTTTTGTGACGAAAAACGGGGTTGTGTTCTTTTAAAAATAAATGAATCTAAATCGCTATCTTTGTTAAGACAATTGCACAGTATCTTTTTCTCCATGTCTTATAAACAATGGAACGAACAAATGAAGTACTTATATAGTCAAAGGAAAAACGAACTAAACCTTACGCATACTTATGTACGTCGCTCACAGCTCGCGCGTGAGGCCCCACTGACTAGCCGTTTCGGAGGGGCCGCTGTAGCATAGGTATATTTTTGATACCTACACGGGGAGTGGGTTAGGTCAGGCAAAATTAAGCAAAGCTCTTACCAACCCCCCCTCCCATGCTTACGTAAACATTGGTACCTACCTATATGCATTTTTCTTTTAATGTATTCTATTTTTTTATTGATTCATGAGCAGCAGTTATAAAATAGGCTTAGGATAGAGACTTTAACGCACAATAATATTCATTTAAACAAACTTTATTGACACAGTATTCAACATTGTGTAAGCTACAAATATTATAATCTAATTAAGTACTATTACGAACAAATTGAGCGGTGATAGCCCAGTGGCTTAGATTTCGACCTCGAATGGAGGGGTCCGGGTTCATATCCCAGAGTTATGTGCGCGTTATAAAATTAAATATCACCTGCTTATACAGTGAAGGAAAACATCGTGTGGAAACCTGCATGCCTGAGAGTTAAAAAAAATGTTCTCAAAGGTATGTGAATCCTTCATCAATGTACATCCCTCTCATTGTGAGAGGAGACCCGACCCTGTAGTGAATCATTAATGGGTTACTGACAAGTAGAAGATCGACAATGGATAAGTTGCATTTTTTCGAGATACACTTTGACGATCACTTCTCTATGATATTTACTGACTGATTTGGTGGTGAAGATGGAGCAAGGGAGCCCAACAAAGCGTGTTTTTCTAGATTTTGCAAAGCGGAAAGTTTGTTAGTTATTTACTATCAAATGACAAAGTCAATCCATTTTTTTAACTATTTTGCTACAGTACTATTTAACAAATTTATGCAACATTCAAAAGTAGCAGAAGTGCGACAAACAAAATACCTGTTTTAGGTATACCTGTTTTATAAACTGGCATTTTTACCTTTAGAAGTTCCCTCGCACATGACGATCATCTGAAACGCATACCCCATCGCCGCATTAGATATTAAGCTAAGTAATATTTTAGTAGTGAGGCTGATTTCTTCGTATAAAGCTTGGGACAACATAAACACAGCGTAGGTTGAAAACCACGCAAGTCCCATAAATGCCGCGGCTGTGTTTGCTGCAACAAAAAATAATGATACAATATTTATATGTATCATTATTATTCTCTAACCATAACTTTTTTTGTGTCATTAGTTTTAATTTATCTCAAGGAAGTTTTTGTTTCAAGGCAAAATTTACATTATCTATCATTTTCCAGAGTTATAACTAAAAGTTCGGAACTGAGAGCGAAACAGGCAGACAAACTTCATAGTACTTAACCTTTCGCATTTGCCAATATCAAATTAATACGGCTGACATTTTGTCAGGAACATTAACTCCAATTGAAGTTTGGAAAAGCTATACAGCTATTTGAAAGGGAAATTGTCTTATTATTGGGAGTCAGCGGCTTTGAGGTAAGCCAGTTGCCAAGCTGGTCTAATTTGGCAAGCTCAGTAGGCTGAACTCACAAACACGGTTTGCGATAATGGCGGCGTATGCTACCTATCACTATAGAATTAGGTGATTATTAATTAATTTATTAACGTTTCCTAAATATCTCTGACCTTTTATAACTCTTTAAAGTCCTTACCCCGTCTTTGAGGTTAATTAATTGAGGTTTACTTGATTTTAAAATAAAGGCAAATAAAAGGAAAAAATATATAAAACGATACCAATCTTATTTTTCGTGATTCAATTATAGGTACTTATGGCACCTTTATATGTTCGTCATAAATGTCGTGGGTTATATTCTTTTAATCAGGACCAAACGCCTTTTGCCTAGGTAGCTGACACTTGTGAGTTGTGTTAACACAAAAATACAACAAAACCCGATGAACTCAAAAGAACGATGTGGCGGCCTATCGTGATCTGGCCGAGAAAATCACGATTTAACGATTGGCCCACGACATATTAATGACTTAAAACTTACTGAATAAGTACTATAAAATTAAAAAAAAATATATAGGCACTTTTATAACATTACTGATGAATAATAATAACTGAAGGATATTCTTTGTATCAATTAGTTAATCCGTTTAAAGTCACGCACGTGACATTGCACGCGACTATCATCATCTAACTAAGGTCAAGAAAACTATTAGGTATAGGAACACAAAGAATAATTTTTTGCTACATTTCTTAGATAAAGTGGCAATAAAAAATTATAAAGGTATCTACTGTTATTTGATTACAATGATGCTTGGTCGTTAATTGATACGATTTACGACGACTTGTGAAAATGTTTTATAGAATGTACGGCTAACGTATCAGCAACAAGAAAAGCCAGACTTGTTTGTGGAAACAAATCATGAGCAACCTGCCACTTACTCGTAACAGGAGAAGAGTTCAAGATAGATTTAAAAAAATTAAAATGTTGTGTTTTAAATAGGTACGAATACCTATAATTTTTTGATATTTTTAATTTTCCAAATGAAATCAGGGATGGTAGGACGGTAAAGACTAAACAATTAAGGTAAACCTCCTTTATTGTTTAGCTTAGGTATATATACCTATCAATGTAATAATTCCAAGCCTGAGATACGACAAATAAGCACATTAGTTACATATTTTAGCTGTAACGTGATTACAGTGTGTCATGTTACGTAATCGCCAGCTGGAAATGCAATATAAACGCCAATTATATTATTTGTTAGAAAACAGAATTCACAATACCATATGCACAGATATCACTAGGGTTTTATTCATATTTAAACAAGTTATAATTACCTACACACAATTGACATACCTATATAATTATAATTTGTAGCGTTAATTTTAATAAAATGCGCTTAGACATAAGATTTATAATTATATTATATTTTATTACTGTATTTCACAATCGATTTAATTATGTAAAAAAATAATAAGGGCCACATCAATGTGACCCAGTATAAACTAGCCCTTATTAAATTATCAAAGTAGTTACTTTATTTTTTCAATATGGTGGTGTATTAAATGCTTAGAAGATATATAGTCATACTAATGGAAATTATTAAATGTACCAATTATTCATCATTATATTATTAATTCAATGGTTTTACCAGTACATAGCAACAAAGTAAATTTATAAAAACTTAAACATTACATAATAGCTATAATTACTTACCTCTCGAGAACAAGATGCTGACCATGAAGCAAAAAGCCAATGACGATATTACAAAAAGCACCATAAAGAACACCAGTATTGACCAAGGGGTGAATGTTAGTACCGAGTATTTGTCCCCTTGAGCAGTAGCATTGAATGGAATCTGAAATTGAAATAACAGCTTAAAAATACTAATAATACTAAATAAAAAAATGAATCTAACAATAATAAAGAAAAAAATCATATAAAACATATCACTGGTCTCCTCACAGAATGAGAATATATGCTTCATCCACATGATTAGTTTGATTTCATGGGCTTTACTTGCCAAAATTACCTCCTTGAGATGACTTCTATACCTATACTAGCTGACCCCGCAAACGTTGTTTTGCCATAGAAGTAATCGAGCGTTAAAAATCGACTATTAAAAAATAGGAGTTGGTGATAGAAGGGTGAAAATTTAGGGTTGTATGTATTTTTTGATGCCACATTATTGAAAAATAAAAATAAAAAAAAATGTTCAAAAAATAAAATAAAAATATTAGGTGTGGACAACCCTTATCACTTAGGGGTATGAAAAATAGACAGTAGCCGATTCTCAGACCTATGAATGAAATGAATATGAATATAAAATTTCATAAAAATCGGTCAAGCCGTTTTGGAGGAGTATGGTTACTAAAACTGTGACATGAGAATTTTATATATAAGAAATAATTATTATAAAGTACCTATTTCTGAGGGACACAATTTATATTTTTAACATCTGTTCCAATTTATTCTTATTATATAGTGTAGTTATAGTGAATACATTAATAGACATATTTTACCTTAAATAAAATAACCATGAGTATGACAGAAATAAACAAGAAAGAGAATTGTTTAATAAACCAGGCTAGCCAGTGCAGCCAAGAGGGTAATCCCATTATTGTCATTGTTTCCTGCAAAAAGAAAGGAATTTTAAATTTGGCCACAATTTTATTGTACATATCCATGATTAAATAAAAAATAGAATACCTTCAGTTGCAACTCCTTCTCAGCTGTCACAACCTTGACAGTATTTACAAAAGAATAAGCAAAACATAACATTATTATCATCGAGATAAATTTCTCCATTGCAATTAACAAATCATCATCTCTATAAGCTAGTTGAGGTAGTCTTTGGAGATATACTTTAGTGTTGATCGATTTTCCAGATTTTTGTTTTATTATTTCTTGAGATACTGCATGCTGAACTGCTAGGAACATTTCAGGAGAATACCCTGCATTCCAAAAAGAAATATGTTTGAACTTTAAAACATTTTACGCTAAAGTACTCTCAACCCTCTCTTCAGCCGACACTGGTCCACTGTGGACATAGGCCTCTCCCAAGGCGCGCGACTGAGCCCGATCTTCGGCTCTCCTCATCCAGTTACTTCCCCCGTCCGACGCAGATCGTCGCGCCATCGAGCTATGTCGGTCACTTTGATCCTCAATCGAATTACTTCGTTTCGAATTTTGTCTTTGAGGGATATATAGGGGAGCATAGTTCTTTCCATAGCTCGCTGAGCGACTTTGGACCTGTGGACTAGCCCCACCGTGATGTCTACGTATCTACAGTTCAACTATTAGGTAACTAGGAGGGTGAAAATTTAAACTTAAAATACATAGCATTTTTAGGAAAATGTAATCTTAAATTGCATGCACCTTCAGATTTATTTCACTTACATGCAAAGTAGGTTTAAGTAGACTTAAATGTAACACATGATTGGTCATTGTTTACTTGTTTCCTCCAGCCCTGCCCTTTATTTACATGTTAGTAATCTGTTAACCGACTAGTGCATAATTGATGCAAAGAAAGAACAGAGCAGATGTGTTGCTTCATATGAAGCATGCACTTGCCACCATACAACACCTATGTCTTGACTGGTCACTCAATTAGTAAATTAAAGAGTGTACAATTGTGCATATCAAGAAAAGAAATGCTTCATATGAAGCATGCACTTGCCACCATACAACACCTATGTCTTGACTGGTCACTCAATTAGTAAATTAAAGAGTGTACAATTGTGCATATCAGTCCAGTCCAGACAAAATCACAGCAGGAACACAAAGATTTGAAAAAAATATTTAATCCCATACAGGGAAAAAATAAAAATTGTTGTCGGGGTATTTATTGTAGGTTTAGACAGACCTTATTCCTTTTAGCTCATCTTACCTGGTGTTTTACCACCATATAAATCATCAGGTTCTCTTGGTCCAGGCCTAGGAAAAAGAGGAAATAGTAAATTTGTCCTCCAACTAGCCCTCAAAGGATGTTCCACCATGGGTGTCCTCATTACTGCTGGAAATCTCAGAGCCACTTCTATGTCATTGGGCCACTCTGTTGCATCTGAATTTGTTAAATTGAATAGTAAGAAAAATATTGAAGCATAATATGGAACAGCATTGGAATTAAATCTAATGTTCTTACAAATTGCAAATTTACTTAAGTTAAAGTATTTAGAAAAAGTTGTAACTAAACTATCCCTTTATAACTAATCAGGTCAAGTTTCATAACTTTAGCTAAATCACTAAAGAATGAAGGAGATGTTTTTCATATTGCCAGTGTGGTGAGTAATTATAAACTGTTTGTATGACACATCAAATTTGTTAGCCAACTCACTTGCCATGCTATCAGGAAACTGGATTCCAACAAGAATGTGATTCATAACATTTGGTTGTGTAAGAGCACTCTCAAGATCCTTGGAATTATTATATCCTTTTGGTTGGGGTAGCATTGTGGTATCAAATAAAAGAGCTAATATTCCATTGAGATTGTCCAACGCTACCATGGCCATTGCATCTTCAGTAACTTTACGAGTTAAATGATTCTCAGGTGAAAATGCAAGAGTTCCTTCGCGTTTTGCATTTGTTAAGTTTCCTCTGCAAAAAAATTTGTGGTGGTAAAAACACTTATAAATGTAATAATTTGGATTTCAATAAATGGAATGATGGGTAAAACTTACAGTTGCCTTCCACTGATATTGAAGTAAGTTGGAATAAAAGGTGGGTAACTGAGATCTGGTTTCGATTTGGGGTCGACAAGACATCTTATAAGTATTAGAAATAAAGAAAATATCACAGGTGAAGCTATTTCGAATATTGTTTGCCATTTATGCCTTCTTTGTAAAAGAAAATTTTTCCAAATTAAAAGCTTTAATTTTTCAAACGAAGACATCTTTAAGATCTGTAAAAATAATACATTGGAAAGGATTAATTCATTTGGTCTTTTACAAACCAATACCTATATATACCATTTTCATTTTTCGGAGTGACTATACAGGGTGAATTTTCCAAGTGTGCGTGGATGGAGAAATCCGAAACTATAAGGAATAGTGAAAAATGCTGAAAGGAGTCTGGGAACCGATTTTGATGAAAACTAAAACTGCATCATTGGATTTTTATTTTTGAAATTTTTGAATTTGCCAAGACAGGAAACAAACCTGATGGTTAAAAAAAATCACATTCTGTATTATTACTCTATTTAATAGTGTCATTAATAAAGAACAAATTCTGGAAAGTAATGACATATGGTAAACTTAGAGTTAATTTAGCATTCCAAACTATAGCCATTTAAAGTTTCAAAACTAGTCTGAACCAATGTAAACTGTGTGATAATGGTCTGCTATTATTTTCCGTTTATAATAATCATATATTTTCAAATATCAAAAGGGAAGACGTAGTCAAATACATTTAAAATTTGCCAAAAACCGATACCGGTCTTACTTGAGCGTGCGCTGTGTCCACCACTTTTGGCTTAGTGAGTCCCCAACTCATGTACGGTAGGTATAGGCGCATCAATGTACAAAACCCAGGTCTGGTCAAATACATACAGGTAGCCGTTCACTGGCTCTTAGACTATAAGTGTGCCATATGTCATTACTTTCCAGAATTTGTTCCTTATTTGTGACACTATCGAATGGTGTAATAATACAGGATGTGATTTTTTATCAATAACAATGGGTTAGATTCCTGGCTATAGATATTGATTTTTCAAAAATCGAACAATGCAGTTTATGTTTTCATCAAAATCTGTCCCCAGACTCCTTTCAGAATTTTTCGATATTCCTCATAGTTTCGGATTTCCCGATCCACCCACACTTGAAAAATTTAGCCTGTATATGCGGGCACTGTAGGAATAATTTAGAATTATTTGTCCAGACACTTCATCATGTACAATAATTTAGAATTAATCATCCATGTGAATTCGTTTTTTTATTGAATGAATCAGATAATTAGCTGGTATTTTGAGGCATTGTTAATTATATATCCGGGTATATTAATTTCTTGTTTTTAATATAATTGTTTTTAATATAATTTTAAATTCTGTGTTTAAAAAGGTAAAGCAATGCCTTCGTGTGCTTTTAAAATCTCTTTTCATTTGTTAGTACACTTAAACTTAATTTTTCTTCAAAATCACTGATGGTTTTATATGTAGTTTGCCATTTTTTCAAGAAAAGGATAGCATTACAATTAAATCTATGTGTGAGCGAGACGGTCACGCGCGAGATGACGCGGCACTCTCTGACTCCCTCCCGCTAATGATAAAACTTACTGCTCTGTCTCGTTCGCCCGATTGACACTTCATTTATAGACATGTGTGTGTAAGTTACATATGTAGTTGAGTCGGCCTAATTTTTTGATTGATACAAGTAAGCGTATGCCATATCTTCCCTTTTTGATTTAATCTATGATCCATAATGTTATTTCTGTACCGTAAAATGTGGTGAATTGAACTGACGGGGGAATAGAGAAAAATCTTGGGATCATTTCTAACATTTTTTATGGCAAACTCGGCATCCCCAGTAAAAAACCCGCAACTTTAATAATTTGTTGGTGTAATTTTTCTTTGTCTGGCAACTTCTTATGTGTGGCAACATCGCTAAAAACGTCAAAATTTTTATGTAAAAGTTGACAACAAAATAAGTTGTTATGAACGAGTGAGCTTGAACCTCCATATTTCGGTGAATTTTGGTCTTAATAGTTTAAAGTTATCTTCAAATTATGGTCAGTGCAGTTATAATTATGCTATAATTGTGCTATAACTATTAAGTTAAGAATATTCATTATTATATACAGTTGTTCTTATTTCATAAGCCTTGTTTTCTTTAATTTTTCGTGGTGATTAATAGACACGCCTGAGGGGTTAATAGACACGCGAATATGGTTAATAGACACAGCAAAGGGGTGATTAGTATTGATTACGTCAGGGCTGCCACGAAGTTTGTAGTAGTTATCTACGGTTCAAATTTCACTTTTTGTTACATTTTCATGAGACACAATCAACTTTTTTTTTTGATTTTTATCATTGATGATTTATATTTGAAATTACAGTTTTACTTTAAACTAATATCTATCAAAGATACCTTCTCGAGTTTGCTTGCCTTTATTCTAAAAAAATATTTAGGGAAACTACAATGAGGCAGCCCTACAAAATTTTTCTAATGATCACTCGGGTTTCAAATTTCAAATTTTTCTATTGTCCCCTGGGTGGTAATTAGAAATCACGTATATTTGTCTTTTTTTATTAACTATAAACATATCCGAATAGAAACAAATATATTTCAATAGTGCCTAGGACTCAATATGTACATGCTTAAAAAAATTGGTATCAATTCTGCAACGTTACGAAAATGGTTACCAAAGTTCAAAAACCTATCTATTCACCCGTTTTGTACAAGCACAAGCATTATTGGCTCGTACAAGTTTTAATTTAACACAGAAATCCCTTCAATGGGTTATGTTAGATTAATTCTTTTTTCACGAGCGAAGCGAGGGTCAGTGACAAAAGTCTAAATTTAATTTTTTTAGATTGAAAATGAAGAATATATTTCAGAGCGAATGTCCGCACGCATAAACATAATTATTAGTATGCTCAGAAATATATATTCGTTTTAATTTAAAATAATTTATTGTTGAATTTAAACGGTGCCGCAACTGTGAAATAAATGAGCTAAATTTATACGTTATACGTACCCAAACATGTCCCTGTTTCGATTTTTAGTTTCTGATTGATTGATTAAATTAGTCACTGTGATAGATAGATTGTATTTTACTTTTAACACACTTTATTCAATTAAAATTAATAAATCACGAAAGTACCGAGTACCGACACCGTTTCCGTTTTCAGTGATTCCTTTTGTTTGACCTGTCCATCCATTCCAATTTCCAAATTTTATTATTATAATCCTTGCAATTTGCAATAGCAAAGCAAGTTCTATTCTAATGGATGGCTGTCATATTTTGTCAAAATCAAAAAATGTCAAAAACTCATAATCAAAACTATTTTGCCTATGATTATTATCTATGGTAAGTGTCTACGAATTCTACGATTGTACGAACTTTAAAACAAAAAAACCTGATAAACACATATATATTTATGATCACAAAAACAAAAAGCATAGTGCCTAATTCGAGTAAAAATATATAATATTTAAAATAAATAGATATATATAATTATATAGATCTCATACAAGACAAAAAAGGGTGATTCCAAATTAATATACAATAGACAAAACACCACCAGTTTTTAATTTTTATCACAAACAATAAAAATGGCGGTTATGTCAGTATTGTCAGTAGCATATCAATGTTTTCTAATTGGGGTTTTTATAGATTTTAGTGTTAAATTAATGTAACATTGCAAACTATTTATACGTTATTATGTCTACTAATAATCTTTCGTCAGTTATTAAGTCTTGTTCGGAAAGTGAGTTAATTAATGAACTTCCTGAGACGAATATGACACCAAAACAGGTTGAGGGCTCCAGACTTAAACGTACATTTACGTTGCCTCGAAACCCTTTCGTAACAACAAAAGCGGGTTCAAGCAAAATTAAACTAAACGACAATGATACCAGTAAGCCCGCAGGTGCAACTTCCGTGGTTGGAGTTCCGCCAAAAGAAGAGGGTGGTTTGGAAAGGAAGTTATTCAGAAGGCCATCATGGAAGATATTCCTGAAAATAGCTCAGAACATGCGCACAGTTAATGTACCAGGGGTACGTATACTAGTGATATATTTACTGCTCGGAATCGTTGAAGCTTATAAGTAGCTTAACTATTACTTATTTTCAGGTCAAACCAGTAATAGTTAATGGTGATCGGGTGCCGTGCAGTGGCGACCCTCCATGGCCTCCCGGAACAACCCCTGCAACTACAGGCATTAAAAATCTTGGCAATACTTGTTACATGAATGCAGTTCTACAATGCCTATCACATACAGATGTAATAGCTGAATATTTTGTTTTAGATCATTATAAGGTCAGTAAATTAGTTGTAGGTTTCTATTTGCAGTCATAATATGACATAATATTGGAATTGTTATGAAACACTTGTTAGGTGTGAAATGTTTTTCCTGTAGTGGACAACCATCTTATGTATGTATATTATTACATCAGCCTGCTAACAGTACTACTCCTTGATATCTTCAATTAATGCAATATGATTTTTCAAGTTGAATCCTCTTGTTATAAATAGTTTGCTAAATTAATATATTAATTATGGATGCTTTTTAGGTTGATCTCCAAAAAAGAAACAAAATAAACTCTAAGAAATATGGCACCCGCGGAGAAGTAACGGAGCAGCTGGCAGCTTTATTGAAAGCTTTGTGGTCTTGTCAGTATATACCAGACATGAGTGTAACATTCAAGGTAATTTTATAATGTATGCCTGATTGGAGCCTTACCATGTTGTAAAAAACTTTAAACTTATTTCTTTTACATAAATCAAAAATGAGATTGTGTTTCTGATATGCTAAATGTTTTATTTTCTAAACTTTGAAAAATTGTTTTATTGAGTTTTGAAGATACTTTTTTAGAATTTTCAGTTTTTAAGTATTTGCTATTTGTGTTTTATTTTATTTGTGTTATATTAGTGCTCAATGCTTATTTACAGGGTGCAGTAGAAAGACATGGTACACAATATAGAGGAAACAGTCAACATGATGCCCAAGAATTTTTATTTTGGTTGCTCGATAAGGTTCATGAAGATTTAAACACAGCCACTAAGAAGAAATATAAGACTATTAAGGTATGACATGTTATATAAGTTTAATTAATTTGTAAGTTAATTTTTGTGTTTTCATATCAAAATATTATTTTTAGAATACAGTTGGAAAATCAGATGAGGTAGTTGCTGCAGAAACACTGGCTAACCATGCACGACGGAACAGCTCATTTGTACAGGCAGTTTTTCAAGCCCAGTACAGGTAAGGGATTTAGTTCTTTAATGTTGAAGACACTTTAAATTTCACAATAATGTTGGAACAGTTACAAAGATTTTATTACTTAATAAAAAAAATACACAATTACTATGGGTGCTACGAGCAACGAAAATAAATTCTGTGTAAGAAAGAATTTGAGATCTTTACTTGAAGTACTCTTACTTGTGACACATTTTTACCAGTAATTTTGAAAGAACATACCCTTATAAAGTTATAAAAATATTTTTTATGTTATGTTTTAGGTCAGCATTGACTTGTGCCAAATGTGAGAGAACATCATGCACCTTTGATCCATTCCACTGCGTCAGTGTTCAGTTACCTACAAGACTAGCTACTGCTCAGCCGTCACCACTCCCTGTAAATGTATGTGCTGTGGAATTGTTTCATTTTTTTCTATATTATTATTTTATTGAAAGTTGTGAATGAAAATAAATGATTTTCCACCTGTCCACTTCATATTGTCCTTTCCACTCAGTTACGACTTGGAAGTGAAACAATTTATTACTCTTTGAACAACAATACATCAGGGGCAAATAGTTTTGCCTGGTCAGGCCGTGCAATTTAATGAATCAATTTAATAAATGCAATTTGATTACCTATTTATTTAGCAGAGGTTCAATAAGGTGTAATCTAATAATTGTTATTTTCTTGCATTTCTTGTATTTTTTAGGTTGTATATGTAAATCAGCAACCTCGACAAGTGCGTATTGGA
Source organism: Erynnis tages (assembly GCA_905147235.1). Lineage (NCBI taxonomy): Eukaryota > Metazoa > Arthropoda > Insecta > Lepidoptera > Hesperiidae > Erynnis > Erynnis tages. Next base: position 6,520,109 of record LR990082.1, read on the forward strand.
GTGGAGCTCCAGCCTAACTCCACAATGGAGGATCTTAGGACAGTATTGCATACAGATACTGGTATAGATCGAGATCATATAATACTAGCAGAAATAAATGAAACAGGTATGTTATATTTTACTTGTTACTTACTTTATTATGACACCTATATTTATTTCAAATACTTAGTATGAGTATAATTTTATTACTTACTTATTGTAATATGCAACACAGGATGGTGTAATGCTCGGAGTGGTTGGGAAGTGGCTGGCATTGACTATGGGGCCCTATACTGCATGGAGGCCCCACCTTTACTGCAGACACCCACAACACCATACTTGCTTATATTGTGGGTGAACTTACTTGAAGGCGAAAGATTTGGTAAATGTTTTTGTTAATTAAGTAAAAGTTTCATAGATGAATTGTTATGGTAGCAACAGGTTGAAAATATTTAAGATCCTGAATTCTGAATTGTGCAGTGTTTTATCTTTGTTTTGAAATTTAACTCTGACTGAAATGAGGTATAAAAATTTTAGAAGTTTTGTAATATTGTCTGGTAGAGAATGGGCATGGCATTAAATCCACTGTTTGTAAGGTTTTGTTTATTAATATAATAACGCTTAAATGAATATTATTGCACCAATCTAGGTTCCCCATATGCGATGCAAGTGCCGCGCGAGATTTCATACGAGGACCTGCAGAAGCTGATGCTGAAGGAAATGAGCCAGGTGATAGCGGAGCGCGTGCTTGAAGACGCTCAGAACGCGGACATCTTCCGCGCCCGCATCGCCGAGGCGCACCGCCCACGAGACCCCGCTTACTTGCAACCAGAGGTAAACATTGTGACACATTCAAAATACATAATAGCAAAAAAATTACGCTCGTATCAAAGATCACAATCAAGGAGGTCAATAGAACTCATCCTATAAATTCTCACTTATATTGCGATGAGAATTATAGCATGAGTTCCTTTGTCTACTTATCAATGACGACCCGAGTGGCGCAGTGGTTAAGACACAGGTGCGCTACGCGGAGGGTCCTGGGTTCGATTCCCAGCAGAGTAGAGGTTCAAATGATGAATTTGAATTTCTGTTTCTGGTCTGGGTGTGTGTTGTGTTCTTGTCTTGTGTCCATGGCACCCACGACACAGGAAATCCTAATGTGGGGCTATGAGTGTGAAGCGTTATTATTATTAATGTAGCTGTCTTCTGCGATTTTGCTGTTGACATTTAAACAATATAAAATATAAAGTAAATAAAGTATAACAGTATAAAGTAAAAGTATGCTATATAAGACCTTGCATATTCACTGCAAAGTCTACCGGGGAATATCTTGCAACAAATCCGTAAAAAGAGATTTGCTTCTTAATTAGATGAGCAGTTCTATTTGTGAACACTTGTAAATTAAATGTAAAAAAGGAGTGATTTTTCTTGTATTTATGTATATGATAATTATTTTGTTACAGCTGCCGCATCCACTGTTTGCTCTAGACGTAGAGCAGGCGCTGTGTGCCCACGATAAACATCCGCACCTCCGCCTCGAATTGCTTTGGGATCCTGTGCATAGGGACAGGTATTTCCCTCTTTTAATTTGATATTAAATATAACCTATGTAACTTTCTAAAAGTTTTTCTGTTTTAAAGATATTTATAAACAATACTAATATTACTGTAACAACCTATTCTAGGGTCTGCAAGCTGGCTAGGCTAGCCGCAAGCGACATTTAATTTTGTAAAGTGCGCATAACATAGAAAACTCATTTTCTGCCCAAGCAACCTGGGCTTCTCAAGTAAGAGACCAAATTCTTGGCCGTCGGTCTATTAGGCAATAAGCTGTGTACTATTCGTTGTGATTGTGTTGTGTTGATGGTCCCTAGCATAATTCGGTCGGCGGGCGAGGCGTGCGAGGTGCACGTGTCGGCGGCGGGGGGCGCGGCGCCGCTCACGCTGCACGCCTGCCTCGCGCACTACACGCGCGCCGAGCGCCTCGCGCAGGAGGACGCCTGGAGGTACGCACCACACTACACACCGCACACCACACACCACACACCACACAACACACAACACACAACACATCATACTACACTATGCTACACTATACTACACTATAATACACTACACCATACTACACACCATACCGCACTCATCACACTTAGCAACATCACACCAATTATCACGCTACAACAGGCTACACATTACACCACATTACCACACATACACTACACTACACCTCACTGCACCGAAGCGACATCACACTAAATTATATTAGCTCTCACTATATGCATGCTTCGCAAATCGCACACTACATGGAGAGAACAAAGCTGGTTCTCTAGATTACCTGGCTCGTTCTGGTCTTGGTATGGCATTGCTGTTTTCCAGTTATAGCACCACATGTTAAATTACTCTGACTCTGACTTCCAGTGTTTTGGACTTTAATAAGGGATTGGCCTATATTTTAGATACATAAAATTCTTATATATAAAATTCTCATGTCACAGTTTTAGTCACCATACTCCTCCATAACGGCTTGACCGATTTATATGAAATTTTATATGCATATTCAGTAGGTCTGAGAATCGGCTATTGTCTATTTTTCATACCCCTAAGTGATAAGGGTTGTCCTCACGTAACATTTTTATTTTATTTTTTGGACAAATTTTTTTATTTTTATTTTTCAATAATGTGGCATCAAAAAATACATACAACCCTAAATTTTCACCCTTCTACCACCAACCACTATTTTTAATGCTCGATAACTTATATGGCGAAACAACGTTTGCAGGGTCAGGTAGTATAGATATATACTTTGCACTGAATAGAGTTTCAAACCAATAATATTTTTTCTAGGTGTCCTCAATGCCAAAGGTATATGCCAGTTGTGAAAACGCTTGGCCTGTGGTCCCTTCCAGATATATTAGTAATACATTTGAAGAGGTTTCGCCAGTAAGTACCGTAATAAGATATACAGGCTGTCCTGTAATCAGTGGGACAATGGAGAACATTATCGATCAAAATTAATAAATTTAATCTTCCTAGGCTTATTGGTTTAAAAGACATAATAGTTTAAACATTAATTAAAAGTATGAATTTTACTACACTATGAATTTTAAACTATTATATCTTTTAAACCAATAGGCCCAGGACGATAAAATTTAGTAATTTTAATAGATAAGGTTCCCCCTTATTACCAGTTTTCCATTGGCCCACTGATTTCGGGACACCCATTAGTTTTTCACAAACAGAATTTCAATTTCATCGTCAATGTATCTCGTTACAGGCAAGCGAAAGGGCGATCTAGTACGAAATTAACAACAATGGTGGAGTTTCCTTTAAACGACTTCGACATGACGCCTCATCTTGTACGGAGAAACACAACTCCAGTAGAGTCACCAAGCCATTCCCGGTCACCGCGAAGACGACACTCCAAGGCTTCGGCTAGTAGTCCACATGAAAATATGTATGATTTATATGCAGTATGCTACCATCATGGAGATGACCTAGAGACTGGCCACTATACCGCAGCCTGCAAAAATCCATATGATGGTCACTGGTATAAGTTTGATGACTCCAGAGTTTCATCAGTCGATGACGAAAATGCATATAGTGAACTCGTAAACAATACAGCCTACATGCTATTTTACAAACGCAAGAAACCCAACGTGGTACATTCATGTTCCACTGATGATAGTGGACACTGGGCTCTACGTATGCCCAAATATGTTAGGCCTCCTGGTGAAACTCTGAACGAACTTGCAGAGGAAAAGGACGAAATTGTTGTGGGTTCAAAAGTGGAGACTTCCGATAAGGAGATGAATTCAGAGTCAGATGTTACTGCGCCTAAATTGAGTCCAACTTTGTCTAGAAGTGTTCCGAGCTTACCAGATGACAATGTCACCGAAACAACCACCCCCACGAGGCAAATCGTCAGCGTCATACATAATAAAGCTTCAATAATACAATCGCCGACGCTCCAGCGCCCGTTAATAGTCGAGGTGAATGGAAATGTAGTTAACGAAGATTTAAGCGATTATGAAAATGAATCAAGTGTAGCTTTAGAACCTTACATTCATAAGGATGTTCATGTTAATCCTAAAATGACTCCGGTGGATAGCCGGCGACCGCGATCTGTGGATTACCCCACCCGATCAGGTACGTCCCCATCCTCGAGAGATTCTAATAGAAATTATGAAAGTTCTCCTCTCGTGGCCAGTATCAACGGCGTAGAGTACCATCCCACCACTGAAGACCTGATGTTCTCAATGTTCCAAGAATCTAAGTTTATTGTTCCAAGACACAGCAATCATATAGCCACGGAATCTCACAGGGCAGGTAAGATTAAGTAATTTATAGTTTGTTGAGTTTTAAATTTATGTTCTACTTGCCATTACAATATAAATAAAAGCATGAAACTCTTAATCAGCTTATTCGTTCTTACCATATGATGTACATCCACAGAAATTATTTTGATATTAATATTTTTTTCAGGCGAAAAGTCTTCTGTTTGGAAAACTCGAATATCCACATGAGGGCAGCTAGTGTTACCAATAGTGTACCACATTATGTTTTATGCTTTATTTATTTTACAGTTTACCTTAGATCTGAGGCTTGCATATCAACTGTTTAGTTGAAGATGATAGTCTTATAGTAGTTCTTTACTGTAAAATGTAAAAAATACTTTATGGTAGTATGAGATGCATATGATTTGGCAGTTCATAATTGACAGGTATTTTTTATTTAAGTATTGTTCATTGTAATCTGTCTTATTTAAGGATATCAGTAGGCACATTTTTATTCGAATATAACAGTTAAAATGTATGAGTTACTTACATGTAAAATGTATATAAATTAAATTAAATAAAAAATATTTGTTATCGAGTTTACCCACATTATTCCATGAAAGCTGCTAATATATCGAACTTATATATAAATATTATTTAAGAATGTTGAAAAATAAATATGTGGGTTACACTGTATTAATTTTGGTTCCTCTCTTGGAGGTTCCATCACTGTTACCATCATAATTTGTTGTAATGTGAAGTAATTGTTTCATAGTGCTATGGTTTAAGAAAATAATTCTGATTTAGAAACAAAGGGACTTCTATTGTTTCTTATAATTTGATATATGTATTATTAAAACACATTTTGAAGTTTTAGTAACAGAAATTGTATATAATTATTATGTAAAAGTTGGCCTAAGTGTAAAGGAGAAAAGGTTTTTTTTTCTCTGTAAAATGAATGGTTTCATTGTAGAATTTACAATAGCGCATGTTGTAAATATAAAATTGAAAAATAAAATAAAAACTGCCATACAAAAAATTAAATGACATGCTTAATGTATACTATTGTGGTAAAATAGGAAGTTATCAAATTTTCAGTACACTGTTGCGGTGTAAATTGTTGTAAAATGAATGTGTAGATTTACTGTATATAAGGCAGCATCATCAGATTATTCGTCGTATTATACCCACACTTGTGCCTTGGCTCTAGGGAAGTTGTGATTAAAATTAACATAACGTAATACAAGTTGCGTACATGCACAACAATTTAAAATATTAAATATTTGTATGAAATACAACTATAGTTATATGTATATCATAATTGAAATGAGGTATAATTGTTATACTGGAACGAAACAATGTAGTACACAAATTTTTGATACCCATGTGATATGTTAGTTAGCGATTGGCAGGTTTTTCGATTTGTGGATTAGTTATATTATTTCTTCGGTAATGTATATATTCTGTGAAGTTATGTATAATATTTTTTGCAATTAACTGTATAATAATGTATACATATAGAAACCTTTGTATAGTTGTATTACATTTATTTTTTACATTAATTTATTGATGTGTACCAAATGATATTGATGATTGGATATAAAAAGGTTATAATAAAGTCCTTTATTGCTAATTTTAGCTTATAAGCGACACCTTTTATGTGATTTCCTTGAATTTGATTAATATAGATTTTATAAAAGACAATTAATATAAGCGCAACAGCTTGTTAGTAAATGGCCGACGGATGTAACATGATAATTATCATTTATAGTACCTATAGTTGTAACAATTTTATATAATAGTCAGTGTAGTTATATAAAATTGTTAAAACGTACTGAGACTTAATTATTTTCGTTTAAAAGTAAAAAGTCATAAGTTATTAACACAATAAAAAGAAAATGAAATGCTGTTAAATCAACTCTATTGACAAAACATTGCTATAATAATATTTATCTTTTCATAAAGTAGTATATCGATCAGAAGATTTAAATAGATATCGTGTAATTTATGTCGGCGACGTATCCAAAATTATGACAGAATATACAAAGTCCCTAAATATTGGGGGCACTGTTTTATAACACATGTTTACTCTGTACGGTTTTGTTTAATATAATGTTTAAATTTTTTTTATATTATGGAGTATAAAACTGTTAAAATGGAACTCACGCCTGTTTGAATGATTTGAATCCTCCATAAATCGATCTTGAGAAATATAACTAAATACTTGTATTTAGCGTTATATGACTGGCTCTCATTTATGTGTCGTAGGTATTGTCAGTTTCCCAATCCAGGGAATAACCTGGATTGGGAACCTGGATGAAAATTGTCACATGATACATCTTTCTTTACAGCGACAACAGAGCCTTTTGGCTCTATCGTCGTTGATTTTTTATTAGCTTAGCGGCTACTGTACCTCTGACAGTTTTCGATTTCGTTCGTTGTTTTAATTTAAATGTTTATTTTTAATTGATCACGTTATGTTAAAATATAAGTGTTAAGTGCACCTTGAACTTGTTTTTTTAGTTTTATTTATGTGTACTCAAGAGTCCTAATTATAACAAAATCTCTCGTAAAATCTAGTCGTACTTTTCGAATAGATGGGATGTTAGAATCAGTCGAGTTGGATTTTTCTATGGCATTCTCGAAGTAATAAGAGCTGTAAGAGGAAAACTGATATAAAACTTGTAATATAAAACGTTTAACAGGTCGCGAAGAAATTTCCGTTTCTCAATGGTTTATAGGGGCGATGAAATTCCAAAAAATCTTATTATAATGTACATAGCTTATATATTTTTTCACGATAACAATAATAGTACAATGTTTTCTACCAAAATAAAACTATAGTTTAAGCATCATTTACAATTGATCAATGAAGGTTATTCTGTGGTAAGTTGAAAGCGTCGAGTGTATAGTGTCACCATAGTTAGTGTCTAGGACTACTATTACGTGTTTCCTAGGGTCCATGGTTACAGATGTCGGAGTAAGTCTTGGACCGGCGGAATGTATGTTCATGAGGTTAGAAGCGTTATAAGGTCGTCGAGTATCCCAAGATAGAACGTCGGAGCATTCAGTGTGCCTGATGTAAATGTGGTGCGAGTCCGAGCCAAGGAGAAGAACCGGCTTTGTATTCTCACCGAACGCTGAAAAGTAAAAAGTAGGTATGTACTTTCTTAATTAAGTTTTTTTTATTATAATTAAATTTTTATAAATCTTACTGCACGAGGAATCCTAGATTGGTCTATTTCTATTGGCTTGGAAGCATTAGCATTCGCTATAGATAGGACGGTTTTAGCCGCACCAATGGGTTACACCGGAGAGCCCGGAGTCCTCCCATAGGTGCTGAGGAAAACCCACGTAACCCAATATTACTTTCATGTATGAATCTTGAATGTTTCCACTCCGTCACAAAAAAACCATTTTAGTTTTATGATATAGGTTGGTACCTTAAAAAAGTCATTGCTATTGGGATTCGAACCCGGACCACTTTATTAATGGGGCGTATTCTTTGCCATTCAGCTATCACCGCCGTGTACTATAATACTACTAGAAACGTAAAAAAATATTTTTTATAAAGTAAAGGCTTTTATCTCCAGAGTCACCTCTGAGAGTTGCAACAGAATTCTTTCGCTTCAAAACTGCCGTGTCGAGTTCACAAACACCCTGGTGGGGCAATCTGATAAGTATCAAGACAGGGTGAGTAAAAACTGGTTTGATTAGGGCAATTTGTATGCCTAGTGATGGGGCACAGGCCAACACCAGCCACCCGGAATTGTTTAATACATCATGGACGAGGATGGCTCCACGAGAAGCGTCGGACACATATCTGAAATACATCCATAACGCTCAGAAATCAAATAAGTATATATGTATAATATTTTATTTATATATGTAGGTTTATAATTTCTAAGTAAGTTACTATTAAGGTTGCTTTTGGTGTCTCCACGCCAAAAAATCACATGTTTTATCGTGATATAAATACCTGCACCCAAAGGTAAATGTACCTATTTATAGCTTACCTACTTAGGTAGCCTAGACCTTGGTAGATAAGTGAGTAGTTTGACTAAAATTGACACAGGAAAGCATTGCTTACCTACATTTATTTCTTTAAATTGTATTAAAATGAATTATAATATAAAGGAGATAAGTAGGCACTTACACATAAGTCTTCCCTCCTATTCCTTTTTCAATAACCAAGTTTTGGAGCTGGGAGCTGGGTTCAGTAAGGGAAGAGAGCTCTATATATTTGGTCACTTTTGATAACATAGAGTTGACCATAACAACTTTTGGTGGACATGTGCATCGTGGTGATTGTGCTGTTTCAACAATGCCGATATCCAGAATCCATAGGTTCCCCTGAAACAGAATAAAGCACTATTAATATCTATATCAATTTAAATCGTGCAGTACCGGCGTTAGGGCATTTTTTCCCGAGATGTTAGTGAACGGGAAAAAATGTTATGGCGTCCACTTAAGGAAATCAATATTGGGTGTTCATTTTTTGTTGAACCAAAATGTTATTTAAGAATTTCATAATTTTATTATGTATCATTAGCGTAGAGCCCAGAGCATAGGCACTACATGTAGTGTGTGTAGATATTAGTAGCAATGGAAGCAGGAGACCCCAAACCTTGGCGAATATTTTAAGGTTGTTTTATCTCGTTTCGTAATATGCTAATGATCATCAATGTATTTATTTACTTTCGAAGTATTTAGGTGCTTGATAAGTTGTTATAAGTAGGTATCTAAATGTATCATTTTTTACTTTAAAAGTAGTCAAGATACCTATGATTTTATGGCGAAGTGTTATTAATCAACCATGAATTGATTTGGCAATTGTACACAAGGCGGGCATTGCGTCCCTGCCCGTGGGGCACTGTGGACTCCGCGAATTTTAAATTAGTTATAAAGGTTTTAAGGAGTGGGTTTTAAAAAATAAAGATAAATATCTTATTTCTAGTACTAGCAATTATACTAATTACATTCAAGGACCTTTGTTAAGTACATTCAAGGAAAGTACTTAACGTAGATAGGTGAATAATAATTATGAATAACACTCAAAACGTGTAGTCAAAAATTAGAAAAGCTATCATTGTTAAAGACTTTATTATGATAACAATGATAGGCTAAGTTTCTTGAGTCGGTTTTCGTAATTATCGGTTCACCCGATGGACGATCCGTTACGGAATTCTGTAAAATAATTGAGTTCGATATTTTATTCATAAATACATAGGCACAATTTTGTCGGATTTCGTAACCTTATTATACCGTATAAAATACCTACCTACTCCAAAAGTCCAAGCCCTCTTACCGAAATAAATCACCACAAACAGGTTTATCTATTTTTGTCTTAAGATATAATAATTATATTGCATAACTAGAACTTGATCTAGTGCAGCAGACAACTGTTATTGTTGCTTTCTGCGATAAAACTTAATAACATGTCCGTAGAGTTTGAGTGATAGCTTAATGCCAACCTGTCGAATCAATCTATTTATATGTATTGGTATACAATAGATAAATTAATTTGATTTATTACGAATAACTGGAAATTTTTAACATAGAGGCATGATTGAATTCACAGGGGTGATTTAACATTGCATAATATTTTTTTAAATTCTCCTTAACTGTACACAAAAGACCTTTATTAAAATTGATCGCGCTAAAATGATCATAAATTGTCTGATTAATACCACAGCCCTCTAATTGAGGATAAGACTATAAGATTAATAACATTATGTTACTCTACGGCGGGATCTGAGGGTGGCGACTGGCGCACTTACTTTATAATGTAAGTACCTACATCTCCGGGTAAGCTATACATACCTACTCGTATATAATAACTCTTATACAATAAACTACTAGATAGTAGATCTAGATACGGAGTAAGTAGGAGTACGGAGTAGATTCTGCGTATCTGAAAACCTAGGTAACCAAGCCATCTTAGAAAACGGAATAATGATTTCTATGACATTTGATGTTTGGAATAAAAACCTGGGTAACATTAACAACTAATAATCCTATTTATTTCGCATTAGACTAAGTTATTCATAAGTTTACATACATACATAAGTCAAGCGTAGAAGTTAGTGAAATTTTATTTAAGCTTTTTACGTAATGCTACCGAGGTAGACTTATGCAGATTGTGCATGCAAAAAGTGACAATTTTAATTGAGATATAGAGAATGCAATGCATTTGATTAAGCATTTACTTACGACCTAAACTTTAAACATCGTAGGTAAGTGGCATAACAGGATGTTGAAGCAATATTTAACGAGCGTAACAACAGGATTATATATGTATTATTAGGAATGTATTTCACCATTTTAATGTAATAACAAGGCTATAGATAAGACCATAAAATAATATAGGTAGCTACTTAATATGCAACGTATAGCTACTATTCTTCATGTAACCCTTTGTAATAGGTACCTAGTAATAAAAAATGATAGGGTAAGTTTCGCGCATCTCTACCGCTATTATTACAGTAGCATCATCCGCGATAAAGATGCTGGGTAGGTAGGACAAGATCACAAGACGCAACGCAACTAGGATAGACCAGGTTCTTCAAGTTGGTTGGCGGTGATCACTTGCTAAGGTAGCTCGACTCCTCTTTGTCCCGCTAAGTGGCATAAATGGCTTTGTTGGGGTAGAATGAAACCTAGCGAAGGAGGATTGCAATTACTTATACATTGACTTCTTATCAAAAAATGTAAACTACTTAAGTAGGTTTGCAGGGTAGCTTACCGCTTCGTACCTTCCTTTCAGCCCTTGGTTATCCACGGTTGGACATGGATCTCACCTAATCGACGTCACTCTACTCGGCCCAGGGCCCTTTGAATGTCTCTGTCTTCGTCAGGTCATCAGTCCACTTGGTCGTAGAAAGGCTTGTTTACTTTGCAAACTTTGAGCTTTGAGCTTACTGCTTACCTAAACTTTAAATTTAACGGACAATAAATATTCACTTCTCACCAAGTTATCAAGTTGGAAGTCCACAGCATTCTGCAGCGCAGAGCAATCGCCATGAGTGTGTGTGCCGAGGCTCGGAAATGGCTGGAGTTCAACGCCGCGCCTGCCCAGCATCACCAGCCATACTGTCGCCAACACACCGCGTTTGAATCTGAAGCGAATATTAATAATAAGGAATTCAAAATAATAAGAAAATCGCTCCAGAAGTTGAGGATACGATTAGGTTTATAAGATAGAATAGCGCATTAATTAAAAAACCTAACATCTTAAAAATCTTACATGTAGTATTAGAAGTACGAGCCTATTGCGTTGAAAAATGTGATTAACCCAAAATTAAGTAAATACCTTTATCTTTAAAATGTCAGCAGTTATTTTCAGGAAACAACTATTGAGATCTGCTAACATCTGCTTCTGGAAATTTCTTCGTAGGTAACTTCGTAAAACGAATTATATGCATACGAATTTAATTTACAAGTACAAATGAAATTACACAATAAAATGTTCATGAATTAATTTTATATGCAGACGATTCAAAAACAATCTGGGTGCGTCGATGCACTTTATGTCTGCAACTCATCTCACAATGGAGAACTTTTCGGTAGAGCTAACTACTCGTATGAGGTGGTAGATAGAGCCATTGTAGCTAGTGTATCTTTTCTTTGTGTTTGTGTTTCAGTTGACACGACTGTTTTGGGCTCGATCCGATACTGCGGGTCAATACGGATCGTAACATCATTACATATTAGCCTCGTGGTCAACAGTATGCATTCGATCCGATACCCAAAAGATCGATCCAAAAATCACATTAAATTTTCTTTTAATAATTATTTATTATGGTATTAATTTATAATAAAAAATACTCGTAGTAATAGATATTCATGAACGCATTGCCTGCCCACAATATTTCTTAGAAACAATAAACACGATCGTGTTATCTTTCTACTCACCCTAGCCCCCACTCGCCACTAATAGTAAAGATGTAAAGTATCGACATTTTGTTTTACGTTTTTAACACAAACAATCTTAAATTGACGACCGTGGCGCAGTGGTTAAGACGCCTGTGCGCCGCGCGGAGAGTCCTAGGTTCGATTCCCAGCGGTGCAGAGATTTGAAATATGAGTTTAAATTTCTGTTTCTTGAATGATGAGTTTAAATTTCTGTTTCTGGTCTGGGTGTGTGTGTTCTTGTCTTGTGTGTGTCCATGGTAACACGACACAGGGAATCCTAGTGTGGGGCTATGAGTATGTAGCGTTATTTATTTATTGTTCATGTGTTGAATAAATAAATAAATAAATCTTAAGTTACTTTGGTAAGTTGGACTAACCGCCCAATAACATCATGCCTGCATTACATTATATGAAAACCACAAAGTTTTGGATCGTCCATCTTATACTTACTTATAGTGTTGTATCGATCCGCATTCGGATCGTATGTTTCCTTCCGATCCAAATATCGACTGAATCGTAGGTATGCCCTCGATCAGTGCCGGGTTTATAATTATTTTTTATGAGTGTAGGCCACTTTATATCCGCCGCCCCATGTATGTATGTATGCTGGTTTCTAAAATACTTAATCATTTTCTATTTGTTTGTATTATGGCAGGCACTAAAGTTAAATGCTAAGATTTACAATTTTCGATAGGAATCTGCCGCCCCTAAGAGGCGAATTACTTACATTCCTAGTTGACACCGGTTGACAGTCCGTTATGGTTACCGGGCATTATATTTTATCAAAGGGAGAACATCTACCTATATCCTCATATGAATCGACGATTACGTCACTTAATTAGATTAAGACAAATCTGAGGTTGAATTTTTTTTACGACATCGTGTAGCTTATTACACTTACACAATCGATGATTTAAAAATTTATTACCTGAACTAATTACTCGTAGTACGAGATAGTAGCCTAGGTCACTGTAATTCATACCTTCCGAAATAAGAGACCAGCCATAATAAAACTAATTTATGACAGCAGGTTTGTTATTTAGTTTCAATGTTTCGCAATTATGCAAGAGTAAAATTATTTTAAGTGTAAGTAAGTACATGCAGTTTTTTATGTACTAACGTTTTATTTATTTACAGTTTTATTTTTTTATTAATTAATACAAAATATTTAAATCAATAAAACGAAAAGTTTGGAATCTTACAGCTTAAGTACATTAAAATTTGCCTACCTGGGTGTGATTACGTAGACATCATCCTTAAAACTTAAAGCTTTTACAGCAATCACGTTTTCCCGAATATAATGCCCACTTTTGGTCCATAAATCTGCACTGTGCTCACATTCAATGTGTAGTGGACCTCCACTCCAAGCAAGGTTGTTATGTCCAGCTATTACTATTACTTTTACTGACAAAATATATAAGCATAAAAACATTTTTGTGCTGTAAAATCAATGGCTTAGGTACAGTATATACGATAACACTGATCAGGTCCTTTGAAAATACAAATACGGCATTGTTGGAAGTGTTGGAACTACTGTGTGAAGTGTTAATTATAAGTGAGTTCCAAAAATTTGGTGTCAGCGGCTAAATTATTTGTGCAGCGTAGATTCTTCAAAATGTAAGCCCGAGTTAGCCGTTTTAAGCGTGTGTCACAAGAAAATTGGTGATTGTTTTTCTAATTTACAGGTCGTTCGAAAATACACTTAGGTATTATGCTATCCTTATTTTTTAGTCATGTTCTATATTTTAATTATTTTACATAATTTATTAAACTATTAAGAGCATTCAAATCCTACCTTTAAGGAGTAATCATTGTAGTTCGAGTAGGCGATGAACAGGAAGAATAAAATTTTTAAACGGGCTTTTAAACCTTCAATATAAGCGCTAGTTAATGGTTAAAAAGTAAATGTTTTAAATTACCAGATACAAAAATTAAATACTTAGCTTCTGCAACTCGGTGACTGAAATTATCATGCACTTCAATATTAAATTACCTACTTATATTAGAATACGATTGCGTTTTGTTTCCTATTACTTTTAGTTTACAGTCCTAAATTGCAGCCTTTCATTTTAAAGTCGAGGGCACTAGGTAGCCAGTAGGCAGAGTTAGTACAAACTTATTGTTACTGATTTACCATTCGCTATGGAATATGGTACGAAGACAATGTAAATGAATAAGCAAATTACTTATTTTGCAATAATGGTATGAATATGAGGTATGTACCTAATGTATATGAGGATAAAACTCTGTTGGCAACTTACATATTCACAAGACCGATTTTTTATTTGTCTCATTGGTGGTGACAGATGCGCAAATAGTCCGGAGTGGACCGTGGCCAACAACACTCCTAGGTTATTCGTTACACTTTACAGAAGTTGTGCTCTAGAAATTGAAATGTTATAAACTTTTTCATTCAATACTATTTTATCGCTAATAATTAATTACTTTCTCTAATTACTCAAGGTAAATCAATCTTTGAGTAGATCGAAGGCGATAGAAAAAGTTAAGCAACGTCGGGCGCGGTCAGTATCTGGATGACCGCTCGTGGCACATTAAATGCGCGCTTCCATGCTTCGGAGGGCACGTTAAGCCGGTCCCGGTTATTATCGATAATACAACATACTTATTTTGTTAAATTTTGTCGGAAGCCCTAAGGGCGGTTTGAACAGACATCCGACACAGGTTGGCCACTAATCCGTTTTACCACCGACCCGTATTGTAGCAGCGTGGTGGAGTATGCTCCAGGCCTCCCCCTGTTGTGTGAAGAGACCCGTACCGTGAGCTATTACAAAGTAACTACCTCATACCTAATTTTTTTTTGCTTTTTCTATTGAACAACACTATAGAGTAAAACGGGCATTGTTAATATTTGGCAACGTTTTCACATTACGTTGGTTTATATTACACTTACAATATGAGATCTTTTTGGAGGTTAAGATATGACCGAGAGATATAGTACTTACTTGAACAATACCCCAATGATTTTTAATTATTTATTTAAATTACCCTAATTAATAATAATAATAATAACGCTTCACACTCATAGCCCCACACTAGGATTCCCTGTGTCGTGGGCGCCATGGACACACACAAGACAACAACACAACACACCCAGACCAGAAACAGAAATTCAAATTCATCATTCAAATCTCTGCTCTGCTGGGAATCGAACCCAGGACCTTCCGCGCAGCGCACCGGTGTCTTAACCACTGCGCCACTAGGGTCGTCAAATTACTTATACCTAATGTAAGATTTGAAATCAAAATGTTTATTGCAATGTGTTGGTGCAGTTTTTCAAATTGAATTAGTAACATGATAATCTGTTAATACTGACGTACGGGCGTAAGAGCTTCTTCAATAAGTTTTAACAGTTTAAAAGATTTGATTGTTTGTTTGTTTGTATAGAATAGGCTCCGAAACTACTGGACCGATTTGAAATATTCTTTCACCAATGGAACGCTATGTTCAGTCTGAGTAACATAGGCAATATCAGAATTTAAAAAATATAAGGGATCCCTTCGAAAACTTCAGAAATGTAACGCATGGTAGAGAAAAATGACTTAAAATTCCTTAGACCGCGAACGCTGCGAAAACTACTGAAGATGTAAACAGTAAGTACCTACTCGTAACAAAACGAAGTTCTACACTTTTGTAGAAAACATTAAAATCTACAAAAAAGACCGCGATCAATATTATAGTGGTGATAGCCCAGTGGCTTAGAATTCGACCTCGAATCGAGGGGTTCGGGTTCGAATCCCAGTGGCACGCACCAATGACTTTGTAAAAAAGTTATGTGCGCTTTATAAAAATTAAATATCACCTGCTGTTACGGTGAAGGTAAACATCGTGAGGAAACCTGCATGCCTGAGAGTTCAGAAAAAAAAAAGTTCTCAAAGGCATGTGAAGTCCACCAACCCGCACTAGGCCAGCGTGGTGGACTAAGGCCTACATCCTTCTCATTGTGAGAGAAGACCCGACCCTGTAGTGGGTCATCAATGGGTTACTGTCAATATTATAGTTGCGTCACAATAGACACTTTTAAAAAAAGGTAAAAAATACTGTGGTTAGAATCTAGACCACTTTAGTACTACGTAAGTATTAATTCTTATCTAAGTATTAAAATCAGACTTTCCATTCCAAAATATAATACGAGGAATATAAAATGTGAGTAAACAAAATAATTTTCCTAACTATTGATGCCAAACCAAAACTACTGAGTCAAGAAGGCTAAACTTTGGAATATAGGTTTTTATTATCTTTTTATCCATTAAAAACAGAACTTAAACTTTAAAGGGAAAGACGCGGTGAGGGTATCTTTGCATGATTATTTATAAAATTAAATATGTCTTGCTGTAACGATTACGGAAAACATCGTGAGGAAACCTGCATGCCTAAGCAATACTAAGCATACATAAAAAATGTTCTCAAAAGCATGTGATGTCCACCAACCCGCATGAGGCTAACGGGGTGGACTACGGCCTACATCCTACTCGTTATGAAAGGAGAGCCGACTTTGCAGTGGGTCATTAATGGGTTACAGACAGATATAAGGAATGGTATTTGTTTTTAATCTGTTTTGTCCACCATGTTCTGTGAATAAAGAATTATGAATTAATTATGAATTGATAAACCATAAAGTTTCGAACGCGGAAGAGAAACATTATTAGATTCTACATTGTATACTTTATTTAGTAAAGTAACTTTAACGGATTGGCATGTAAATCAATAGCATCCGAATTGCGTTCCGCTCTGTTTGCCGTGGTAGACACACGACACTCTTCCTACATCGGCATCGAGGGTTAGGCTCATGTTTCCTGTTGCTCTTACAATCGCTCTTACAATACGACACATTATGTTGATTGAGTACAAAAACTATGATTGAACACTGCATGGGAACCATAACCGATCGTTGCGGCATCCACCAGTCGTTCCGTAATAAGCACCCATGTTGCAAATAGACTACAAATTGTTATAATATACAATACGCTTTCAAGTCTCAGATCTCAGCATATGCTGAGGCTAATTGTTCCGCCAGCCAACTTAAAATATCCAAACTAGACAGAGTGAAGGTTAAAAGAATATTTTAAGGTAAATTGGCAGTTCAAGCAATTAGAGTAGGTATGCCGAATATTTTTAATGTTTAAATGTAGCGCTTCCGTAGATTAAGTTAGATATACAAAAATATTATAATTATTTACGCAATTTGTTTCGAGTTTTATTACACGACTAACCTAAAAATTAATGTTACGTATATTGCTGTTAAGAAATAGGTAAGTAGTTAGTTGTTGAGTTACAAATAACTTTTAAGGTACATCATTATTGGCTAGGGAATTGTTAAAAATAAAAAAAAACATAATGTTGTTTCTTTATTTTTTTTTTATAAAAGAGGAGGGAATCGCCATTCTCGCTACTTAAGTCTATATTTTAATGTCTATAAATGGGAATTTATTCAGTAAGTGAATAAATTCATAAGTAAAATCCAGCCTCAAAATTTCTTAAGTGCGTAAGTGTGCGTATCTTTAACCTTTACAAAAATGTATTTTCAATTCTTGCTATTTTTTAACCGAGTTGTATAGTGGCCTCGGGTCAATTTTGACGTTTTAAGATGCGCGAGTTCTTGAAGAAATCATTAAAATATTATGTTATAGAAGCATCTTTGATCTAATTAATTTAGTGGATAAAAACACGATACTTAATACTATATTCGATAAAAAACATCGGCCGTAACGTTGATTTCGAATCGGGTTTTAGTGTAATTGAGACTAAATATGCCACAAACTGAATGAAAATTTAATGATAAAATTATACTAAACTAGTTAAATAAAGCCTTACAAATTTTTTAGATAAAATAATTACTTAAACTAATTACTTACGAAAAAACGGCTCGCGTGGAGGTAGCGCATTCGAGTCGATAATGAAAACTAAATTAATTTTAAAAACCGGCGATCTTGGCTATTTGGAATTATTTGCGTGTGGGTGTCGTTATCGGGAATTTTAAGGTGACGTTTATGAAAACCGCATTCATTTTAAAATCCAAAATGGCGGACAAGACTTTTTTGAACTATTTGGATTTGGGTGTCGTTTTCGAGATATTGTGGAGTGACGATTATGAGAACTACATTCATTTTAAAATCCAAAATGGCGGACACGACTTTTTTTAATTGTTTGGATATGGGTGGGTCGTTTTCGGGATATTTTGGGGTGACGATTATGGAAAATACATTCATTTTAAAATCCAAGATGGCGGACGGTGTTATTTTCGACAAATTTATGGGAGGATTGTGACAAACACACTCATTTTAAAATGAATTTTTTTAATTTTTGTCCATGAGTGTCGTTTTTAATATATTTTAGGATGCGGATTTTGCAAAAACACATTCATTTTGGAATCCAAGATGGTGGACACGACTTTTTTGAAATATTTGGATATGGGTGTCGTTTTCGGGATATTTTGGGGTGATGATCATGAAACTACATTATTTATGAAATCCAAGATGGCATCGTGGACGTGAACTCTTGTTGTGAAATTGTGATAGAAAAAGTGGAATATCTCCGCACGGAGCGGCAACTCGGTGGCGCGGGAGATCGACTCGAATCTCGCAAATCGACTCGTTGAATACCTAAAGGTGACGGATCGTTCCGCCTTAAGATGCTTGAAGCACATACAATTTTAAGAAAATTTAGATAATTATTACCATTTTAGGTTAACTTTATATGTACCTATATTTCTTTAGGTCAATTAAAATATTTATATTTAAATAGATACCTATACTGCTTAAATTAAAAGGAGGTTTTATTATTTAGGTACATATTATAAGACATAAAAATATAAAGTAAATTGACTTTTAAAAGGTCTGAGAGTTATTTTGCCTAAAATGTCCCATTTGCTGTACCTATAAGGCAATTTTCATTCATATTTATTTATGATGGAAATAAATAGGAGAAATGATAGTATAGGCGTAGGTAAATAGTTACATAAAAGATAGGTTGGGATGGGTAAAAGACTTTTGTTATAAACTTGACCCATGTATGAATGAGCACTTCAAGAAACTTAGATTTTAAGAAGTCTAAAAGGTCCTATATTTTTGCTGATTTCCGATAAAAACTGTCAACTGCAATCACGCAACAATAAAATATATTGCTTCGTTTAGCGTAGGTAACACGGAGTCAGAGTTGTTGTTGGCGCGGACACGCCTTCAGGATAGACCACTTTTACTTTTAAGCTCTTGTGTTGTTGTCGTAGGGGGGGGGCTAGCAAATTTGGCGCGTGTGTTTGCCGGTCCTGCTGCAGTTCTAAGCGCGGGCACAAAGTACGCTCGCGCCTCCCCGTGCTACCCGCGCTTACCACGTGCGTGCGTTCTGTGGAGTGCGTCTGCGACTCCGTCCACGACTATTTCATTCGTCGCGACCAACGACAGCCGCGACCAAATACCTAACAGGTACGCGCCAAATATACCGTTAATTGAATTTCACCAACCTTTATCTGTAGTTGGGTGTGAAAAATGTTAGCATCAGGAAATTGGCACAATTTATACGGTTATTTACCATACAATTTATCATACATAATTCAGAGAAATTGGGTTTTTGACGAAATTTTGTATGAAATTGAAAATAGTTTGAAGTCATACGATTAAGATCCAGATGAGGAAGTTAAAAAAAACATTCAATTGTAGGAATAGATCTTGGTGTCGAGAATTATAAAAAAAACAATGCAACGAACTAAAATGTTATAATAAAATTAGATAAATTTAATTAAAAACTAACTATAAGATTTACAGCAACCCAAAAAGAAAATTCAACAATAAATTTCCAGCTGAAATCCTTACCTCAATATGAATAATAATATACTAACAGTTGTCGTTCTGCTAATATTTTAATATTTAGGAATTAGGTAGTACATACGATATAAACATAGAGAAAGTGTTGAAACTGAAGTCTGTGGGGGTAATTTATTTCAACGATTACAATAAACGTGTAAGTTACATACAGGATGAATTTTTCAAGTGTTACGCACACTCACACGCACACTTGTAAACGGGTAAATCCGAAACTCTGAAGACTAGCGAAAAATGCTGAAAGGAGCTAAAAAAGCTCCTTATGTGAATTGAATGCAACACAATCATTGATAGGTACGTCGAATCCCGCTATGAATTAGAAACAATGGCCATCATTTTGAATGCATAGTAATCAATAAAAATTTATATGTAAAAACATATTTTGTTAAAAATGAGCTATTTCCTTACGTTTACCGTATGTCATTACTTTCAAGATTTTTTCCTTATTAATGACACTATCGAAAGGAGTAATAATACAGGATGTAATTTTTTTTTTCAAAATCAACAGGTTCGACTCCTGGCTAGGCACATTGATTTTTTAAAAATCCAATGAAGCAGTTTTAGTTTTCATCAAAATCGGTTCCCAGACTCCTTTCAGCATTTTTTGCTATTCCTCATAGTTTCTGATTTCCCCATCCACGCACACTTAAAAATTCACCTGTAGAGTTTTATTATAGTAAATAATCCAGTTTAGATAAGGGTATAAAAAGATTTTGTCACAGTTTACGTTTAAACATCCTTATTCTAAAAAAAGACAGAATTTTTTACTAGCTATATCCAATGTTGTTATTGGTTTATCGTTGAATTATTTTAATTATTATTACTTTAATGTATGCGTTTGGTTATAATTATATGATAAATAATTACTTTTGACAATTTTAATAAATCAATGTAGGTAATGTAGGTACCCGGTGTGCAAATACCTAAGGCTTTAATCTACTTTTGTTTTACAGTTTTTCCTTGTTTTCATTTCTTTCACCTATAAGTAAAACATCAAACACCTACCACGGCTCTGCTATAGATAAATATAGTTTTATATATAAAATACAATTAGTGGTGGTTAGTAGGAAAAAAAGTTCATAAAAAACCGCATTATTCAAACTTAATAGAGAAATTATGAGATCGTTTATTACTTTATTTAGGAGGTTTTAGATATAATGTGACACCCATCCCAGTTTTGTTGAGTGTATGTGACCATGGACAGATTTACGGTCAAAAAGTGGTGGGATTGAGGTAATAGCTATATCGTATAGCATAAACAATAGTCATTGTCTAACAATTTGCTATTATGTTTACTAACATATAGGGAACAATGGATTGATGGATAACACGGAAAGGAAGTTGTTCATAAGCAGCTCTCTATACATATAGTACCACCAATTACATCTTTGTGTGTACCGAATAGATACGCACTTTTTGGTACTATTTTACTTACAAAAAAAACCTTTTAAAGCCACCTACAAATTTGTGATTGACATGATTATATGGGATTCTCATAGTTCTAGATCATTTGATGGTACTTAGTCTTAGGTTGTTGTTCGATAATAATATGTCACTTATGTGAACTTTACTGCTTGTTAATAATTGTTTAATACCTCCAAATAACAACTACTTATCGGCATTGAGTGTTTGATGGTAGGACGTAGGTATCTGAAATATAAAATAATGAAAACTATTATTTGCGACGTGCTTAACTACTTATCTCTGTAGATCGATTTATATTGACATCAGTAGAAAGGCTTTGTTATTTATATTGCAATTTCGTCATTTATTATGCATTCATTTTAAAACCACAACCAAAATGAAACTGTGTGTGTATCGGCCCTGTGGCTCCTTTTAATAGTAGTCTTTAAACGATAAAGATAGCCGTTGTTAACTGTTTTAAAACTAAGGTAATTTAATAGCACTCGTATCCGTTACCGAAGAATGTAGGCAAGTACCTATGAGAATACAATGAATTTACTATTAGATAAGGCATATTTTCTATAACAATTTTACCTCATCCAGGAACGTTTCCCTGCATTCATCATAAATAAGGCGATATAAATATCAAGGTCATTTTAACATTACAAAGGTCGCTATTAGACTTAGATATACTACATATTTCTGTGGTTGTAATTCTCTTCTGCAACCTTTGGAATGTATCCACTTAGCAATCGAACAACCACACAAGTTTTAGAGTTCTTTAATTCCTTAATAGAGTTAAAATTATTATTAAATAAAAAGCGGTGATAGCCCAGTGGCTTAGAATTCCACCTCGAATCGAGACGTCCGGGTTCGAATCCCAGTGGCACGCACCAATGACTTTGTAAAAAAAGTTTTGTGCGCTTTATAAAAATTAAATATCACCTGCTGTTACGGTGAAGGAAAACATCGTGAGGAAACCTGCATTCCTGAGAGTTCAGAAAAAAAAGTTCTCAAAGGCATGTGAAGTCCACCAACCCGCACTAGGCCAGCGTGGTGGATTAAGGCCTACATCCTTCTCATTGTGAGAGGAGACCCGACCCTGTAGTGGGTCATTAATGGGTTACTGACAAGAGTTAAAATTAACTAAACTAATAAATGCCCAAATTAGCGGTGATAGCCCAGTGGCTTAGAATTCCACCTCGAATCGAGGGGTCCGGGTTCGAATCCCAGTGACACGCACCAATGGCTTTGTAAAAAAAGTTATGTGCGCTTTATGAAAATTAAATATCACCTGCTGTTACGGTGAAGGAAAACATCGTGAGGAAACCTGCATGCCTGAGAGTTCAGAAAAAAAAAGTTCTCAAAGGCATGTGAAG
Source organism: Erynnis tages (assembly GCA_905147235.1). Taxonomy (NCBI): domain Eukaryota; kingdom Metazoa; phylum Arthropoda; class Insecta; order Lepidoptera; family Hesperiidae; genus Erynnis; species Erynnis tages. Next base: position 6,542,896 of record LR990082.1, read on the forward strand.
CCCACCAACCCGCACTAGGCCAGCGTGGTGGATTAAGGCCTACATCCTTCTCATTGTGAGAGGAGACCCGACCCTGTAGTGGGTCATTAATGGGTAACTGACAATAAATGCCCAAAAGTTAAGGGGCTTTGGGCCCAAAATGAAGAATTCATTAAATTATAATTTTGATAAAAATATGTATATGGCACAGAAGCATCTTTGATCTAGTCAACTTTCTGTATAAAAACACCAGCTAGGTACCTTAATACTTACTCGTTAAAAAAATCGGCCGTAACGTTATTTTCGAAATGGGTGTTAGTGTAATGAGACTTAAGATGCCACAAACTAAATGAAAATTTGATGATAAGATTACTAAACAGATTCCTAGATAAATTTCTGGTTAAATTTACACTAAAGCGTTATATAGTTTAATTAGCCTGTTAAAATAATAATAATAATAAAACAATATATAATTATTTACAAAATAAAGCGTTACTAATTTTTTCGAGAAATTAATTACGAAAAAAAGCTCGCGTGGGGCCGTGGAGCGCATTCGGTACGGTCGGAATTTCGGAATTCTGTTTTTCGGGACGGCGGCATCGAGGCAAGACCTGTGTCGCTTTTGCTCCGTCCGCTTGCGATATTGCGATGTAACGAAGACATATCTGTGCATATGATAGACTACTAGCGATTGAGCGTAATTAGTATGACCATGGTCATGAGTGTCGTTTTCAGGATGCAGATTCTGATAGTGTTTAAATCCCGCTTACTATTACTGGTTTCTGAATAAGGTACCTATATCTGGAAGAAATTGCTAGGTATGTACCTAAGCAATAACATCATTTATTGCGACACTTTATGCTCGCTGCTATGCATAAGAAACCAACATGCACAACAAAGAAAATAAACTAACATTTATTTTCTTAGTTTATTTTCTTTGGTGTAAAATAAATTTATATAGTTAAGCATAGATTTTTTAATATAATGACAAAGGCAGTGGCAGTTTACCGCAGCGGGCCTGCGGAACACCTGTGAGGCTGTGAGTCTGTTCACGTATCCGCTTTTACCTGAGAATGCGATTCACTTTCGGTTTCACATCACATACCTACTAAGTGGCCAATGACCACCGTATAAAATAGGCTTTTGAGACAATGTTACCTATAAAGATTATACTGTGTTCTGATTTTATTTTACAACACAACCCTGCGTGAGACTGATAATATGACAAAAATGAAAAATTAATTACTATGTACCTTTACGTAGTGCTTTTGCTTTCATTTCACCAATTTATCTTTAGAAAGTTCAGTTTCTTGTTTATATTATGTCATTATAATACGAGTATGTGGCCTCTAACTAATTAATATGAATAAAGTATGTCATGTAATGTACTTTCCTTTTAATTTAACTTTTATACTTTTTGTATGTTTGTTTTCAATTCTTGTCAATATTTATTCAATGTATTTTTAATGAGTATTTGTTGTAAACGGTAATCAAATTGTACCAATAAATAAATAATTGTTTGTAGAATGTAAGTATTTGTTAATCATATATTTTCGTTTCATTTCCTTCTCATTGTGAAAAGAGACGCGACCCTGCAGTGGGTCACTATTGGGCTACAAACAGACACATTTTAAAAGTAATATTAAAATAAAAAATAAGTTAACCCGTATTTGTTATTGAAAATAAGTGATTTTTCAATATAATTCTTTATTTGTAGGTACTAGTGAGCTAAGCTAAATTTAGTTTGCTCTAATTCGGGACTTTCATTTTACCTGAGGTATGAGTATAAATAAACCAATAGCTTTTACATAAAAATACATTTCGTACGATAAACAATATTTTTTTCTGCAGTCAAAGATCAATTTGATAAAATATTACTTCAATTTATCTAACCTGATTTGCCTTAACTAACAAAGATGTCTCAGAAAAAGTGAGACCTAGAATCAAGATTGTTTTTGTATCCGGTCACAATGATATTTAATTTTGTCCCATTCCTTCAATAAAACGTAAAAAAAGTGCAAAGCGATCGTTGTTTCATTCACGGTCAGCAACGAAAAAACTGACGTTTTGGGAGGCATTTATCTTGTTGGAATTTTAAACAAATGTTATGGTGTAATAATCCTAACAAACAACCATTGAATAAATTAGACAAATTGTGATCGATTGTTACATTTACCTAATGCCAAAATGCCTTGTTAACACTGTGTATTTTGTAATGACTTGATAAACTATATTTAGTGTCTGTTAGATTACAATCAAACGTGCAAGAATATTTTGTAAATAACAGCAGAACAGGACAGGATATTGACAGTTTTTACCTTTTTTTTTTTATCGCTGGAAAATCCTCATGGATACCCGACAGGCGCGGGGGGCGCTGTCGGGTTATGCCGGACTCTGACAGTTTTTACCTTACAAATAGTAAGTATTTCACAATGTGCTGTTTGGTTGTTAAAAACAGTTATTATTACGTTTATGTATATTATTAGGCAAAGCTCAGTAAAAGCGTTTCTTTAGGGCTATATAGCTATTCAATCAACCAAGTGTCGGGATTGTTTAGGTAGTTATACCTGTTATACATAGTATTTTTTAATTGAGGTTCTGGTTGAGGCCCTGGACCCCAATACGGTTGCCCGAAAGTCTACATAATAAGAGGCGCCCGGGTAATGTAGCGTGCAACGTTGTTAGTGGATGATCTGCGGCTATACCTTCTACCGATGTCGATGAATTTTTTTGTGTGTATTTGGGAGGATGATCTTTTTTCACCATCGGACCTACAGTGCGAAGCAACTTCTTTCCAGATTTTTAAAATCAAACAACAATGTTTTATGGTTATTGATATATGATTAATGAAAGCCATAATAACGGTCTAACTCATTATATAACCACACTCGTGAATAATTTTTGTATAATATCGTATGTAGTATGCCATCATTGACCGCTATTTCTACGTAACATATTTATCACGCTAGGTATTCGTATATTTTGTGAACTCTTAACAAGACATAATAGAGGTACACAAGTAGCTAGTTGCACAGGTACATTTTTTATTAATAACCATACTATGTAAAATAATAATCAGTGAATAATACTTGGGAGCTGGTGATAGAGCCGTTACGTAGCTTCGCCACCCTCAGAGTGTCGTCGCATCGTGTAGTGGCATTATTTAGATCTACTTAGTGTTTCTGTTGCGCGGATACTCTATTTGAAGCTAACATCTTAGTCCTCATGGGTAGCAACGTAGCCACACATTAATCACATAATAGGATCTCAAATTTTTAGAGAAATATACCTCCTATTTGAAGTTTGACTTTGGCCAGGCTTACATGCCTGCTTGCTGCTCAATTCCAATAAAAAGAGGGTAACAAATTTAGCGATTTAAGTTTTAAAGTAATTATGGTGTAGGAGAGGAGCAGATAAGTTATGTGCATGTTTAGCTCATTAATCAAAACATAAGATTTACGTAGCGTTCCTAGCTGGAATGAGTACGAAGTGTTCTTCAATATACAAGAATTAAATTGACATGTAAGTTTATTTCTAATAAAGAGTTTAAATAAATAAAATTAATAATTGAATAAATTTAAAATTTAGTAAATAGAAAGTGATATGTTTAAGGGCCAATAGAACTAACTCTAAATAAATAAATAAATAAATAAATAAACTCTAACCTATTTCTCACTCACACTCTTACTGATGTGATGTAGATTTATTACAACGATGGATTGTTGAATTATCTGATCTATTAGATAACTGCTACGAGCCTTAAATTATCCAACACCCAACACGGATAACAAAAAATATTATTGCTTTAAATCAAAAATAAAGGTAGTTTAGCTCATTATGAGTCAATTAGCTATAGCCTAATACGTTTCGACAGGTTAAAGCGGTAAGCGTAAAGACTAATGATTCATAGGTTATTAATTAATACCGCCGGACGTATTAAACTGAGACTTTACAACTAACCTGGAACACTGCACGGTATAATAACACGCTATATTGGATTTCCTGCTAATTAACTGCTAAGTTACAACTATGATCGATTAATAAATTGCTTTGTATGTTAATTATTACACATTGCACTTTGTGAGCAAAGCCATTTGTTAGATATTATCTACTTACCTATTTGCTGTCAATAAATTGTATGAAAAAAATGTTTTTAAAGACACGTTCATTACACAAAAATAAAATAAAAAGTTGTGATAGCTTAGTGGTATAGAATTCTACCTCGAATCGAGGGGCCCGGGTTCCAATCCCAGTGGCACGCACCAATGACTTTGTAAAAAAAGTTAAGTGCGCTTTATAAAATTAAATATCACCTGGTATGCTGTTACGGTGAAGGAAAACATCGTGAGGAAACCTGTTTGCTTCAGAGTTCACAATAAAATGTTTTCAAAGGTATGTGAAGTCCACCACACATCCCTTATTGTGAGAGGAGACCCGACGTTACTGACACATGGTCATTAACTGATTGTTACAATGTTAAGGTATAAATGACACATTCCCATTTGTCCCACCGTCCACCTAGCTTTTAGGAGAGGAGAAGATAACTGACTGCCTTTTTATATCATGGTAGTTATAGCATGATATAAAGCTATTTTACATCTCTTTTTAAGGGCGGCCATCTTCGTTATAACCACTCGTGGTTAATTATGTGAATTTGACAGGAATTAAATTTGGCAGTGGATCAGACACTCAATGCGCTGTTACTAATGAAAACTACAATTTTAAATATTTTCTATTCCCAACCGCAAAAGAACTTGCTTGCTTCTTAGGTAAAATAGATGCAGTCCAATATAGTTGGACAAATGTCTCTTCGTAGTAGAATAAAGACACAAATTGCACGAATATGTAAATTCACATTGCGAAAGTCAATCCACTTGTGGTCCACAGCTCGCTTTCAATGAACAAAACAATCGTGTGGAAAGGACGACCGTCGACGTGACTTTTAAATTAAAATATAAAATTAAACGTTATTACTTTATTAAGCGTTCGTGAGGTAAACCAATATATTATGTACTTACTCGTATATACAATTGGCTATCTTGACCTTATTCTGTTTAAATAAATTAAAGTGTCCTGATCTTGCAGAATTATTGTCAGATTGAATATAGATATTAATTTCTAACTGACTATTAATTAGCAACTGCAATGCAATTTTTTCAATAAAACATTTAAAATTATTTACATGTTATAACTAACTTCAGTAAGCGTGAAAGTTACAAAATAACTAGCTGACCCCGCAAACGTTGTTTTGCCATATAAGTTATCGAGCGTTAAAAAATAGTGGTTGGTGATAGAAGGGTGAAAATTTAGGGTTGTATGTATTTTTGATGCCACATTATTGAAAAATAAAAATAAAAAAAATTTGTTCGAAAAAATAAAATAAAAATGTTAGGTGTGGACAACCCTTATCACTTAGGGGTATGAAAAATAGACAGTAGCCGATTCTCATACCTACTGAATATGCATATAAGTTTCATAAAAATCGGTCAAGCCGTTTTGGAGGAGTATGTAACTAAAACTCTGACATGAGAATTTTATATTTAGGAAGAAGATAATGAAATTAAAATGTATTAACAAAAGGTATATTACGAGTATTACAGTAATAGTATCAGTGTGAAGTTCACAAACGCGAACCATGAATTTATGAATTTAAATTTTTTTATGTACTATTGTACTTGAAACGTAAACGTGACTAACAGTTGGAGCTCTACATAAACTTACGAGTATCTTAGGATATATGGCCACGTACACATAATAAAGTCTTTATATTGTTGGTGGTTTAGGATTTAAGAATTTGTTTCGGTGTATAAATTATTATGATCCGGAAACATAAAACGTAGAGGGTAAACAGTTTTTGTCTCTGTTGTGTTCTAGCGACCGGAGACTGTCGCTCGGCCTTGCAGGAGGTACGCTAGGTCCATTACATTCCATTATACAGGCACAGCTGTGAGTAGAAATCCATTACATTTCCATGTACACAATTGCTGCGATAAAAATTGAATTAAAATGTAACCTATTGCTTTATTCAATTTGTGCTCTGTTTTCAATATTTTATTTTCTTTTCTTCAATAAGTCAGCCCGTTTATAGTACGAGGATATCGATAGAAGATATCAATATCTAGTAGGCAATATTGAAGCAATTACACGATACACAACATTAGCTAAGAATTTCACTCATAAAATTATAAAAATAAGGTACTTATAGTACCCAGAGTCCAAGAGTGCTCTTACCTCACCACCAACTTCTTAATCTCCATGAGTAGTAACTATGTACTCGTACATACGTCCTCAGATAGGATTTTTAACATTTGAGGCTTCCTTCCTTCCTTCCTTTCAGCCCTTGACAGTCCACTGCTGGACATGGGCCTCCCCTAATCAACGCCACTCCACCCGGTCCTGGGCCCTCTGAATCCAACGGTTTCCCGCTGTCTTCTTCAGGTCGTCGGTCCACCTGGTAGGAGGGTGCTCCTTTTGCCTAAACGTGGTCGCGATTCGAGGACCTTTTTCCCCATCGGTTGTCAGTCCTGCGAACGATGTGGCCAGCCCATTGCCACTTTAATATGCAAACTTTGAGAGCTATGTCGGTCACCTTCGTTCTTCTACAGATTTCATCATTTCTGGATTCTGTCCCGTAGAGAAATACCAAGCATAGCTCTCTCCGTTGCCCTTGGAGCGACTCTGAGCTTGTGGATTAGGCTCACAGTAAAGGACCACGTCTCGGCACCGTAGGTCATCACTGGCAACACACATAGATCAAACACTTTCGACTTCAGGCACTGAGGTATCTCGGACGTCAAGACGTGTCGTAGATTCCCGAACGCTGCCCAGCCGAGTTGGATTCTTCGAGTGACCTCTCTCTCGAAGTTGGACTTACCCATTCGGATCGTTTGTCCCAGGTAAACGTATTCGTCTACAACTTCGAGAGCAGTACTGTCAACAACCACTGGTACGGGTGTGACATGGACGCTAGACGTGATTTTCGTCTTTTCCATGTTCATCTTAAGACCCACCCGTTGTGAAGTCCTATTGAGGTCACTGAGCATAATGCAGAGTTCCTACAGCGACTCCGCCAGGATCACTATGTCATCGGCAAATCGGAGGTGTGAGGTGTTCGCCGTTGATGTTATACCACGTCCTTTCCACTCCATCAGCTTAAACACGTCTTCCAGTGCAGTGGTAAAGAGTTTTGGGAAGATGACATCCCCCTGTCGTACGCCGCGCTGCACGTGGATGGGGTTCCTACTGCTGTCGTGTACTCGGACTTTCATGCGAGCACCGCCCAGGTCTCGATAGAATCGAATTTGAGGTTATATACTCGTAATGTATAGGTATGGAATGCAATAAGGTGGTCTGTCTGCCCATGTGCTTAGCATTAAATAAAAAAAATGGTTATCAGAATACAAGTATTTTTAGCCTAATGACTTACGTGAAATTTGTGGAAAAAAGAGTAGACTGCCTAGAATTACGCCTACCTTACCTTAAAATTCACTAATATTTTCAGCTTAAATTTTGATGAGAAAATTATGGAAAAAGGACGTATACTACGATAGTATAGTACTACGTACGTATACTCACGTCAATTTATTCCTGGACTATGAAAGTTTATACGCAGTTTAGATCACGAGCACAATTGCATGCATTCGTTATTAAGGTCTTAGTGCAAAGTTTCAAACGCATTTGGTGTTCCCCAATAATTTTCCAAAAACTTTCCAACACGTATATTTGTCTGTCAGAGATTTTTGTTATTTAGTTACTGGTTAAAGCTAGCTATCTTTATTTTACGCTTAGGATTTATGTGATTTGTTTGCGAAGTCTGGAAGCGTAATCCAGATCTTTGTTTCCAAACACGACGTGACGAAAATTTCCATGTGTCAGCTACGAAGGCTATTATTTTAAATTCTGTCGGTTGTTCAGTAATGTGAAATAAATTTGAAATCGCTGCAGGCTTGCCTTGCTCAAGACTTGACACGTTGACAATTTGAGCGACTGCTGACATTTAAATTACGCACATTTTGCATTGTTCTGAACAATAACTTAGAATCAGTCTTTATTTATCATTTTTGACAGAAATCTAATAGAACAACATAATTCAGTAGTTAACTGAATAAACTTATTATCAGATTGTTTATATCCTGTATATAAAAGATCTGATGAATTTTTCAAGTCTGCGTGGATGGCGGAATCCGAAACTATGAGAAATATCGAAAAATGCTGAAAGGAGTCTGGGGACCGATTTTGATTAAAAATAAAAATGCATCGTTCGATTTTTGAAAAATCAATATGCCTAGCCAGGATTCGAACCCGTTGTTTTCGAAAAAAAATCAAACTCTGTATTATTACATCATTCGATACACTAATAAGGAACAAATTCTGGAAAGTAATTATTTACGGCAAACTTAAGGATAGAGTTCATTTTTAACAAACAAACGTTTTTTTCGGTACCCCAACGCGATGTATTTTTTTTAGAATTATCAATACTCGTACATACTAGGGACTTTAAGATTGAGTTTCTTTCATTATTTTTTACTTTTTAAAGGGAATTCAGGTTATTGTGTCGGGGGTATTTTAAAATTTTTAATTAATTTTTATTGCTATTATCTACTAAGTGATACTCAAAGTACGAAAACTAAAATGTGTTATTTCTTTACAGGAAATCACCATGGAAGTACGGACAGTTTTTCTGTGCGCATGCCTAGCAGTGGCGAGTGCCACTCTAGAGGTGGTAAACCAGTGGAGTCTGTTGCAATTCGACTTCCCTCCAGACCCAGTGCTGCTGGACAAGTTCCAGCCAGAGAACACCGTCCCCACTGGCCTGGAGATCGGATGGGATCGGATTTACCTGGGGATTCCGAGGCTGCGAGCTGGCGTGCCCGCCACGCTCGCCTGGGTGCCTCGCTCCCTTCCACCCGGTGTCAGCCCTGTACTTCAGGTATGCAAATAGGAGTAAATTAACTAAATATTTAAGATATAGTGTGAAAGAAAGTAAACAGATAAGTAGGTAAGGTATTACAGTCTTTGCACATACAAGTAAAAATAAAAAAATGATGTGGTGTCATGGGGCACCAGGTAGGTAATAGGAACGAAGTTCCTTCGGATAATTTAAAAATATTTGTGTGATGAGCACAAGCACAAGCACAAAAATGTTAGGGGTGGACAACCAATTCTCAAACAACAAATTCTCGAAAAATGTCTACCAACTCTTGAACTATGATCAAACACTTCTCGAAAAATGCCTACCAGCTCTTGGACTATCATTAAACACTCCACGAAAAATCCCAACTCTTCGACTATGATCAAACGCTTCTCGAAATATGTCTACCAACTCTTGGACTATGATCGAACACTTCTCGAAAAATGTCTACCAACTCTTGGACTACGATCGAACCCTTCTCGAAAAATATCTACCAACGTCGTCGTCGTCGTCGTCGTCGATCGTCGTCACTTCGAAGTTCAAATATATATCGTCACTTCCGTTATATATTTTTCATACGGTTTGTCTCACATTTTTTTCAGTTAGGTCGCCTAGCAAAATCCATAATATCTCCTCCACGCCCGCCAAAAAAAAACATCATTCAGATAAGTCGTTTAGATAACTCCATTGTGCACAATATTGAAGTTCTATGTTTTGAAAAATAATCTGATCTTAAATGACATATTTTTGCCGACATACACATTACTCAGAGAAACACATATCAAGGCTTCACATGTATACGTGTTGATTTCCAATGGTTACAGAAAGCGATTAGTCACTATTTTTACCGACTTCAAAAAAGGAAGTTATCATTCGACACGTATGTATGTAATATTAACGGAACTGCACAATATTTACATATTTATATACTATTACGGCTTTCAAACAAGTAGGTATACCAAACATGGGTGTATGTATGTATGTGTGTAGATATATTTGTCCTCGCATATCTCCGAAAGTAATTGACGGATCGTGATTGTTCTTCTTTTGTTTGTTAGCATTTTTTTCAACTTCATTTTGATGAAACTTTTACCATTCCCTAGGTAAAAGTTTCATCAAAATCGGTCTAGTAGTTTTAGAGATATGGACTTAAAACTAAAAATTACGAAAAAAAAATTAAAATAATTTAAACCGACTTCAAAAAAGTAGAGTAGTAATTTTTTGAGTTTGGAGACACCTACACCAAAAATAGTAGGCCTTGTAGGTATGTTACAAATTTTATCAACCCCCGATGCAAAAGGAGGGGTGTTATAATAAGTTTGACGTGTCTGTCTGTCTGTGGCACTGTAGCTCGCGAACGGATGAAGCGATTTCAATTTAGTTTTTTTTTGTATGAAAGGTGAGTTACGGGCGAGTGTTCTTAGACATGTTTGATGAAAATCGGTTGATTCGTTTAAAAGTTGTATTTTTTAGAGTTATTAATATTCGTACATACTTAGGTACTTTTAGTATGAGTTTCATTAATTTATTTTTTACTTTTTAAAGGGAACTCAGGTTATTGTGTCGGTTTTTTTTTTATTTTTAATTTAATTTTTTTTTTAATATTTTTTTTTGTTTTCCTTCTGTCCCATTCAATATTCAATAAATATACCTACATAAATTACCTAAGCCATTAGATATATCATGAAATTTTGCACATTATATATTAGACAAAATTTTATTATTCTATATGTATAAATACTTAAATATTTAAGATTCGGGTTTAAATCGCTAGTAAAACGTCATATGTGATTTAAAATTCTTAATGTTAACCCGATACCTTTTGTTTAGCAAATAAATATGCATGACTTTCACGTGTACAAAAAGTAACTATTACCGAAAGGTGACTACCGAAATCGCGGAAGCTACGTGTATCCGCTTGTATTAGAGTTTTTTTTATAGATTCGTATCGCAGAGAATACTAAAATGTTGCACTCTTGTCTTCTTCTTGTTATTTCAGATTGTAGCAAAACACAGGCCAAAAATTTAAGACTATCTTTGTGACACTTTCTTGTAAGCTTTACGCCATTTCATAAGACTAAGTATATTATTACCATGTATACATAATATATGTGTTAATTATGTAATGTGATTTATATAAGCCCTCAGGCGCGTCCTTTCTACTGCACTTGATAAATTCATGCAATGACCTCGAACAGTGAAATGCAAAATGCGCCTATTAATAACCGCAAGGAAATCCAGTTTATTTACATGATTACATTGATTACCTGTGCCTGCTTTTGTTAATTACGTACGATTACCCCAATATGTGTATCAATTCATTTAGTGGGTTGCATTTTAGTGTGATCGCTTGTCACCTTGAGGTATGAACAATCAGAACAATGTTGGTCATTTAAAGTGGCAACACACTTTACTTACTTACTTGTTTGGTAGATCTGCGTGAATATCTTTTTGTAAAAGCTTTCACTTGCGATGTAGAGTGATAGTACCCAGCTGTAACTAAATTGAATTTTATATTTAGGTATAAAAAAATTTTTGCCTGAGCATCTGTAATCTGCATGCATACTTTACTGCTGAAGCGTGGCATGTTCAAGCCGTATTGAATTCAAAGATCCCACTAATCTTCACGCCACTTACAAATTACCAACCGGAAGCTAAAGCATACTTGCATGAAATTATTATTAACGAGCTGTGCCCGCGACTGTATATCCATTATATCAAGTGGCGTTTAGCAGTGTTTTCTATTTGAGATAACCAGTTAAATTAAAAATAAAAAAAACCACCGACACAATAATATATTTGCAGATATTGGGTATTTTCACTACTTTTACCCCCAGAGATTTTCAGGGCTCAACCGATTTTCGTTGAACATTTTATTTTGTAATGTACACGTGATGCGCTTTCATTTGAGACCCCACTCGATTATATTTGCAGACATTCGGTTATTCTTCCCCACTTTCACCCCCCATAACTTTTAAACGACTCAACCAACACTCGCCCGTAATTCACCTTTCATACAAAAAAACTAAATTGAAATCGCTTCATCCGTTCGCGAGCTACGGTGCAACAGACAATGCAGACAGACAGACAGACAAACAGACAGACACGTCAAACTTATAACACCCCTTCTTTTGCGTCGGGGGTTAAAAATACAATTAATTTTATAACTAGTCTGTTCCAGGCAACTAGGTATTCCCATACCGAATACAGATTTTTTGCGATTGCGACGAATTTCGGTGACATATTAACAGAAAGACAGGCAATCGTTATTAAAATATGATTTTTGCTAATATATACTCATTCATTCAATACTTTTCTTTAAATAGTCCATATACATATCTATTAATCTATAGGATACGTTTTGTTACAATTTTATTATAAGTAGGTATGCACCTATAGAATAGATGCAGGCTTGTTATGCTTGCAGTCAGGTGTATAGGGGGCTTAACACGCGAAGCAAGCCGGCATGCGGCATGCTGGCGATGGTGGTCACGAGAAAGCGTGAAGGGCGCCACATGGAGCCGCTCTGACCTTCGCGTTGTCGCTGCCCAGATCTGCGACACCGAGATCACGAATATAACGTAATACCTACCACTTAAACGTTATACTTATGCCTCACATTCGATTTCAATCGCCGACTTTTACTTGTTCGGTAAAAGGTGCTTATTTTCAAAATTGTTTTCGCATCCAATATTTCTTCCCTTTGTGTCCTTTGGGGTTATTTCTCCAAAAACACTTCACCCAAATGCAAATTAGCCTCTGTAGTTAGGTAGGTAGGTAGGTTCTGTAGATAGGTTAGGACGGGTTTATGATAATTAATAAGTTAAAATAACTCGGATGCACTACGCCATTTATTTTCTCGTAACTTGTCGAATACACGCAGGTTTTACGTAAATCTATTCTCATTAGTTAATAAGCTAATAATTAACCGCTGCTGCTGGCCCAGTGGCTTAGAATTCGACCTCGAATCGAGGGGTCCGGATTCGAATCCCAGTGGCACGCACCAATGACTTTGTAATAAAAGTTATACATGAGTAAACCTGCATGCCTGAGAATTCACAAAAAAATGTTCTCAAAGGCATGTGAAGTCCACCAACCCGCAGTAGGCCACCGTGGTGGACTAAGACCTACATCCCTCTCATTGTGAGACCCGACCCGACCTGTAGTGGGTCATTAATAGGTACTGACATGACAATAATAATATAAATGGACGATTGCAACCTTCGAAGTCCAATGAAGGCTTAAAATCGTCAAAGTTTGGTTATGTTTATTACTATATATAATTATGTATATATAGATTATTATCATTACTATGAAGATATGTTTTTCTACTTAAGTTTCTTATTATTTTCGCAAAATAGAGCCACAATACGTATTAAAAAGAAATGAAAATAATCTTAACATTGCCTGTCCAGTAGGTAAGTGGGCACAATAGTCAAACAATGGATATGGTCACGTGTGATTCACAGGACAACGAATTGGTTAAAATTATTAAACATAGTTATGCCTAATATTTAACATTATTTTAAACATTTAATTTTATTGACTTATCATTTATTTAATCATAAAATACTTTGGTTTCCTCGTATTAATTCTTAAATTCTCTTTCAGGCATACCCTGACTGGTCATGGCACTCGGCTGGCCGAGGAGACATCAACTGCACGGGTCTGATCTCCGTGTACAGGGTCCGAGCTGACCGGTGCAACAGGCTCTGGGTGCTCGACGCCGGAGTGGTCACCAGTTTGGACGACTTCCGCCGCGTGTGCCCTCCCAAGATCCTCATCTTTGACATGGCAACTGATCGCTTGGTGAGTTTATTAAACACATCTAAACAAACGAATGTCTATTGGATCATAGGTTTTTTACGATGACTTCTGTCTCTGAGCTGCATGTGTTAAAAAGAATATTTTAGTTACTACCATCGCGGCACCGCAATGTGTTGTTTGGAAGCCGACGTAACAGAACTTTAGGTAATCAAGGGGAAGTACAAACTTTATTTCAGATGAAATATGTACTTATACATATAGGTATCTTCCATGGTCGGTTGTTGGGTGTCAGGTTTCTTCGCTCATTTTCTACTTGTGAATTGTAAGTATACCTAAAAACTTATTGGTACATACTGGAGCGTGCAGACTAAATATTTCTTTGTCCATGTGCCTATTGACCTCCTTGTAATGTGCAATAAAAGCTATAAAAGGATTCAGAAAAGGAGGGCATTTACATTTTGAGCGCAAATAATGCTTAACATTTAAAGAGGTTTATATAGCAACAAATTATAAAAAATATTGGAACAGCCTTTTATTAAAATAAGTACTTTGCGTAATAATAAAATAATAATAATAATATTATGTTGGAACGGCAATTAAATTGCATAATTTCTTGAAGAAATATCTTTGAGAAGTGAGTCACTGCGTCGGATATAGTATAGTATTGGTTTACACCATAAACCTAGTATAGGCTAATCGATTTTCAAAAGGTTACCTACTAAAATTACTCAAGCATTTGAATGTCATGCCATATAAATAAATAGTCCCTGGTTATACGTAGTACTGCTTGTAATCGTGACCAACGTAGGGCTACCAATGGCTACCTATAGGTCATTAATATTACTGTACGGCATTTGTGACCTATAGGTCATTTATTACTGTACGGCATATGTGTAATTCCTTTTGTATACATATACAGATACTTTATCCATGAACGCCGTAGTCGAAGGCCGGGGTCGAAAGGGGTGGCACATAGGCAGCCGATGAGTTCGATTAGGTAAAATTATAACTAAATAAAATGAAAATAATTAATATTCTTGGCTAAATTGACAAATAAATTGTGCAAAACATGTCAAACAAATTGTGTATTAGTCATAAGTTTTAATATTTTATAAATTAATTTGTATTACTAACATTAGTTTTATTTTCATGCGGTGAAACGTTTATTTATTAAGACATTTTTACGTGTGACTTTGGATTCGTATGATATTTAGGAAATCAGTGAAAGGAACTACGACAAGAACAAAACTTGAATGTAAATTATTGCCTAGAAATATTCAAAACTTATCTAAGCTGTAGACCAGGTTCCTATTTAAATGCAAAAAGTCGCTTGCTACAGCAAAACATAATTTGTACGAAAACAGGATGTTAGTTGGTACCTATAAGTAAGTGTATCTCCTACGAGCCGTTAAACTACTTTGCATTTAGTGCTAATGGTAGAGTCAATTGTCAATTGATTGAGTCCTAAAATTTATACGGTAGCATTGCGTTGTCGATTGACAGCCCCTTAAAAATGTAAAAAAACAGCTATACTATATCATTTGCTCGTATCTGCCTCTAAGGCTGATGTTTATAAACCTTGTCAAAATGAATAAAATCAAAAAGGCAGACATCTAGGACTCTGATTTTTGAAGTTATGAATTTTTAAGATTTTTTTTATGATTTAAAAAAAAATATATGAGATGCATGCTTGGCAGACCTGCAATGTTCAGTTAAAAATCCCGTGAAAGGTCGCAGAAAAATAGTCTGCCACCATCGCTGCGTTTTCAATTAATAGCGCTTCAAAAATGTCGACAACAAAAAGTGACCCAGTTATAGCTACGAGCAAATGATTTAGTAGAGTTTTTTTTTTCAACATTTTTGCATCCACCTCCTGTGATAATGCAGAGCCCTGGATGTCTGCCTCATAGATTTTCTTTGTTATCAAAATGGTATTAACCATTAACCCCAGAGGCAGACACGAGCAAATGATTTAGTACCAATTTTTTTACAGATTTGAAGCTCTGTAGGAAAAAAAACGCAGCAACGTACGACCTTAATTCATTAAAAAATTTTGTCGTATTGATCCCAATTTTAATGCCTATCAATACGGAGTACGAGCAAATCATATATCTAAATGCTCGCCAGCTCCCTATCTATATTATATATATTCTCCTCCTACCAATCCTACTAATATAATAAAATTACAAATGCCAAAATCTTGCAAGGATGGGTGCATTGATGTTTGTTACTCTTTCATATAAAACAGCTGTAGTCTTGTAAATTTGTGATTCTATAAAAATGTATATATACCTACCTACAGAGAAGGTTTATAAAATAACATACTCATCCTAATATGTTACTGTTACTAGTAGAACCTGAGACCATGTTCTAAGAACCCGACCTCATGGGTATAATTTATAATATAGGTAATTATAATAATTTTAAACCATCCTTTAAGTTGCTGCAATACTCATAAATTCAACTTTACAACAAAAAATGAGCGAAAATAAAACTTTGCGGTATTGATACTTGGTTTCAATATTAATATTATGATCACACCAAAATAATTCAAAATGGAAGTGCGAAAACGAATAACCTTTCTGGTCTGTACCCGACGGTTATCAAGGTTGTGACATGGATTTTGAATGGGTGTGGCATGTCAGTTGGTAATTGTTGTACACGGGCTTAAGCGGACAATAAATATAGAGTTTTCCGCCGGAGGCATATTGACGTCATTTGATTGAAAGTATTAAATTGTAACGACTAGGTTTATTGATTGTCTAGCTTTATTGAGAATTATAATTAAATACCGTGTGAAATTTTGAGGTCGTTTCATTATTAAGGGTATATTGAGTAATGTCGATTTCCTGTTAGATTTTTTTTTAAATAATGTAAGATCAAAGTACTGTTTAGTGTTCATGTGGGACAGTGTTATCTTGTTTTTTGTCGAAATAGATATTATATACCTTTAGTATATCATCGTCATATTGATAACAAGATACGAGATGTTACCTACATGTAATTGAAGAGGTATTCTGAAACACTCGGTATGTACCAGTGTTTAAGAAAAAGCGAGCATTCTAATATTATTAGCCAGTAGAGTTGTGTGTAGTTCTTGATCTGATCCTATAGGTAACTAAGCTTTCATGGTCTGTGTGTGTGCTCTTTTTTATATGCACTCACGTTACAAACGCACACTAAGATCCCCTGTGTTAGGATCTTAGTGTGCGTTTGTGAGGTTGAAGCGTTATTAATGTTAATTAATCGTTTGCGTTCCTATGCGGATGTATGAGGTCCGAATTAGATAATGTACTATTTTGTTCGAAATGATATGGCTAGATAGCTCCGTTAGAAGCCGATTGATCTCACCGCTGCAACCTCGCTATAGCTAGTTAATTTTGTTTTACTTTCAGGTGAGAAGCGTATATTTCCCCCGTGAGCTGCTGCGTCCCGCCTCTCTGCTCACCAACATCGTTTTGGACGACACCAGGTCAACGTCCTCGCATCTCTCCGGCTCCTGTGACAATCTTTTCGCCTACATCAGTGACACCGTAGCACCTGGTAAGCACTTTTAGTAGTTATCTTGACAAACGTACGAGTATGTTGTTTTAAAGATGCAATAATAAAACCAAACCATCCCAATTAAACTAGGTACAATGCACAGCGTTTGTATCGGCGATTTTGTTCGCATCTATATCCTAGGGATAATAATTTATATAATTGTATAAGTCATAAGTGTTCTACACTCCTTGATAAAGATTAGAATTAAGTATTGAATCTGATGTTAAGAAATATTTATGGATTTCCTTCGAAAATTGGGTTTTCTGGTCTGGGTTTCTCATGAATTCATTCAGCAGTACATCTAGTGTTTTATTTATCCCACCAGGACTTTGCTTATTTTTCGACATATTAGCGTCAAGCATGCAAGTGTTAAATGAGAATTAGATAATAATGTTGCGAAAACCTCCACTTTATAAATATCAGCCCTTTTCCTTTCCTCGTACCAAAGGAGAGATACCATAGCTATGCGACACGGAACAAATTTACTTACAGTTTACACAACGGACAACTAAGATACCTTTCTTATCCGAAGTAGCTAGAACCTGTTTGCGCCAGGCGTCAAGGACGTGGAATGCTTCCGGTGCTTTTGACTAAGTAATTAAATAATTCACTTTCACACAGGAGAATGAACAAGATGATATCACTGGCTATTTTGTTATAATCTGACGCACTTTACACGCACATTCTTGCCTCGTACCTATGTGCAAGTTTTGGAACGGTATTCCGGCTGATGCATTTTTGTAGGACTATGAAATGGGGTTATTCAAAAAGGCTTCACATACAGCTTTCCTTCAAAGTTAAACTAGCGTCTTCTCGTGCCATCACGTGTGTCGTTTGGCTGATTGTAAATGTGGCTTCACTAAAACTCACGAAGCACTTTTGTAGGTAACCGTTTATCCACATAAGTATGTCATGTACCTATTTATTTATTGATAAGTAGCAAATTAACTTACTTTCCACCTAACGTTAACTGGTTATTAGTTATAATTTTTGGGGTTAACTATATTAATTCTTTGATATTAAGCAAAATTAATTGTATTCTGTGGTGTTGAATCAAACATTTGAAGTGTGGTGACCGTGCTAATAGACTGCGTGTTAATAAAACCACGTGTAATAAGTGGTAACAATGATGCAATGAATTAAAAATATTTAATTAAAACGCCGACCCTAAGGAGGGTGCGTGATCGTTCAGATCGATTGCACGCGATCATGTGGCTCTATTAAGCAATACTTACTTGGTATCCAAGTTTCATGTATTTGTACAGATTATACGACAATCTGTCACAACATGTCATTGTATCAAATTTCAGTCTCTTTGTAAAGCTCTACAAAGATAACTTTTTAATATGAAACATTCGTTTTTAAGTCCTACTTAATACCTACAAGTCTATAATAGGTAAGGAGATTTTATGCACATTTTATATATACAGGGTATCCCGTAATCAGTGGACCAACCTGTATAATTACCTGCCTAGAAATATTGTTTAGATGTATTGAAAATTATATTATTACTATTTCGACATTAAGGGTTATCTTGTACACCAGACTCAAATACTACGAGTATTTACGAGTGTATACATACGAGTATTTCACTTACGTAAGAACTGTATCTATTAGTGTGTTCTCACGCTTTGTATTTGTAAGTGAGAGATAAATAGTGTCAACGGTTGTGAACTGCATTGAATAAATTCACAGGAATTTGCTTCGAATGTTACGTAAGGATCACAATTTTACATGATCTTGTGACAATAAGTTCATTAATCGTTGTAGGTTGTGGAAAACCTTGAATTTAAAGCAACTCTTGATATTTAACTTTCAGTTTAATCTTGTTGAGATCTGGGTCTTCAGGTCACTTGTAATGTAAATTTGATTGATGCGTGTCATACAAGCATCATCCATTTTAGTACTTGTTTAGTACACGTTGGTATTACTAAGTTGAACACGTCTCTATAGAGCAAAGTTACAAAATTAAGATTAACTTGGGTGTAACATTGTAAACGTTGAAAATTTTATAGCAATTTATCATTGCATCAAGGGATCTATGGTTGCTATGTAGGTTGGTATTTATATAGACTTGTTCTGGCGCCATTCAACTTGGTTTTATAGTCACTTTTGGTTCACAAGTGCAATCGATTTAAGCTGGATAACATGCCTATGGTACCGTGGCGTGGAACGATTAAGTTTGTTTGCATAAAGGCTTGGAGTTTATTGTACGAGTAATATTGGCCGCAAAAAGCATGAGAATGTTCCGGTCGGATACTTGGTTTGCTTGTTGTTTTTATTTTAAGTATACATATTAGAGTCGTTGATGAATTAGCGTGTCCGTGACACACTTGTGCGACGCACATGGGTTTAGCTAACGAGTACTACCGAGCTCGGCTTTCTCCAAAAATGACGTAACTGCTGGCTGCGATAAAACTGTAATTAAACCAACTTGGTTATTGTTACGTGAAATTGAGAGGTTAGCGCTTTCGATTTCATGACAGTGCTGGTGATGTTCTATAAAACGCAGTTAACATTTTTCGAAGTTGTTGACGAAGTAGTTGTAGTGGTAGTAATTATTGCGAAAAAAAGTCAGAGAAAGATCAAGTTTACGTGTTAAAGTGTGATCTACTTGTTAATAATTGGATATCGGTAGAAGTTATTGTTCGTTTTGCTCGTATTTGCGCTGTCATAGCGTTCATCCGATTGCGATAAAACTTTGTCAACCCTTTGTTTGCACTCGCTACTTGCCAAGGTTATAAATGGTGACTTGGCAAAAAATATTGGCTAATGTTATACTGTATTAGATACTTACGTTTCTTTTATGATTAATTTTTTCCGCTTATGAATATGTATCCTTTGTAGATGTTAAGTAATTAACTCATGAGGCTAATAAATCGTAAAGCTCGCACTTTTTAATCACGTATTTTTCAATCAAATCGGTTCAGTCTGTTTGTAATATTATCGTAGGATACTTAAATTTTGCCAAAATCTTTTTCGTTATCGTTCATTCTACCATACTTACAGGTTAAAACTCAAAAACTTCAATTTAAGTTGTTTTATTTGGTCTAGGGGCTGATAGGGGAAAATAGATTAGTAAACGATCGATTTTTGATTTCTTGTTTTACTGTAATGACTATTATGTCCTCTGCACCCTATGTAGGTGAAAAATAAGGTAGCACGGTAGCAAGGTAATAAGGTAGTTTATGCAGATATAATAATATGAATAGTTAGTGAGGTGAAACAGCCGTAATTTTACAATTAAAACTATGATAAATTATATCGGTAAACAGATCATAATTAAATCAGAATTGTTGCGTGGGCTTATTGACCTTAACGCGATACTAGTTTTTAGACAATTAATTTAACCAGTACCTAGGTAATTATACTTTTTCTCCTAATTACCTAAATATTCTAAATGCCTGTTTACGATCTGTTTGAAATACAATGAAGCTATTTAGTGCACTTTTAATATGATAAAGGTGATATTCATTGGAGTTCACTCGTGGAGTTTTCTACAGCTTTCCTGGATACATCTCGCTGAGCAGTTCTACACGTTTTGCAAGCAATGCGGTTGGAATGTTGGGTTGCTGAAGATACTTTATTTGAAGCCATCCTAGTCCTTAAGAGTAGCAGTAATTCACCCGCCTGAGATAATACGTCTACTCCTATTCAAGTTTTAGTGTTCCTAAATAGATACTAAGACAGTCTTATGGTCTTATGGTCTTATGGTCTACCCGTGGGTTGCAGTGATCACCTGACTAACTAAACTAGTTGGCCTCAATGCTCGTTGGCTTTAATTTTAATAATAATAGAATATTTCGATATTGACGGTCGATTTTTAGGTAGGTATATAATTCCAGCAGTTTAGGATTTTGCATATACTTATGATAAAAGCTATAATTATGTTTTCGCGATTGTATAACAAGAGTCATACTATTATGGCAGCCATTACTGTTTAAGAGGCATAAAATGGCCGATCATTAGCAATGCAATAGTAAGCACCTTATTATGTATGAGGGGCTTCCACACAATGATAGCGATATAGTACTTGTAGTGTGAAGCCTAGCTTTCTCTATCGGACTAATATTTTTTATATTTTTTGCATGTACCTATCTGATTAGTTGTGTGTCTGATTAGTAACCCATTGCAAGGTCTAGGTAAAAACTGCCGCTAAATTATAGATACGTAAATATAGCAAAAAAATCTAAATACATAGTAATTATCAACTGAAATTATACTTAAACTGATTTTTTTAGATTGCGTGGGAAACTTATTTTCATTAGCTTATAAACATGTACCTAAATGACAGAACCACGGCATTAGCCTACTGAAGACCGTTTTTATAATATTGAATGTTTAAATTCCAGGTATTATCGTGTACGATGCCCAAAGGGACAACGCGTGGCGCGTCACCCATGCCTCCATGTACCCCGATCCTGACCTCGGAGAGTATGATATAGGAGGCGAACGGTTCACCCTTATGGACGGGATTGTTGGCCTGGCTCACTCCCCGGCACAAGGCTTGCTCTACTACCAGCCCCTGGCTACTGATAGGTACAAACAAATTCCATCTATTTACTAATCCGTAATTGGCCCGCGTTATGTGGCTAAGTCTATGGCTAAATACAAAATTTTGCTAAATCTTCGTCATTTAAGAGAAAAAATTGTGACTAGGCAGGTACACACCGCTCTCTCATACCGAGAGTAAAAAATGAGAAGACCTACTTACGTCATTTCTCTATGTTTTGAATTTGTCACCAAGGTCAACTCATTATGGACTGTTAATGTTAATTTAAGTTTAATTACCCGTATAGTAAGGAGTACATTAAGCTGGAAAGTACTTAATAGCCTTACGCGGGTATTGTATTGTTATAAAATCTTATATATAATCTCTTACATATAAAATTCTCATGTCACAGTTTTAGTAACCATACTCCTCCAAAACGGCTTGACCGATTTTTATGAAATTTTATATGCATATTCAGTAGAATCGGCTATAGTCTATTTTTCATACCCCTACATAATAAGGGTTGTCCACACCTAACATTTGTCCAACCCTAAATTTTCACCCTTCTATCACCAACCACTATTTTTTAAAGCTCGATAACTTATATGGCAAAACAACGTTTGCGGGGTCAGCTAGTAATAAATAATCTTACAAGTACAGAAAGTAAGGACAAAGCAGCACTATCCTTATCACCCATTCATGAACTACACATTGAGCATAAGGTAAAAGGTTATTATTGCAAAGTAGGAAGGTATGTGAATTCCAGTTAAAATGTCGATTTGATTACTTGCTCAGCATCAAAAGACTATTCAGTGCCTATCATGATATCAAATTAGGTATGTTGTGTTGTGAATGAATGAATGAATGCTCCAACACGTATGAGGTGGTGAGATGCATAATATCACCCTTGTAAAACACCAGGTCTCCGAGTAGGTACATAAGAATTGTCATGTATGTTAGGCATATAGGCATATAGGTATGTTGTAGTAGGTACATATACACCACACCACCTGCTTACAATCCAATGTAAGCCAATAAACTTATTTTTGTTTTGATAAATAAAACTAAAAATGTAATGTGTTCGCCGTATGACGCCAGATAAAACCTAAGAAAATAATAATATAATTTATTTGAACCTAAATTGCAAAAGAACACGTGCCTAGTCACTTATAGACTACAAGCCCATGAACAAAATTTAGCTGTGAAATGAACCAACGTGAATAACGTTTAGAAGGCTGTTACTATATCAGAAAATAACTCTCAGAGTTATTAGTGCTCAGGCACTATGCGGTAATTTCTGAGCGGTACACCTGGTACCATGATGGGAGATAAGGGTTGCGACCCTTGGCTTTCGAGCCCTCCCTTGGAAATATGTACGGCGTTCATGGATAAAGTATCTGTATATGTATACAAAAGGAATTACACTTAAGTTATCAGTAAGTAGGTAGGTACCGGTTAATGCCTAGCAATCATGAATTGCCTACAAATCAAATGAAACTACAACAAACTATACAGGGTGTCCCGTAAGTAATTTTTAAATCTAAGGATGATCAAATTTCGTGGTTTTGATACATAATGATACCCACATTACCAGTGTTTCGTCGTTCCACTTCTTACGAGACGCCCAATTAAATTATACTATATTGAAATATGCTTTATGCACTCCTCATTTAAAATTCCAACATTTTCATTCCAGAATTTTCAGTGTTTCAACTGCTGTGCTAGCGTCTGGTCCTCCAGCAGAGGGCGCTGACTTGCCCATCAATTTGGTTGGGCGGAAATCTTCCCAAGGGCTCGGATTGGCTGTCGACCCTCGTGACGACACCATCATCTTCAGCCCTATGTCCGAAACCGCCATCGCGGCATGGAATCCCATCACTAACGCACATAAGTATGTTTCTGTCGGTTGAATTATATATTGTAGAATAATAGTTGGTATATATGCGGAAATAGAATGAGCAACTATGCAAATAAAGACCAATTTTATTAGTTAACAAAAAATTGAGTTGTACTCGTAGTAATTTGAAAATGTCTTTTAATGTCTCTACCGACACTAAGTTATATTTTATCAGGTTTTATCTATCGTTAAGTGGTTAGATACGTGAATGAATTCAGAGGTATTTTGAGTACCAACATTTTGATGTAATGTCTTATTTTCAGAGTAAACTTTCTAGTCTAATCATATAAATATCTTTGACTAGGACTATTTATATCCTCGCCAACTGCGTTGAAACCATCTAAATTAACGTCATTATAGTGAAAGAAAACAAAATATATATAATAAATACTTAGTACATATTTGCAACAATAGGCATGATGACCTTATGATGACAGTAATCAAGTATCGCCAAAATATTTATCTGATCTAATGAAATAGGATTCAAAGATTTTGAAACATGTATTTATTCTCTTATTAATGTCGAGATTAATAATTTATTTGTTAAAATAAATCTACAAAATACAACAATCCGCCATGATAGCTTAAACACCCGTCAGATCGAATTACGTCAATTTACGTCACGTCTCAATAATAAACGTCATTTTTTTCGTAAGCATATTATACGCGATCTCTGCACTTTTTACTGAGCCGTGACGTAATGACGACGCCATGACACGGGCGAGCGTTTTGGAATGAATTTGAAACTTAAAATTTAAATGTACTGTTATTGCACAAAAACCTTAATTTTCTACAAAAATATATATTTTAGACATAATAGAAACTTCTGAATATCATAGAAGAGTTTTTGAAAATTAGTCATCATGCCTATTCATATCGGCATTATAAAAAATTACTGATATTATTAAAAGGGAGCATAAAAATTAGCAGCACTGGTCACCAGACGAAGTCCCAGAACCTGTGACCTGGCGCACTAGCAATTTGCGAGGATTATAACAGTTTATTGTCGTTTCCAGGGTGTTAGCCCAGGACGCGGAGAAGCTGCAATTCTGCGCGGAGGTGAGGTGGGCGGAGCGCGACAACGGTGCTGTGTGGGCGCTTTCTACCAGGTTCCACAAATACTTCAAACGGACTGTATCTAAACACGAGGTAATGGTTGCAACCCTTACTTTATAATTGTATATCTGATGGTAAATGGTTACACACTCACATCCATCAAATAGAGAAGAAAATCCTATCTGAAGTTGTATCTAAGAGTGCTTTGCTACTCATAAGATGTTCGCCTCAAATTCGTATTTTCGGCTTTTAGTACGTAATATAGAATAAGACCCGTGCCGACATAGGAAATTGAGTTACGAGTGAACGTTTCTCCGTACCAACACCAGTCTCAACGTAAGTGAGTATGCAAAATGCATAGGTAAAGTGTGATTGTAGGCTAGCGCTATAAGAAGAAGCATAGAAAACAGAACGGTAGTTACTATATTCTTTTTTCATTAGGAAGAAGAAAGTCTGGTGCGGGGCCGCTAGTTTAAACTATTTAGGTCAGATGTTTCCAAAGCGCCTATAGCGCTTTCGACAAGGTTTAACGACTATTATCAACATTATCAACTTATTAATAACAAGGAGGAAGCGCGAAAATGCGGATTATTTGCTGTCCTTTCAGTCCATGGATGGACATCCAACATTAAAAAGGCTTAAAGCACTGTGGGAGAACTGAACTTTCCCTAAAAACCCATCGCTTGTATTATAAAAAAATAGTTATAAGAGGGTTAGTGGTACCTTCCCAGGAAAATTAAATTTTAAATTAATTCTTTTTAATTTATTTAAATGTAGTTCATCCATAACGCAGTGTACCCGTATATGTTCCACGCGCGTTGCAATAATGTGGTTATCTACCTAGTAAAGGTTATCAATTTATCATACACAAGCGCACTGGAATTCACTTCATTGATATTTAATATTTATCATCAATAACATTGGGTATTATTTACGATCCGGTATTTACCTTCTACGTAAAATAAATATTATAGTCAATGTGGGGAATTCCGTCATAGTTTATTTTAATTTAAGTTATTATATTTTTGAGATTTCATTGTACATACGAGTCCGATTCTTTCTACAATGATAATAATATTTAGAGATGTTGAACAATAGTCCTTTGTTTAATTATGAAAAAGTCAAAACGTCTGTACATAAAACTATTTTACAGATATCGATGGTAATTTAAAATATCATCGGGTAGACGGTCTGGCCTATGTATTTTGCAGTTAACGTATATCAAACTGACTACAAACTACATTTTTATAAGCACTCGTAAGTAGTAACAGACCTGTCCCACTCCTCGTGTAGGTATCAATAATATTAAATTAAAAAAAAACCTTATTTTGCACGTGATGCGCTTTCATTTGAGACCCCACTCGATTATATTTGCAGACATTTCGGTTATTCTTCCCCACTTTTACCCCCACAACTTTTAAATGACTCAACCGATTTTCATGAAACATGTCGTAACTCACCTTTCATACAAAAAAAACTAAATTGAAATCGCTTCATCCGTTCGCGAGCTACGGTGCCACGAAAGACAGACAGACAGACAAACAGACACGTCAAACTTATAACACCACTTCTTTTGCATTGAGGGTTAATAAGAAAAGAGAATAAAATTTGTTAGAATTAAAGTACTATTAACACCTACCTTACGTTTTTATTTTAAATTTGTTCTCTAAAGTACTACAAAAATGGTAATTCAATATTTAGATTCATTTATTTTTAAAACGAAGACAAACCCTTTTTTCGTCACAAAAGGTAAGAGTTACGCCCTAGAAAGAGACGCAACATCTAGCGTAGGCGAATAAGCGCTGCGCGATCTGAATTGAACTTATCGTAGCTAGAGTGAACGTTTCTCCGTACCAACACCAGTCTCAACGTAAGTAAGTATGCAAAATGCATAGGTAAAGTGTGATTGTAGGCTAGCGCTATAAGAAGCATAGAAAACAGAACAGTAGTTTCTATATTCTTTTTTCTATAGGAAGAAGAAAGTCTGGTGCGGGGCCGCTAGTTTAAACTATTTAGGTCAGATGTTTCCATCTGACCTAAATATTAAAAGTCATTTCTTTAAATGACTTTTCGAAGTGGGTCTTCTGTTCTTGTACTATTATGTATTCTGTAGTAGTAATCAAAAACAAATTGCGTTACAGTACAGATAGTTTTGTTAATATTTAAAAAAATCAAAGATAAAGTGGCAAATCCGTCATAAAATTGGAGTCAGGGGTATTAAACATTTTGTTGAAGAAATAAAAGAAAGAAATTTAGTTCGGTCAAATATAGGCATAAAGTTGTTACAAATTATTTTGATCAAGTTTTAGCTTAAACATTTTGGCATAAAGTGCCATACGATAGTAAAAAAAAACCACTTGAAAAGATTGGGATTTTTTATTATTTTGGATTACTTAACATTTGTAGCTTCAATAATAAATCAAAAAATGCATAAAAACTAAAACAGGTTTGATATTCTAGCCTTAGAAATAAAAATTTCTAAATTTTTTTACTCACACTCATACAAATGCACTCTCAAAACACCAAAAAATTATATAAATAACGTTTTTCATTACAAAAAACTTCTTATAACCCGATCAATTTATATTTATTCGAACAAGCATACACTACAGTTTAATTTACTGTGCGGTACATTGTTGTAAATTTATTATAGGTAATTTGCCGAAAGCTCAGTAGTAGAGATAAGTAAAAAATTCCGCTTGCGGAATCAAGTAAAAATTTCAACAATAGCTTGATAATGTAGCTAATTTTACATGTTACATGTATCTTATATAGTGTTTACTCTTATTTCTCCTCAAGATTGGGAATACCAATCGGCTTCGATTCCGTTCTTGTACTGCATTGGTTATTTATTAATACATCACTGGGTTTTTCAATTTGCATATCTACGTATGTCATGTACCGGTGACCTTTCAACTAAGAGTACCTGAGTAACATGCGTTGGTACTTACTCTGTCCTACGAGTATGTGGGACTTCCATAAAGAATATTTAATATTAAGTCTTTTGTATCCTCTTGGATAAAATCATTTATTGTATGCACTGTTACAATTTATGATTTCATTTATCAGAGGTATTTTATTTTATATTGTGCCATAATAAAACGTAGGTTCAGCCTTCCATCTAAGTGTTCCTAGAACTTATTCCCGTACAATAGGTTTTAAATGTTTATGATAATTAAGTAGTGATCGTAGTGCAAATTTTATTGTTACACGGTTTTTGTTACACGCTTTAAATATAAAGCTAATAAGCTTCACCTGTATGTTTGTTTGTATCACTTTAAACGGCCAGATTTCGTTCAACCTTTATAGATTTATCGAGGACCGATGATGATACACTAATTTGATATAATTATTCCATTTTTTTATTTTAGGTATTTTGGGCAGCTTTGACATGAAAGTGACTTATAAAATTTGCCAAAAGGTGATAGTTTTTGAGTTATAAATTTTTGAAAATTGAAAATTCTCGATTTTCACCAACTTTGATGACTAATTACGAAATAATTAATTATTTAAGACTAGTAGACTTCATTTACATGGTCGTAAAGAAAAGTGGAAAATAAATATAGTTTAATAAAACTAAAAAACACGCTTTTATAGCATATGAAGCTAAAAAGGGAAAATATAGTCTAAAAAAACTAAAAAAACACGCTTTTGAAGAACATCGAACTATCAATCTGTATTTATAGGAATAACTTGTATGATATCCTGTGATATTTTTCAATGTATCAATGTAGATACCTACTATACTAGTTTCAGTATAGGCACAGAATACACAATAGTACAAGTACAGAAGGCCCACTTCGAAAAGTCATTTAAAGAAATATAGACTCAAGCTACGATACGATTAAGTTCAATTCAGATCGCGCAGCGCTTAATCACCTACGATAATGTTGCGTCTCTTTCTAGCGCGTTACTCTTACCTATTATTCCACTTTCCTTTCTAGCCGTTTATGCGGGGCCGCTGTGCGTAGGTACATTTTTGATACCGACACAGGGAGTGGGTTAGGCCTGGTATAGGTACCTAATTAATAAAATTACAGTAGATCCAGGACCGTAAGCGCTATTTTATATTTCTTTTTTCTATTTTATTATCTATTATTTAAAAGGGCTTCTAAGAAAATACCAATGATTTTAGACTAAGCATTTTCTTTAGGTTACCTACATGCTACATAACCACAATATTTTATTTAATACTAGCGGCCCGGTACGTGCTTCGCTACGTATAAACTTAAATATTAAAAAAATCGACTAAATAGTCCGAAGAAAGCCTAAACATTTGGTTTGGATAGGTGAGCCCGTTCTTTGAGTTATAAAATTACAACGAAAAGTGGCATTGATTTTAATATTAGATTTGCGTCGTCTACATTAGCATGATCCGCCATTTATTGAATTAATTTGTTACAAAAAATAAATGAAGAACCGCTCCACCGATTTTGTGCAAACTTCACATAAACTATCTACTAAATAGTCCGAACAAAGCCTAAACGTTTGGTTTGGATAGGTGAGCCCGTTCTTGAGTTATAAAATTACAACGAAAAGTGGCATTGATTTTTATATATATAGATGAAAATAAAAGATTTTTTTTAAAGAGGTAAGCGAGCATACAAGCCCCTTGATGTCAAGTGACGCCTTTAAACATCCACATCCATTATTTGATCTTTTGGTGGTACGTCGTATTTAGCGCGCTGTCCCGCCACCCATATAGGTAGGCTGCAACAATGTTGCAGGTTCCTCATGTCTTGTTTTTCGGACTTTTCCGATAGACGTTATAACACGTTATTTCTCGTTGTTGTATTTAGTTGCTGGAGGAGATACTTTATTCATGTACTCATGTATACAATAAATACCAAATGGCCTGCATTATTTTAATCCTGCCTGTTCAATAATTAGGTTTGGCCATTTGTTTATGAAATTGCTGTTAATTAATGGAGAGATGAAACAATTATTCTACGACATAGATTTTTTACATCGTTTGATGTTTTTGAGCCAAGATATCCTGCATCCTGCCTACCTTTCAATTTACGGCCTGCTTGTCGGTTTGCTACACATTTTCTATTAAAATGTTTTCTTTTATTGTAGATCAACGTACGCATAGTCCGCAACATCGATGACGTGTACGGGCCTCTCCAGGGGCGAGTACTCCGCCGTGCCTCCAACTTTACGTCTTCGCTTCATCGTACACGCTTCTGAACTGCTGTGCCATTCTTCTCTTCACTCTAAACAAGTTTTCTTAGATCAAAGCTAGATTATTTATATTACGTAAGGAATTTTTTTTCCGTTTCTTTAATTAATAACTATTCCCAAAAATACAAATACTCATCAATATTTCGTACGTAAATATAATGTACCTACCGCTTATTACGTTTATTTTATCTATATGTACGTGGCCTAAGATAATAATCAATCAGCAAACCATATCTATACATTTCTATCTTCGCTAAGAAATATAATTTCTACGCTAAAATCTTTAGGTAGATAGAGCTATTTGTAAATTATGCGGCAGATGAAGTAGCTATATTTTTATGACATTTTGTAAATATTTTTCAATAAGTGGCGTTTTATATAAACTGTGAAATTAAATACTAATAAATATTTTTTCGATGTACCTAAAAATATGTAGAAGATATCAACAATTAAGTGACATACAAATAACTGGGCATTAAAGAAAGTCTGTACACAAAATATAAATATTAAGATGAGACATGTAAAATTTCAAATATCAAATTTATTAAGTGATTTAAAAAAATCAAGAAAATTATCAGTAAACCAAAAAAATTTTTTTGTCATTTGGATCATCTTTCTACTGTCGTTATGTCTGTTTCGAAACTGAAAATATGGGGACACAGCAGCGCCAAGTAGCCAAAAAAAGCCATTTTCAACCCCCTATAACTTAGTTATGGATAAAACTAGAAGCCTGAATATTTAGTACCCAGGCAGGTATTGTATAAACTCGGTATACAATTCATTTTGGTTTCATTCAATTTGAACCAGTACTTTAAGAATTATAAAGTTTCATGATTTTGTCACTGACTGAGTGACCGATATCAAAATTCTGAGGTAGGTACTTCTAGCAGACATAGAAGCTTCAAATTTACACAATTAGTGTTTAG
The DNA here is from genome assembly GCA_905147235.1 of Erynnis tages. Taxonomy (NCBI): domain Eukaryota; kingdom Metazoa; phylum Arthropoda; class Insecta; order Lepidoptera; family Hesperiidae; genus Erynnis; species Erynnis tages. Next base: position 6,573,651 of record LR990082.1, read on the forward strand.
TGTGTAAATCAAAGGAAAACTAAAACATTTTGCAATTTTGGTCCAGTTTTCTACTTAGATACACCAACTGCTTAAATAACTTTGTACCTAATCCCATACAAATATGAAGGATTACAAAGTTACATTACCAACGTTCTTCTACCGTAAAAAATTGAAAGATTTACATATTATGTATGTATCCATAGATTGACTTGGCAATCGCAGTAAACAATCTAATTGAATAATATGTAAGTACCTATTACTTGTGATATAATATTGTGTTTTCATGCGATGGTCAAATCAATCTATGAATACATACATGGATCTTACAACTTTTCACGGTCGAAGAACTGCGTTACGAGACTGGGATTTTTACAAGTTATGTTTTTGATGGCATTTTCTTTACATGTGTCTTATCTTAAAAGTTATGTGATGTTCATTGTGATTTTTATTTTCGTATGAAGCTACGTTCGTTCGTTGTAGGATGCTAGAATTTAATTGCACGTTACCACGGTAACTACAAACCCACAAATATAATGTTCCATTTTTCTTAGCTGGCAGAGACTTTACTCTAAAAACGAGATTATCATGTGCGACTTCGCCCGTAAGGAAATAGGTAACTTTATAACAATAAGTTTAGAAAAAATTGGGTACCTACCAACTCTACCTGTGGCCGTTATTTAAGTACGAAATAAAACATTCGCAAATTTAATCGAAGTAGAAAAAAACAATTAAACTAACAAACTAAAATTAAACAAAATCTATGCAAAAAATTATATTTACTCGTACTGCCTTTGAGGCTTCCCTTTTTAAATTAAACAGAAACAAGCATCTCAGAACTCAGAACAGAATAATGCCATACCTGTAAGTTACACATATTATGTATTTCTATTTTAATTATTTAAAAACATAGATAATTATTTTGTAAATAATTATGTAATTGTAAATTAATTGGGCGGGTTTCATGATACGTATTCCATGGAAAATGTAAGTTTTTCAGTGTAAAATGCGTATGATATATTATATAATATCATGTTCATGATATCCATTACTACATACCTAGACATTTTACCTCGTTTATTATGTCATCGCAGTAAATGCTGCATACGATATAGAGGGTTATTAAAGTGGTATGCTAAGAGCAGTCATAAAATGTATTCATTATTTACTATAAGACCTAAATCCTTCTTCAATGTCAAATTCTTGACATGAAATCTGCTCAATTTATGCTTTTTACGAATTCATCCTATTCCTGATACCAATACTAATGGTGATGGTTTATAAATCTATTGCCTAGTTATTCAATGACATTATTTTATTTATTAAAGAAATATTTAAACATAAGCTTTATAAGTGTTTACATTTTAATATTCTACAAAATAAAAAATTAACATGTCATTTAAATGTATTTGATTTTGTATACATTTGTATTGGCTTCCTTTTCTGTATAGTGATTCACTGGCTGTTACCTTATGCATCAGGTGTTCATTAAAATTTATTCCAATGTATTACTTATTAAATAAATTTTGTTTTAACGCTGAATTTCTCTCTATGTAAATCATAAACATTAGCTAGATTTTACATAATTTTGTAATAAATGAAATATAATAAATATGATTTTTTATTTCAAAAGCATTTTTGAAAATTCGATTTCGAAATTAGTTTATCGAAATTCGAATTTGTCATACATCGGAATATAAATACAATAACGGAATATAAACACGTCGTGTTTGTCTACGAGTATGTGTGCAGTGTGCATGTCAAAGTACCTACTTATTGCTTTTAAAAAGTTTGATCGCACTTTGTTGGTTTTTGTTGTATACGAAAAATATTATTTATTGCGCTATCATCAAGAGGATGTAACTACTTCAAGAAAAAAGTTAGCAGTTTAAAACGACTCAATCATCGTTAAGTCTAAATAGCGTTAAATCGTGTTTGCAAGACTATACTCCGATTAGTACATAACCTACTAGGTTCATACCATCATGATTCGAATTCAAAGTATTGAATTCGAACAAATTCGATATTTTGACTTGCAGGTACCTAGATAATAATGCATGAAGCATGTACGTGAACCGAAATTATTAATAAATTTTCCTATATACAACTATTTATCATATATATATCGTAGTGGTTTGGTCCTTTTTACAGTTACACGCTTAATATTAGCTTGGGTTTTATCTAAGTATGTATGTAACGGAATCTTTGTTGCATTTTTCACCTTGTTCGTCGAAAAATTGTTGAATGTCGAATCCAAAATCACGACAATTATAATATTTAGCTTTTTCTATAACAAAAATAAACTTATTATTTATGAATGTTTCCTTTTGACAGTTTGCATTATTTTCGACTTTTTACTTCGGTTAGCTATAAAAGCGTGTGTTTTTTTAGTTTTTTTAAACAATTTTTTTTTATTTTTATTAATCAAGGTGTTTAATTAAGTTTCGGCGTTCTTTGAGCCAATGTTGATATGATGGGTCGCGGAAGAATGTGACGGTGTACGTTGTACCTACGTACATAAATATGCGTGGCTCTTACAATTGCCACTTCATGAATTTCATGGGATCATGGGGCTTTTACCGAGGATTCCAGCAGCATCCCTGTCGGTTCTAACCCGGCAGCTATTTCCTACTCATATTCAGTAGTATGTTTAAGTACATACATATCCTCATCTTCTCTTACTTATTTCTGCTCCTAAATTAAAAAACATAACTTGAAAAAAATTATTCAAATCTAATTTTTTTTCATTTTTCAAAAATTTTAGATAGAGAGAGAAATAACTTCAGTTCCAGCTCAGGTCAATTATATTTTATGTACGAGTACACTAGGTCGTGACTCTGAGAAATCTGAGCAAGATGATGCGCTAACAAACGCATACGGGAAAATACGCTTCGAATAAAATCATTAGATACAACTTTACTAGTACAATGGCGTCCTTTTTACAACATACTTTTTACCAACTCCAAAAAAGAAGGTTATCAATTCCATACGAGTATGTATTGACGGAACTGCACAATATTTACTATTACGGCTTCCAAACAAGTATACAAAATTACATATGTACATAATGATATATATGTATGTATATATATAGATATACATATAATATGTGTGTGTGTGTGCGTGCATGTGTGCGTGAAAGCGTGTGTGTTACACACATAATTACGTTCGTCCTCGAATATTTCCTAAAGTAATTGACGGATTGTCATCATTCTTTTTTTGTTTGTATTTTTTCTACTTAGGGAATGGTAAAAGTTTCATCAAATTCGGTGTAGTAACTTTCGTGATATAGACTTACAAACTAAAAATTACCTACGAAAAAAAATATTATTATAGATGATGAAATTTAAATGTCATAAAATAGACCCCAACGACCAAATACTGACATATAGGGGGGGCTAGCTCCCTCATTAGGTGTTTAGTGCCACTATCAGCGTTCTACGGACATTATAGGACCAGGGATTTAGTTGATAGAGATTGTATATATTTATATAACCAAATGTCTCCCATAAGACGTTGGGTATCTTCTGGATATTTCCCCTCTGATGACAAAAAAGATAACTTATACCTAATACCTATATTGTTTAGCTTAAATAAATTTGATTCTTATAGTTTATTATTTTAGGTAGTTATGACGCAGGTACGATATAGTTACACGTAAAAATTATGGGAATTTAGTTGTTTTTTTTTTAAAACGAATATTCATATCTGTGCTTTCAGATGTGAATATTCTAATAGAATTTCTACATATTTAATGTTTTTTAGAAATTAGGATCTACTTATTATTGAAAAGTAAAGTGTTGCACTGTTTATTAAATGTTCAATAAGGTTCTAAAAAAAGGGACCTAGTCAACCAAGCTATCAGAGCCTTCGCTATCGCTTTTCGATAACCGTCACGCTTTTTTCATAAAAATAGCTTTCGTAACAAGTGCCTGCCATATATTTAAAGCGAGTAGATAATTCTCTGGTATTATGTATTGTATCCGGCTATTGTCAATTGTTTTGGATCACTCACCCACTCTGCAAAACAGTGCTGCAGACAAAAGTGGCCCAAGTACAGTGTTTAGTTGTGTATTTAAATGTTTTGAAGTAATAGATACTTAATTAACCTTAAATACTGTTTTGTGAGTTCAGTGTAAAACAGGTTAAGTTTAAGTTCGTGAAAAAGTAATTCAAATAATATTTAAAATATGAAGCGTACAAATATTTTATTAACATATTATTACCTATGTTGTGATCTTCCGGCATTTGTTTACTTTTAACCAATTATACTTGTCAGTTTACGACATAAGTATTACTAGATATGCCTTTGTGTAAATTGGAAACTACTTAAAGTATAGATAGCTTATTTTAACCTTATGGGTAAATACCTGATATGTTATATTGAGTGTAAGAATTATAATGTAGTGTAAGTATTCAAATAACCTAATTAGTTACAACGAAGAATTATTACAGATATCCTTATTTAAATGATATATCCTTAGAAATGATAACGTGATGGAAAAAGTAGTATGTAGGTTTTAGGTATTATTTTAAATAATATAGGTATCGTTAGTTAATGAATTGGTAAACAAAGTTGATATTACACTGATTAGGTAATGTTATTACAGCTAGGTGCAGGATAAGTTTATCTATTTACTATTAATTAATGCAATTTGTGATTCTCGCAGTCAGTGTCTGAAGTGAATAAAAGTCATTACTCGTTAAAGTATCGAACGAAATATGGTTTTATTAATGTAAAATCAAAAATAAAATGCAAATACGAATGTAAATTTTAAATATGTAGGTGATATACATAAGGACATACTTTTTTCTCGCGGATCAAGTAAATTTATGTAAATTAAAGGTTAATTTAAAGGTTTTTATCATAAAAAAATTATAAATTCTGAATAATAATAAAATTCCTTCAAAAATAAAATCGCAACATAATATCTACTGAATTTAAATAAAAACTTACTATGTTATAGCGAAACAAATCAAATCAAGTAAATTCACCAAACTTAGTCTACACTATAGCAAACTACGGCTATAGCAAACTATTTTGGTAAAGCTTATTAAAGTTACCTTCTGCGATAATACGGGGAAAAACAAATAGTTATTAATAATCATACTAAACCTACTCATTATCCATTGTCATTTTAAAACATTTTACCAGTGTCCAGAGGATGAACCGGGCGGAATAAATATCAGTAAGCATGAAGGCATTATTTATTTAGACGAGTTTCGCAACAGTGCTCGCTCGTCTTTTGAAAGCGTTGCCCGCTTACCTATATTCGAATAATAAGTATATTTGTATGTTTAGAAGACCCGTAAAGTGACGTCACAATACTTCTCAATACGCCGAAATTCCAAGGATAACAAGGATATTCAAATAAATTGAGGGCAGGTATGTTAATTTTGAAAAAAGGTTTTTTATAAAATATAAATTAATGAATTAGTTAATAACACGCCATGATAACAATATTTCAAATATTATTCTTCTTTCAATAAGCTTATTTTTTATGGATTTATTCCACGGATTCCGTTTATTACAGTTAATATTATTATGATATACATGATAATAAAATTCGATTAATTTTAATTAAAGTTTTGAGCATACCTTGCCAATTATAAAATTTAATTATTATAAGTATGTACATGCAATATCAAACTCTCAATTTTGTAAAATAGATTATAAAAATAAACAAACAAACTCAATTAAAAAAAACGTCGAAAAACTGCGGATAAAGATTGCAAGTTCAAGGTTATGTCAGGTCGAGATTTATTTTGGACGTTACGTGCTAGAGGTCGACTGAGCCTCTGAGCTATGTAAATTCTTTTGCATAACATATTTTAAAAAAGTTTACGTGTATTTTCAAAATTTTCAAAGAAGTAAATTACTTAGTACTTACTTAGAAGTATTTAAAAGCAAAAATAAATTGCCTGATTGCTCATAATTAATTAAGTGATACGTATAATTTTCTGATGGAGGAACCCAATTTTTTTGACAAACTGATCTTTTTTTATTTAGTAATTATTGAAGATTGACATGCTCATCTTCATTTGATAAGAAGCAATCACCTATTTATAAAGTCATGAGTAAAATTGTTGTTAGGTAACTCGTTTACCGTAGGTACTGATGGTAAAGTGGTACGTGGTAGAGTGGTGGCGACTGTCGGTAAGCTATAGTGATCAGGCGGCTATAATGACAACAGTTATTTAAAAACATTCAATCCAATTTGGTATCTTTCTCACATTGATAATGTAAAAGTAAAAAATACACAGAAATTAAGCAAATATCCTAAAATGTATAACACATTTGTATAAACATAGGTTTACTTAAATGAATTTGTGTCTTAAAAATTTAAATTCTAAAAATGTTTTTAAACGCACAACGAATCAGCGCTAGCAAAAAATATTACAACAATGAACATATTTCATAGTAAGTAGGTATATAATATAATATAGAAGGTATAATATATTAAGCAAAAACAACAGTTCTTATTTAATTATAAACATTATCTTATTAGCCCAATCAAATTATTTAAAAGTTTTTTTAAATCTTTTGAATATATTTTGTGAAGTGAGTCTAAAGTTTAGTATTTTACCTTTGTCTTAAAAAATAAATCTATTTAGGTTAATACCTACGTTGGTAGTTGTTTCGTATGACTTTATTAAAACACAATTTATAAAGGAATTAAGGGCGCATACCATAAAATAGGAGCTTGAGGTTGTAATAAGTAGTTATAAATTCTCTGAACATATTTCATAAGAATAACACTTTTAGTTTAGAAAGGTTTGGTTAGTCAAGTAATTATAGTAACCAAGTTTTATTAGTATGTTGATACTATCCTATGCTATTGCAGTTAGAACAATAGCACTTACCTTGTTTATTCAACATCACGTCGGTACCAACTATAAAATCACTGGAACATAGAAATACTTGAGCAATTAACTCTAATTTAACTGACTAAGAGAAGCCAATCATAAAAAAGTACTAAGTAAGTAAGTGCTAAGTAAGTAAGTACTAAGTAAAATAGTAAGTACCTACATATACAATAATAAGTACCTACATATACAATAATAAGTACCTACATATGTTCTTACAAAAGATTAGAATTTTGTTAGCTGAACTATGTAGATATTTGTGCTCTACACTTCGAACCCTTTTTTGACAACTTTACGCCACTTTTTACAGTTTGCAGCATAACAATTTGCATCGCTGACCTTTCTGCCTTTATTCTGGTTTACCTCATCAGACTCTGTTCTGGGGATTTAACTTTTTAATCTTTTCCTTTTTGAGATTGACGACATTCAAATGAATTGACTAATTTCTGTGTCCGAATTACCCTTATTTGATTTTATCGAGGCTAGATAACCAAACTCTTCATCACGTCAACAGATTTCGATGAAGGTTTTTCCCAAGTGAAGTTTGTAGAAGCAGAAAATATCTAAGAAAATAGCTCATTGTTTTAAGTGTCAATAAAGATTTAGCCGTAAATTCGCTAAAACAAATACTCGTATAATCTACGGCATAGCAACTTTTAAATCGAAGTGCTCTGAAACCTAAGTTAAACCTAGGTAGGTAATATTGCGGCATATACTATTAATTGGCTTGTTTATTTCCCTGACAAATACTACCATTATTTTTTTTGGCCGTAGCGTAGTAAATATTCGTCATTCTAATCTTTTCGTTCTGTCATTGTTAATCTTTATATTAGTGCAGGTCGTTTAAATTCTTTATTTTATGGTAATAACTTAAAACAAGATTTTTGTCACCAACCAGTTCGGCAAGAAAAGAATGTCATTCTTTAAAAAAATTAAAACTTTAATATCTTTGAGTTACTAGTTAACCAAAATGTTGTATAATATTTCGTCCAAGTTGTTCCCTTAACTTATAATATGGGGAGACTTAAAAAGGCATAAAAAACCAATCATCCTAAGTCGACAGCAACGCACTAGTGCGGCTCGGGTCACATCATCCATTCGGTGGTTCGATTGAAAAAAATCAATTCAAGAACCAAAAATTAAAAAGTATTGAATACCAATACTAATATTTTACTACTACGATAATATTTTAAATAAGCCGGCTTCAATAATAAGTAACATAACATTGGTTTCCATAAAAGAAAATGACAGCTATTTAGATTATTAAAAAAATAAAATCAATACCGTTTAAAGTCAATTGGATTGATTTCTAAAAGAAAGTAACAATTGTTGACTTGATTAAAAAAAGAGCCGCAAGCCCTCAACTGTATTATAATAATATAGTTTTTATGGTTTTTAGTCATGGCTTAACTTTTTCATAAAATTTCTTCGTTTTGAACCGTTCACTGTTTAGAAAGCCCTCTAATGGGTAGAAAAAGCGTTACGAATATTATCTAACAGGTCGTCAAAGTTAATCGATTGTTCCAGTAGGGAATGAAATTTGAATTTTGGTTGATTTTCTGATTCATTATTAAATCAAACTTTACATGAAAATTTTGTATGAATTTTAGAGAAATTATACATTTATAAAAGTGAGCATTGTTATTTCGTGCTATAAAATTATTAATACACTCAGTAAAATTTTGATAAAGTACTTATTATGTATCGTATCGGTTTGTGATATATCACAAAACCGGCCTCTTTACGGTCAATTTATCTTAATGGACAATGCATTTATTTGCTGTAAAAAAACCTGGAACGTAATCGATCTTTTCGGTGTATTTTAAAACATCAGCTTTTTTGTGATCAGTCATTGTAACAGTGCGTTAGCTCAGTAATTTCATAGAAAAACCGATAATCTAGTTTATTTTCGTTGATGAATTGTTTAGCCTTTTGGGTACTTGCTAACTGTCTCTTTTCATGGGAAAACGGGAGGGATATTTTGAAACTGTTAACTAAATTTTATTTTTTGTTACATCATTTGTACGAGTACTAAACACAATATCAAAACGGCTATTTATTCTGTATTTTTAAATACCCTAGATTAGTGGTAATTTTTTGCTTGTCAGTTCTCTTGACACATTAAATTCGGTCATATATTTGTGCCCCTATTTTATTATTTCAGAAATAAGAAATAATATTGTACAGAACAAAGAAAAATGTGAGCTGCTGTGACCACTTTGGTTTTTTTACAAGTTATGTTTTTGATGGCATCTCATTTATTTTTGTGTTGTCATTTGTATGAGTTTACAAAGTTATTGATGCAGTTTGTGTATCTATAAAACTGGACCAAAATTGCAATTTCTAATAGTTTTCCCTCGACTTATACAGTATACACTAAACACTAATTGTATTCTAAATTTGAAGCTTCTATGTTTGCTAGAAGTGCCTTAGAATTTTGGTGATCGGTTAGTAGTGAGTGACAAAATTAACTTTACTAGTTATAATTCTTAAACTACTGGCTCAAATTGAATGAAATTTGAAATATACCGTTATACGATACCTGCCTAGGTACTAAAATTCAGGCTCCTAGTTTTATCCACAATGGAGTTATAGGAGGTGGAAAATGGCCTGAATTGCTGCGAGAAAAGGATGGTACGGCCGTGCCGATTTTTTTGCTCGACTTGGCGGGGGCCAAGTCTGCCGTGCCCCCAAATTTTAGTGTTATCAAATAGGGTTTACTTATGGAGACGAGAACCATGGAACTCCGCAACGGATCAAATAATCTTACCGTGTTTGGACTGTTTGCTTTTATTTATCGAGAGGCACTTTGAAACTCTTTGTTTTGTGACTGGTCTGATGATGAAGGAAGATAATAAACGAGGTGTATATTTTAGTTTATCAAACCACAGATAACACATTTTTTTATCTTACAATTTTGTAATTTATGTTTTTAATTGTGAATACATGTAAGTATTGTGTACTGGCACGTTTCACGGGGTCTGCATTATTTGTTTAAATTTCAAAGAGGCGCTTTTTTAACCGACTTCAAAAAAAGGAGGAGGTTCTCAATTCGTCTGTATGTTTTTTTTATATTTGTTACCGCCGCATTCCGTCATTTGTTAACCGATTTGATTTTTTTCTTTTTGGTTCGGAAGCTGTTACTTTCAATTTGGTCCCATATTAAGTTGATGATGATCTGATAATCATCATATATATAAATAGGCGAAGGCGAACCAGTTCAGAACAATTTTCTCTTTCGTTACTGAACCGATTTTCCTCATTTTTGTTTTGTTTGATAGATATTGATGTGTTTTAGTGCAGACGGTCCATAAAATTAAGTAAAATGTGTTGGAAATACATTAAATTAACGAAAAAACACAGCAAGCACACAATCATACGTTTTTTACACACAATATTCACACTCACACATAGATACACAAAAATGACATTTATTCTTTTTCTTCTGGTTACGGCGATGGCGCATTCACGTTCAGCCCACACAGCCCACAGATTAAATACAATATTGTTGGCACATTCACGTTCAGCCCACAGATTAAATATTGTTCAGCCAATGACAAGTTGAAGTTAAAGAAATGATAATAAAGGCTAAATTTGGAAAAGTTAAGAACACGAAATAATGAAGATATAAATCAATAAAAGTGCTTAATAAAAAAACTGTTTTTGCTATGCCATAGAACTTTCTATTTTTAAAAATATTGTAGAAATTAAAATGGCTCTCAGGCAGGTTTTCTTCACGATGTTTTCCTTCACCGTAACAGCAGATGATATTTAATTTTAAAAATCGCACATAACTTTTATTACAAAGTCATTGGTGCGTGCCACTGGGATTCGAACCCGGACCCCTCGATTCGTGGTCGAATTCTAAGCCACTGGGCTATCACCGCTGCATTCCGACCGATTTGTTAATGCCCATATAAACTCTAAATATTCATTCCAAGGAAATTAAATTTTAATATAAAAGAGTAAGTTTTATCATAACAGAGTAGATACTAACTTTACTATGAGTCCGTCGTCGTCATCAGTAGCGTATTCAGCGTCGTGGAAGAAAATATCTTTCCTTGACATGCACAAAACTTAAAATAATTTTAAACATATAATAATTATTTATAGGGACCGTGCGTGGCGACACCTATGCCATCTAGTGTCATTTATCGGAACTACATATTGCTTTATGGGTAGGATTACTACCGTATGTTAACTTTTTGAAAAGTGTATACACAAATAATTTTGTATATTAAAAGGCTCATTAAAAGTGTATTCTTGTATTGATGGCTGCTCCAATACTCCCAAGAATAAAATATATAAATATGTTAGTGTAAATTCTTATAATTTTCCACTGATAGTACCAACATGCCTTAGCTAAAAACTATACGAAAAGTTGGATAAATGCAGTTAAAAATACACGTGACATGAATTCAAACGGTTAAAAAGAACTATCAAGTTTTTTTAAATGAAACTAATATATAATTTGTTTTGTGATTTATTTAAAATTCAAGTTATTACAACAAATTATACCAACTATATAATTATACCAACAAATTTTCTATTGAAAAACACTTGGACCAAATACTTTCAGAATTTGAAAAATATCAACGTTCACACGACAGACACTATTCTTGATATCACTAAAATCGCATTTTATATATTTTTTCGTATTTTAATCTGTAATTTATAGTGAAATATTGAGTTATCCCTCGTCACGCGACATTATAAAAACATATGAAAAAGTAAAAACAAAGGGACAATATTGCACTTTAGTTGTGGCTTTAGTTTCGTTTTTAATCCGCTTGGTGGCGTTTTGTAGTTTCTGCACGGTCTCTATAGGGTAAATGTTAATTTATGACTGTTAGCTACCCAAAGACATTTAAAGCACTACTACCTAGTTATCAAGTTCTAACAAGAAGGACATAACATAACAAATAAGCCATGTTTTTATTTACTCTTAATCGTGAGATTCGCACAATGCTAACATAACCCACAGTAATTCTTACGGTCTATTGTTTAACAAGACTACGTCGCACTTTGCAACTATCCATAAAAATATGAGTTCTATCGCCCAGTCACGACCTCCGATAGTCCGTTAATTATAATTATGAGGAGTACATAACAAAGCATTCTAGGTTTTGTTTTGCAACGAGATAATTATTTTCCTCGTATACAATTGTATAACAGGGCTGTCAGAGATATAGATTACTCAGTTTTGTGAAAGCAAATCTAATGACAAGTAATATTTCACTTATCTATTTATTTATCTCTGTGCGTTGTGTTTAGTGAAAATATATACTTAGTATTAAAAAAAATTTCGTAAGACTTTAAAATCATTCACCCATGCAAATCGAATTAATGTAGATTAATTAAAAATATAAAATTATAACGTTGATAAATAATTGTTAAATCTTATTTTTTTTCAATTTTTTTAAAATACATACTTAAATTAAGAATACTTTTACTATTACGTTTCTTCTCAAAAGTGTAATAATTGTATTGAGTGTTCTAAGTTTTCTAGTGTTCTAAGTTTTTGGTTTACGTAGATTATGTTAAAAGTATTAAAGCATATTTGTCACACGCAGCTTATTAAAAGATATAGGAAGATATACCTACCAAAGATGATGATCGAACCAAATTTTCGTGAAAGTTTTCAAAAATATATACATAGTAATACATTTCAAGTACCTATACCAATTTAGGTTCTAAGTTCTACATGGGTGCTACGTAAATAAAACAAGCAAATCGTTCGCAATTGTAAAGTACAACAAAATTGATAGATCAACTTAACTGACAGCAGACTAGACTTGTCTAAAGATTTAAACGGATTGAAGAGCGTAGTTAGGAATAGCAAAAAATTGTTTTAATTTAGCCAAATTTAAATTTCTATAGTGAAACTCTCTACGGATTTATCGGTTTATTCAATTGTGTTCAACACCAATAAATATAATCTTTCAACATTATTACTCCGAGTTAAGAATAATTTATAGCAATGTTTTCAACACGCACCATGTTTTAAAGTCCTATTTGTTTGGATTTGACGATGTAAAATTTAGTAACTTGCTTTTTAAATTGCCAAATTTTTTTATCATTCAATGTATAGGTAAAGGTCAACCTCGTAAGTTTTCCATTCGTTTTCGTTACACTTCAGTAATCCATCAGTACCGATTTGCTTTAACTTTCTCCAGATAAGTTAAAATATAATTTGAATCTGCATATTCGTATCTCTAGGTATTTCTGGATTTTTTCATAAATATGAGAAGAAATTATTTGAATACGACTAGCTTATAAGAATTCCGACTTCGGTGATTTGTTCATTAATAGTATACCGTGTAAAGCTTTCAAACCATAAAACTGCTACACACTTACACAGCTACAGTTAAAGAAACAGTTACAGTGTTTTTTCCCAAATTCTTTGAGACTTTTTAACATACTAATAAATTACATTGTTCAAGTATTTACATACCAAACGCCCAAAAATTTAGAGACCGTTACTAAAGAGCAGATTGAATTGGCGAGCGGTTATTTCATTATTTAAATAGATTTCAAACACTTCGGACGTAAATATTGCAATTTAGTGTTTTTCAATGAGTTTGCTGTCAGATTTTGTAATTAATGAAGTTTTTAAATATGGTATAACTTTTCCCGTGGAGGTTACTCTAGAAAATGCCTAAAATTAGATTTTTTGCACCGCTTAACAATTTGCCTTAGAACCCAACTTTATGGATAATAAAAGTGTTTCTACATACATTAGTGCTGATGTAGATTATAAAGTGCTGCAAGCAATAAGTAGTGATAGATAGCAATTTTTAATGAGATTGTTTGGAGTTTTCTTCCGTCGTCGTTACGACAAGCAATTACGATAGCAAGTGCGCGGAACAAGTGCAGTGAAAATTTAAAGGATATTAAGACTCTAAAACATCCGGAATTATATGTCATTACCGGTAACATAAAGATAAAGCAAACAGTTACGAATTCTTATCGGTGCCATAATGTGATGTTCAAAATTACACAAAATTCCAATAAGAGATTTGGCGTCTTATAAGGAATTATAAGTACAGAGAGTCGTCCTCGTTGAACACGATTCGATAAGTGAAATTGAACAAAGCAGACAATTATTATTGTACAATAAAAACTGAAGATGATCTCGTCATACCAGCCTCCGAGCAGGTTATGCAGGGTACTGCTCAATCAATATGGTAATCTTCAATATTTGCATACTCTCGTCATTATTGTACATGAGAGCCTATTCATATTTAACTGTTTGTTGTCCTCCTTTAATTTGTCTCAAGAACGAACACATTTCTGAGTACTGGTGGTACTTTTACTGGTGCTCTTGGTATTTTGATCGATTACTTACGTATTTATTATATCATCCTTTGAGTACTTATTTCAAAATTTAACGCGATGGTCAAGCACTGCTTCCCAATAGTAAATCATTTAGACCTGAAACGCATATTTTACTGTTTATTAAAACGTTTTGTGTTTGATGCTCCATTTGCCTTAACATAATGACAGTTATTATTATTAATTATTATCAACCATGGAAACTATGTTATTTCAGATTCACATTTATTGGACGTATTCAAGGCGGAGATGGCGTACGGCGTAGAAAGATTTTTCCTATTGTCGTACTGCCTTGCGTGCTGTTGGCCAGCCTTCAATGCGAAGAGCAACCTGCGAGTGGTGAGGCAATGGGCTGAGCTGGACTTCGTGTTCCCAAGCGAAGAAGCCCGTGCTATCGCATTGCAAAACAGATATTTCGTCCCCGCGAATTCGGTGCCCATTGATGTCGACGTCCAACACAGACAGGGTAGGTTGGATCAACTTCAACGATTGCAATATTTTTGTATTTAAAACTAAATCTTTTTCAGTCACTTGTCAATATTAGACGAGTAAGATAGGTTATAGAATTAATTACATCAGAATTTAGCTCAAATCCACACCATGATCTAAACTAACAAATCATACTAACTAAACTAGGAATTTAACGAGAATTAGTATAAAAACTAGATTTTAGAAATATTTCCTCGAAATATATTTTAGACTATGTCTAGCTTACATAGTTTCTAGCTGATACTTACTCGTAGATATAAAAGAAAACAAAAAGAAAAGCGATTGTCGGAGTGTTTTAAACCAAAGTATTAAAATATTATGGTGATTATTTATTATTTACTCAAAGTTTTATATATGGATACACAATTGTCATCTAAATCGATAAATTTATTATACTTAGTAAATAAATCGTGGATGCTTTGAGAGCCTGCCTACAGCCTTACAATAAGACAAGTACTCTACATGTCGTACAAAGCTTCATAATTATTGGATTACTTACTTGTTATAGAGTTTTTCGGACATCAATGCAGTAATTTCAAATTTTTGAATATTCATATCAAATAAAACTCGCCACAAGAATGCATTCTAAAAAACTTAGTGAAGTATTTATATACTTTGGTTAAATTCCTTTAAATTATATTTAACCGTAAATCGTTCCATTACAATTTACATCACAGTATACTTAAAGTACAGTATACCGAAAATATCGGTAATAAATTTTGGTAATTTTTATTCAAGTATAAGATTAAATTACATTATTTATATTTTTTACTAAAATCTTGCAAAGAATACATAAATATCATAAAATTCCTAAATAAATAATGCTTTTATACAAATTTTGCAAATATTTTATTTTATTTATTTGGACTTTTTTTTTCAATAATGTGGCATCAAAAAATACATAGAAACCTAAGTTTTCACCCTTCTACCACCAACCCCTATTTTTAATAGTCGATTTTTAACGCTCAACAACTTATAATTATGGCAAAACAACGTTTGCGGGGTCAGCTAGTATTTATATAAATTTTAACCAAAAGCCTTATAAATCCCAAATATTGTAATATTTACGATTTTGTACTGATTTTTATTATTTTTAAGGTAAAATTGTTTAAAAAATCAGTTATGTATTTAGTATTTAGTGTTTATCACATCTAAAGTTACTAAAGTGGAATAAAATAATTAATTACTTAGGTAATAAAAACAATGTAAAATGCAAACAACTGATAGCATCATCTTACCGATTATCTCATTAAATTATTCGACCTATTAATGTCAATTTTGTTATAACTTCTCGAATATCCTGTTTTTATATAATTGGTTTAAAAGAAGCTCTGACGTCAAAGCCATTATTTAGTTCTAACCAAGATTTTTTATGAATTTGAAAATCCTAAATAAAATTAACTGCAAGGACTATTTCAATCATAATTATTTTGTCTCAACTAAAAAATATACCGTTTTCAATTTTCACTGTTATTAACCGAATTTGCAATTCGGTACACGTATCGGTGTATGGTGCATGTCTGTCTCTTATGAAGTTATGACGGTCCCTCATAATGACTGATTTTCATCTACTGGATGATGGATTGCGCAAACTTCATCCACTTTATTCCACTTTTCATCACATCACCTCTCGCAGTAATGACCTAAATGCAGGAAGCTTACATAATTTTGCAACTTGTATAGGTATCTAATTGAATAACGAAAATGAAAATATTGTAAAACGTGAAATATCAATTTCAGGCGGAGCCAGATCGCGGATTTTTGTAACCATTCCCCGCTTTGATGAAGGGCGACCTGCAACCCTGGGCACGGTAGAGGACGACGGCCGAATAGCTCCTTACCCGGACTACACGTGGCACGACAACCAAGGATTCAATTGCGATGGATTAACGTCTGTATTCAGAACTGCTGTAAGTTTGAAATAATAACTCAAAGCAATTTCCGCACAAATTATATTAATTCAAAAATTAAAATATTGTTCTGGCTAAATCAGTTGATTATTTATCTTAGGCGATTCATTCATTTATAAGTATGTATACATTGTTTAGCTTAGGTTTACTTTATGTACTTTATTGCATTAACTTTTAACGCAATAAAGTTATTAAATAAAATAAACATAGATAAATAAACACTGTTAAGCCCTAGTGCGTAAAAGTCACACGCTAAGCTAAGCAACTGGACTCTAATCTACGAGTAGGTAAGTCCACAAAATTGTACACTACTCTCTACAAAATTTTGTACACGATGATACCGTGAAGTTAACAGATCTAATGTTCGTGTGGTGAAAGCTCGTCGGACCAGGTCCAAAGAAACCCTTCTTTTGTACCATTCAAATACAAACTTCAAATTCAATTAAAATATGATTATAGATTGACAAATGCAACCGGCTGTGGGTGATGGATGCTGGGAAGATTGGCGAAAGACAGGTGTGTCCGCCGCAGCTGCTGGCCTTCGACCTGAGCACTGACCAGCTCGTTTACAGACACAAAGTTAATGCATCCAGCTACATTTCTACATCATTGTTTATTACGCCGGTAAGTATATCTATGAAGTATGATAAAAACAACTTCAATATTAATCATCTTACAGTATAACCCTCTTTTATTATTTAAAGCACAGAGTAGCAAAGAAATAAATCTAAGTAGAAGCAAATCTTTAGCAGTATATTATGTCGAGAGGCAGCGTTCTTTTTTTTATCGTAAACTAGCTGACCCGGCAGGCTTCGCTCTGCCAATTAATTTGACTAATATCAAAAGCTTTTTTGAAACACAGTCAACTTTCCACCACCAAGTCCATTGCGAAAACCAAACAACTTTAACACGTTAGTTACAACGAAAAATATTTGGATAAGGATTTAAGCAAAAGTATGAATAACAGAAGTAACAGATAGCCCAGTGGCTTAGAATTCGACCTCGAATCGAGGGATCCGGGTTCGAATCCCAGTGGCAGACACAAATGACTTTGCAAAAAAAGTTATGTGCGCTTTATAAAAAATTAAATATCACCTGCTGTTACGGTGAAAGAAACCATTGTGAGGAAACCTGCATGCCTGAGATTTCACAAAAACAAATGTTCTCAAAGGTATATGAAGTCCACCAACCCGCAGTAGGCCAGCGTAGTGGACTGAGACCTACGTCCTAAGTGGGTCATTAATGGGTTACTGACATGAATAACATGGTCTAATTTTGGTCGGTATTTCTATTAACTTTTAAACTGTAAAAAGTAGTTATTGTGACATAATGATAATAGTTGGACATAATTATGGTACCGCGAAGTTTTTTGTGAATATTTCTTTAATATTGTACCGCATACTTTTGTTCTATCATCAATAGTTTCCGCAGCGCTTGCGACGAAAGACGTTTTAGGGCACTTTTTTTACACCTTGGGTTGGATTACGTTACTTAAGTTTTAGTAAGGGTCCTTGGATTTTAATTTTTTTATTGTGAGCTCTATTCTACTAATCAAGCCCTTTCATTTGATACCCATCGGCCATCTCGGATTTTCGTTTTTTTCATAGTGAACTCTATTCTACCAATCAAGCCATTTCATTTGATACCCATATTGAGGTAGGCGCGGAAAAAATATGTAACCCAAGATTTTGTGGCGGCGGCCATCTTGGATTTTAATTTTTTCATAGTGAGCTCTATTCTACCAATCAAGCCCTTTCATGTGATACCCATATTGAGGTAGTTGCGGAAAAAAATATGTAATCCGCCATTTAGTGGCGGCGGCCATCTTGGATTTTCATTTTTTCATAGTGAGCTCTATTTCACCAATCAAGCCCTTTCATTTGATACCCATATTGAGGTAGTTGCGGAAAAAAACATGTAATCCGCCATTTTGTGGCGGCGGCCATCTCGTATTTTCATTTTTATAGTGAGCTCTATTCTACGAATCAAGCCCTTTCATTTGATACCCATATTGAGGCAGTTGTGGAAAATATTTAATACGGCACTTTGTTACGGCGGCCATCTTGGATTTTCATTTTTTCATAGTGAGCTCTATTCTACCAATCAAGCCCTTTCATTTGATACCCAAATACAGTTATACGTACACTAAGACTTCAGAATACAGTTTATTTTTTAATTTTTTTTTAACTCGTGATATCTTTTGAATGGATTGTCAGAATCGAATAATTCAAAAAGTAATATAAAGATATTGAAGCAGTCTTAAATAATACATCATTTATTTTGATAAGGGTTAATACCAAGGTACAAATAAAGAGCTTTTTGTAGCGGTGGTATTTTAATTTCTTTTTTTCAATAAAAAAACGCTTATTGTGACATGACTGTAATAGTTAGAGATATGCTGCCGCTGATTTTTTGTAGATAATGGTGTGTTCTAAAAAAATGTAGTATATCATTTTGTTCTATCATCAATAGTTTTCGCAGCGCACGCGATGTAAGGTAGTTTTTTGATATTTTTTTCACACCTTGGATTACGTTATCGTAATTTTAGTAAGGATGCCTATTTTTTTTGAAAATGAAATATAGCCTATGTCACTCAGAAATGATGTAGCTTTCCAACAGTGAAAGAATTTTTCAAATCTGCCAAGTAGTTTCGGAGCCTATTCAATTCATACAAACAAACAAACAAACAAAAAATCAAACCTTTCCTCTTTATAATATTTGTATAGATGTAAAGATTCCCGACTCTTGTACCAAAGATACTCGTAATATGGCACGAGTATCCTGAGTCACGCTATCGAAGTTTTCTACGTCGCTTGCATATAGAGGTTAGGTATACGTACAGGTACAAAATTGTGGGATGACTGAGGTTGACTGGTAGAAAATACCTATCACTAGGCATTAATTAAAAACTAAGTGAATATGCGGAGCGCGGTCGATCTCCAGGCATGATGATGACTTCGCCTGATGGGATATATCGATTTGCAAAATTTAATGTGGCCTGATCATTTATGTAAACTTGATCTTAAATTATTATGTTGTAACATTTGATTCGAAAAATTGTCTGTACCTCGTATTTGGTACCTGTATACGTAAAATCTGTTTTTCGTTATATCGTTTGTACGCACATGTAAAATTTATCTACTTGCTAATTTTTTTAAGGTAGTAGACGTCCGTGGTTTTGACGATAACGACTGCTCGGACACCTATGTGTACGTGGCGGACGTCACGGGCTTCGGGCTGTTGGTTGTCGACGTCGCCACCGACCGGTCCTGGAGGGTCACCCATAGATACCTGTATCCCTATCCATCACATGGAACATTTACTATTGATGGTAAGTATGTGGTTCTGATAATGACGGTAATTAACAATAAAGATATTTTTTGAAGACTTAAAAAATTATAACCATATCACATAGAGCCAAAGGGACGCCCAGCCACTAGGCATAGAGTCCACCCATCACGCACAGGGCGAATAATTAAATATTGATGTTATTAAAAACGAATGGCTAAGAAGTCAGTCTCTTACTTCAAGATGAGTTTTTCAAGTTACATTGTATTAATTGTCACCTTCGGTAACAGTGAAGGAAAACATTTTAGTCTTGACCGAACCTGTAGGCTTCCATCGTGTTCTCAAAGGAATCTGATAAGTCCAATTAGCTAGTGTGGTGGACCTACGTCCCTTTCGTTGTGAGATGATACGCCATATGTCGATGTCCATTAGATTATAAAACATTTCAAGAAATAGTAATAATAGTAAAACAAACTTAGTTTCTGCTCGTACTTTCGTCTGGAATACTAAAATTTTTATCGCTTTTACAGGTGAAAGTTTCGACCTAATGGATGGAGTCCTTGGAATGGCCCTTTCGCCGTACAGACCAAATTATGATCGCTTCTTATATTTCCATTCGCTCGCATCCACTACTGAAAACGTTGTTCGCACCAGTGTTTTAAGGAATGATTCCTTCCTGCAAGATTCCAACGCTGACCCACAGTCAATCAATGTAAGTATTGTAACGTTCAATATTTACGACTAGGTACCAAGTAATTTTATATATCAAGCTTAATAAACAATAACATTGCGTATGATAGTAAATATATAAATTTGAATCCCTAATATTATTAAACAATAAATTTAAAATTTTGGTTATCTGGCTCTATATTACGCCAAAGTAAAGTATACTTTTAGGCACTAAAAGTGCATCTAAAATTGGTAATTTAAAAGAACAACTTGCAACTCTAGTCTCTACTTAATTTTAAAATGGAAGTACCTAATCGACTATTCTTCTACTTTTCTTTCAACCAATGTAATAAATGTGTTTATTCATCATAATTATGAAATCTTATAATTTAGGTGTTCCCTGAAGAACGTCCCAACCAATCAGCAGCAGAAGCTATGGACCATAAGGGAATCATGTATTTCGGACTGATGGATCCACCTTCCATCGTTTGTTGGAATACTGCTACAGAATTTTCGCCGAGAAATTTCCACACGGTAGCCGTTGATCAGGAACTTTTACAGTTTGCCAGTGGAATGAAAGTAATAAACAATCTCAAAGGCCAACAAGAACTTTGGGTCCTCACTTCTAGTTTCCAGAGAGTAATGACGGGGACAATAAGCTCGGATCGAATAAATTACAGAATTCATGCTGAAAAAATACCGATCATATTGGAAAACTCCCCTTGTCTCCATCCCCCAAAGGATCAGAGGCATGGTTACCATGCGAATCTCATATCAGAAACAGGCCCCAAACAAATGTGGAGGTATGGCGCTGCATCGTATCTCTAGAGATTAGGGAAATTTCCAATTATTTCATTAGAAGTTTTTTATGGTTCGACTGGCCATATGGAATATGAATAAGTTCAAACAAAAAATGTATTTACAAATTTTGATTGTAACATTTAATGTAGGTATGTAATTTATTGTATTTTAAGTAAGTACCAAAATAAGTAAACACGAAGTAACATCAAAACTTTGTTTTATTTATGTTAGGTTATTTAAACAGACTGTTTTAATATATCAGTATACGTTTGAATTTTTCTTGCAATACTCATATCTATATGTTTATCTTCTATTCCGACAATCATACCCCCAATAATTGCAGGGTCCACTTTTTCCGTGAGCGTAATATTTTTGCCTTCCTGGACAAACTTTTTTAATGCGTCCATGAGCGATTTTCGAGTACCATCATCGAGTGGTTTGGCAGTAATCACTTCACACAGAGCTTCGTTTCTATGAGCCACCATAACAGTCAAAAACATATTGATCATGCGTCTTAATAATTTTAGCCTTCCGTTTTCTGCGACCAGGGATAAGAAATTAACTGCAGATGGAGGCATACCTGAAAGTATATTATTTTTTGAGTTAATTTTCTTGTTATAAAAATAATAGATAAGAAAGCCGTTCATTTCTGTTCGTATTTATAACACCAGAAAGTAAAACCAATGCTGTTTATAACGATGCTATAATAAACCGCAGACGGTAAAGAATAATAATCACATTGTAATGAACGTTATGTAGACAGTAACCTGCTTGTTCAGCAACTTCCTTCATTATTTGGGCCTTAGCCATGGAAGACAGCATGCTCGTTTCAATGAAGTCCACCACTTTAGGTTTGAGGAGTTCCTTATGTAGACTTCGGAGATGTTTCTCGACTTCATCGATTTGTTTCATTTGTAATGAAGCCCGGTACAGTGCAGAGACATAACGCCCTTCAACACCTGGTTATATCACCGAACATTAGTCGCAATAATTATTTACTAATACATTAAGCTGTAGCTATGTGATCATGTCTGGCTCAGTTTAAATATTATTTATTCAAAAAAACGATGCGAATGCGATATTGAGTGCTTATTATTCTAGTTTAGAGGAACAAAATATTTATTTACTTATACACATACCCACAAGGATGTCGTATGACAAATTCTTGCAATGAAAATAAAATATTTATATTTACTTACCAAATACTGGTATCGGGGTTTTAGTGGAAGACGCAGATGCGCTTTCCGTACACATTTTCCTCAAAAACATTCTGAACATGATCCACCAAAAAATAAGAAGATCCAACATATGCGGTTGACAAATTGATGAATAGTTGATGCATTTGATGAATATTTAAAAAACAAACTTATGACACTATCATACATAAAAAGTATTTACTGTTACTTTTGATATTTTATAATAAGTAGGTACCTACCTACAAAGGTAGGATGGAAAAGCATGGATCTTAGTTTGGCTATTAGAGGATCGGCACTACATTAAGAAATCGAAAAAAAACACATGTATCTCACACTATACTCATTTTTATAATAAGGATCCCGTAAAATTTAAATTAAAACATCATATTGAAACGCTTGGTCCGTCTCCAATAAGGCTCGAATGTACATTACTAAAGAGCCAAGTGCCATCGCTGAGGTCAAAGAGTTACAGGTCCCGCCTTCTGATGATGCCACTTTTTTGATACGATATTCTTCCTGTGAACAAAATGGGGCAGGTACGTACACGAGTTAAATTTGTACAAAAACGCGTTCATTCTGAGCGTGGCCTTACGTGTCCCGCGCGATGTCGCGCCACGACGCTTTCGATCTACGGGTCGCGGGACTTGTCGCATCATCCCACTAAGTCGTAGAGATATGAGGTGAATGTCAGGCGATATGTTTCAGGCTTTAAATCGAAAACAACATTTGTTGTAGCGCTGTTTTCAATAATTATAACAATTATAAAGTCCCGTAGAACAATGCTAATAAAAAGCAATTTGAAAGTAACTACTGCAATAAGGGCTACTGGAATGAAAGGGCTACCGAATGAAATGAAATTGAAGGCTTAATGAAACAAATATTCACTTCTCTATCCTTGGATGGTGGGCTTGAAGAAGGCCCAACAAATCCTGTAAGCTTCAGAAAAGGCTGTCTGTCATCAGCATAGCAACCCCTGGGCTCTTGCCACGATATGATCTTGTTCATCCATCGAGGCTTTATGAACTCTCCGTAGCCTTGAGAAGCACAATAAAATACTGAAAATAACAGTAGAATTAGCTTGTACTTGTTATTGTCCGTGCAACATCAGATAAATATTGCGAAAATGTGGGTACTTAAATAATTTAAGCATTATAAACCTATACTATACATGTAAAATCTAAAAATATAACAAAATTTTATCCAACTCATAAACAAAATATTAAGACTTCAAAATGTGTATTTATTATTCCACGCACATTTGTGTTACCTACTACACTGATTACAAACCAAAGAAAAACAACATAGTGCACGTTCCGCATTTTTATTGGACCTTACTTTGTTGCATAAACAGTGTCCTAGTTCCAGCAGGGTAATCCCAGGCCTCGAGGGATTTTGATTCCTTGTAAATTTGAATACACAATTTGTATATGTTCGCGGATAAGTCAACGCCGTCCATACATTCAAAGAGGCGAGCTAGAACCATTGCCCTCAGACGGCTCGTTTGCTGAAACGCGAGACCCGATCCTTGCATCAGCTGAGCTTGACATTCGGTGTTTAGCTCACAGGTCGCGTCTTGAGCTGTCTGCACTTCCATCGCTGATATCAGCAGTTGCATCATGCACGCATCTGCAACGTTTATTAATTCTAAATGCGCAAAAATAGAACTATGTCAAGGCACTTTCACCGAAATATCGTAGGCGCCATTCACTTAAAAATTTTAAAGCAACGCCACATCGCGGTCGTTTAGTGAACTAGAAAACATCGGCCTTCTGTGAATTGATCCGAATCGAAGCACAATGGAAACAGATAAACGGTTTATTGACATTATAAAATGTTTGTGGAATCAGCGCTGAATGCATAATTATCTACAGTTTTAAGATTTATCTGCAGTATCATTTTTAAGGAAGTCTGAGAGGATGGCAATGAAACTGAAATCATTTAAGTACGATAAAGTGCACGACAGACTTTGGCAGTTTTGTGAAGCATACCTAATGTTTAGGTCATAATTAGTCTCTACCTCTTGTGGTAGCGATCTCTGTCCAAAATTAAGTTGCAGCCACAATTTATTTAATTATTATTCAAATAATATGCTTATAAAGAGATCCTCTCGTAACAATGGTCTTTCACGTTAGGTACATTACATTTTTTATTACCTGCAGCTTTTCTACTGGGCATTTTAGTACGGGCTTCCTGCACGTATTCTTCAAAACCGAAACGATAAGGCTTTTGGGTTCCCATAGTTCCAATCGTCAGCGGCTCTAGCAAAGATGATAAAACGTCCAAGTTTTCAAATATTGCTTTACTCACTGCAAAAAAATGAACCACGATAAATATAAATATTGTGTCAATCATCGACTTCGTTTCATTCATTGTTGTTTCCGGGGGAAAATGATGTCCAAAAGGAAAAAGTAACTTTTCGGTCAATAAAATCGCTTTGCAAAAACTCTACACTCCGTTGCTCTGATGCAGTGATCAAGAAGTTTAAAGAAACGCACTTTCAAATTTTTAATATTATTGATGATAATATTTTGAAGGAGCAAAAAACCATATCGTTACCTTTTTATTCCGTGGTTAGAGCTATATCAATCTTCGTGAAAGTTTTATTGTCCCGGAACTTGGGAATGTAATTATTATTAAGACTAGATAACAGTGCTACAGGCTAAACATAATTTATTTAATGTTTTATGACATGCTGTGACGACACGCATAGTAAAAGCATGCAATAATATAACAGTAAGTAGATGTTGTAAAAGTACATAACATTGTTTTTGTGCATTTTTCTCTTTTACATATTTTTTTACAAATTACGTAATGTTATGACGAAGTTTCGTGAAATATGTATCTGGTCTAGATTGCTCTAGGTTATATAAATATGTAGATACATATTAGAATGTTATATGTCTAGAGTTTCTGAATAATCATATACCTAAGTTTTCATAGAAAATGTTTTCTGGTATCATATCATATTTACGTAAGATTACTTAACTATGATAATTATGATAACAGAAAACAATTACATTATACTTAGTTTAAACGCCATTTTATCAATTTTGTGTTGGAACATTCTATGCCAAATATTTATTCATAAATTGTAGTAGTTTAACGTCTACAGTATTGTTATCTATATTTTAAAAAGTCATGATTTTTAAAATAAAATATAAAGTTAACTGAAAATCATTGCCACCGTAACAGCTTATATTACACAATTATACGATTCTGTCTATAGGTATAAGTGAATAGGAAAGTAGAGACGGAAAGTAAGCACGTAAATGGGTATCAATGTAATTTCCGAGATAAATGCCAATACAAAAAGTGCTAAGCAAAGAAAGCTTTTGTGAACAGGTGAAACCTACTCAATTTATGTTTATGACCTTATTTTATGAACATATGCTTAATTTTTTATATGCTAAATTTAACATGCAAGTTGTCGATACCGTTACTTTTAGTCGAGTTCATTTTTTTCGTGAGGAAATTCTCATGAATACGCTATTGGATCAGGTTCAACGGGGGTGATACTGGACTCCTACCGGCTAATCATACACAAATTGTACGAAAGTTGTCGATATCTACTGTTACTTTTGGTCGATAGAATCGCTTCTTTTTTTCGTGGGGAAATCCTCATGAATACGCTATTGGATAAGTTCTAACGGGGGTGATGCTGGACTTTACCCGCTAAAATCCTACGGTGTTCCTCTCTGCAATCATGTCGAGTACACTTGGTATTGTACAATTTTGAGTTCTCCCGTCACCCCGACAGCTCCACGGGAACACCGCGCGCTCCTCTTCGAGGTATATACGAGTATATCAGAGGAACGGTGGTGTACCTTGTACCACCTAGACCTTATCTAATTATGGTGGTTGGAGAAGGGCGGACATTGTCGCTCGGAGACAACAACATCCAACCTCAAATAGGACCAAAGCACTATCTGAGGAATTTGGATGACTAAGATGGATGCTTCATTTCATGGTATTTCTGCACCTTTGAACGCGCTGCTTCACTGTGGGATATAAAGGTTATAAGGTAGTAAGTATGTCAATGGCTCCACTATCTTTTGTATTAAGTTGTTTAGTTAACTTTTGTGTAGTAGTTTCTATTCTACAAATAATATTCGCTCCCGAATATCCGCCGCGATTACCCTAAGATCACCACTGTAGAAATAAGAACTAGTAGGTACGAGTATGTAGTAGCCACTTACGCACTTTATAGTTGGTTGTTAATTTATAATTCCGTTCCAATGAGAGAGATCTAGTGACATATGTACTAGTTAGACAGTGGCGCTCTTAAAGGGTGATGAGAAACGCAACCTCCCCGAAGAAAAGGGCCTCGCGATTGCGAGGGCCTCACACAGCAACTCTTGTTTTTATATTCGAATCTATTATATAAAGCTCTATAAATTAGCTTAGTCTAATCATTCAACCACACCACTAACAACAGGAATATAATATATGTAGATATTTATTTTGATAAAACAGGTTTTCTAGGAGGTAGAGCCATAGAAGATCGTTGTTACCGCCACCCGCTTAACCCGCCGTGAAGCAGCATGCTCTTTACATGTCTTGGGCTTCAGTTGGGAAGTGTGGTTGCCAGAAATCCTTTATTTGTGGCGAATAGGTACTTTAGTTTTATTACTAATTAGCAACGCACATATGACTTCAGCTAGGATTATCTCTCTATAGTATTTGAGGTTGGACATTATTATGCATAATCATATGCATAAAAAAATAATGGGTAGGTATATCAAAAAGATTAAAGATAAGATAAAATATAATAATATATTACCTGCTTAAGATTGTACCAAAACAACATTCATAATATTCAAAGCCTTGAAAAGAGGCCAATTAAAATTGGATTTTAAAATCTAAAAGGTATATTTACTTAAAAATTTACGCAAAAGAAAAGGGTCTCGCAAAGATATGTCGCCCAGCCTCGAAGTGGTTATTAGACTAGCCGATAAGCTGAGAATGGTGTTAATTCAACATAATGATGCTTAAATTATGTAATTATGGCTCATTCGTTCCGGAATCATGTCTTGATCATTGCAATCTAAGCAAAAAAAGTGAATTAGCACATTAAAAATTCCAAAAGTTATAAACAATTAAAGATACTAAAAAGTAATGTTTGGTTCTTTGTTAGGTACTGTTTCGGCAATCGGAACGTTTTTTAGTAAATTTTCCTCCTCTTTAAGGATCTTTTTTTCAAAATCGGAAAAAAATATTATTTTAAGAATTATGAGCAAAAAACCAAACACTTCTTTTTTATTATCTTTAATTATTAATATTTAAACATGATTCCGGAACGAATGAGCCATATCACATAATTTTAGCATCATTATGTTGAATTAACACCATTCTAAACTTATCGACTAGACTATATGGCCGCCACTGTCATCAGACATGTTCACTTTTAAGCGTGACCGGATTAAGCCCCTTGTGGTCGGCAAGTCGTGCCTAACAAACCTGCTGAGGTACTTGTCCTTAATTTCATTTCACTTTGCGCCAGAAAATCATTTATTGTAGATGAGATGTTACGAAAACGGTTGAAAACGCTTGATGGCTATTGCAATATTTGTTCATAGTTTGTAAGAAAAGGGATTCTAATAGACGAGAGGGACATAGATTATATCTGAGGGTGGTTTGATCACAATATGACTTTAATCGAACGAACGAATCAACGAACCAGTAGGTACGCGCGGTATCACGGAAAAAAATTTCTAACGTTATCCGGTATATTATAATAATATTATATTCTTGAAATATGTCTTTTTGTCGTAAAAAACATGCACTTGTTTAAAAATAAACTTGATATGCGAGTAAGAAATGTACACATGAGAGAAAGATAAAAAGGATTTAGCTATACTTACTTACCTAGAATAAAATGTAGAATTTACAAAAAAGTACATATTGTATATCTGCCATACGCATATACATATAAATCATTTGCCTACAGAGCTAAAAAAAAATACCAATCAATAAATTCAAATGGTCTTTAAAACAGTGGCTGGTCAAAAAAGGTTATTATACGGTAAAAGAATTCTTTGACGATAAAATGAAATAACAAATCTTAGGTAGGGCAGAGGCTACATTTACAATCCTGTAAAGCTGCCGACTTCTAGTGCTTCCTTGTGTTTATATCAGGGTATAATCAGACAGAATGCACTATCACGCTAAAGCTAAAGCTAAAATTAAAATAAAACTAAAATTAACAAAGCTATTAAAACTAGTTTTAGACGAAATAGAAAGTTCGCAATATATAATAATATAATGTTTATAAACAACTTTAAAAAGGAATGTAGTAACGCGCGCATAAATAAATAAATTAATTAATTAATTAAAACTGTGTCGAGAGTTTTTTCCTCCGGCTTTTTCAATCAAAAAATATTTAAAAAAAAATTGGACTGCTAAACAAATATTATAACTTATTTTGTCTTATAAAATAAAATTAAGTACCTATATAGTAGTTATTTAAAACATACATAAAAAATATTGCATAATTTTTGTAACATCTTTCTCGTGTAACAGTCAACAATAAACGCATTTTTTTCTTTTATTTTTTTCAACTTCTAAGATTTGGGAAAGAACAAAACGTGACGTTGCTACTCAACAATGTGTGACTACTAAATAAGTGCATAGGTGCAACCCTATTTGGCTAATTGTAGAGCGTTAGATATTCTTTCATAGATTGTTAATATTTTTGATGGCGTAATCATGACACACCTTAATATAATTTATGATGAATAGAACGTAATTTATTTAGCACTTAAATATAATTCGTCAGAAACATTATGAAAGCATCACCACACCTTAAGAGTACTTGTTAATTAATCAAGTGTATTGAGAGCGATGCAATTGAGAGTCTATATTTTTACTATCAATTAGGTGCACTTACTTATAATTAGGTCAGGGGGATGATTCTGTATGACCATTCAGATTTCGTGCCGATATCGTGTGTCATCCAACCGTATGTCATTTCATGTACTCGGCACGACAAGGAATCTTAATGTCTACTCAATAAGGCACACAATAGATTGTCACGATATTTGACTTTTAAGCCTTTTTTGACTTTTTATCACGGGTAAGACACGACATTGCCGCGATACGAGTGTGAATGGTCATACAGAATCGAGCCCCAGAGATCATCATAGGTAACATATCGGAGTGTATTAATTTGAATCCTAGTGGCACGATTATTTTATCACAAATTACATTGGTAGTGGTACTGTATGAAGCTTGAGCTGACTTTCAGCAGTGCTACTGGCTCGTTTCCGTTAAATAAGATACCAATTAGAACATTTTCGACGCCACTATATAATTAGCAAAACCTTTAGTATTTTCATATTACTTATGTAGTGGCGACACTGAGATTCCATGGCGACAACGCCAGCTGCATTTATTATCTGATCGAATCGTATTGAAATTTACAAATTCACGACGCCAAGTGAGTTAACTGTCTTAAATTAATATTAATATGAATTCTTTGGAAACGTAGCCTGCGACATTGCCACGGTGTCCCGGTTACAAAGGCGCCTAAGTCTAAATAAAATGGGTATTTTATTGATATCACTCATAAGGGAACATACCGTATTCATAATCTTTTGAGCGATAAGTCAAAGTTTTGATGTCTGTTGCGTTACGTATGCGGTCCATGCGTTGAGTGATATTCTGCAGGTTCTCCTTCAGCTTCCCAGGCACGGACTTGTCCAATTCGTTGATTGTGTACTCCATTTGTGCTACATATCAAACATCAAACTTCATAATTAAGACGCTGTTCTTATAAATAGAACTAACAATTATCGATTTTTTTTCGATCGGTGCAATCTGAGGTTGTAAGATGCATTTCTGCTCCCAAGGATTAAGACCACCTGTACAATTCAACTACTTGAATCTATAGCATAAAATATGTAACAACCAACTTGATTCTGTAGCCTACAATATGTCAATTATGTGAAAAGTACCTCGCCGTGAAAACTACTAATTACCTACTTTAATAGACTAACTCTCAAATCTTAGACATTCTACACTTACATTTCAGTGGGCAGAGTTATCGCTTCATTGTAGATCACGACTCGGGAACGTGAAAGGCTAAAAGCTTTTTGAAACTGATATTTTAATGAACTATTAACATTATTTATCAATTTTCTTACTACATTGTAATCCTAAGCTATCGCGTCATGGATGAAGGCGTGTTCTATAACATTCATAAAATGTTTTATCTAGCTTAATTGGTTTATATAAATAGTTCATTTTTTCATGCTACTTCTTTCATTCACTCCCAGGTAAATAAAAACATTTTGTGTAAATACTTTATAAGAAAGCTCTTAAACCCAATTTAACCACGGTGTAATAACGAAATAACAATAAGCATTTTATTTAAGGTTTTATTTAGAATCAATACAAGTATGTATCTGGTTTTTTATTTGTTTAGTCGAAAACCCATTAAAATACTTACTTATCGTATTTTAAGTTCCTGTTATTGATATTATGATTACTAAACAATACTATGAGAGTAAAAATTATTTGTTACCTCGTGCCAATCCCAACGCAATGTACCATTCGGGGTCCTTTGATGGTTTCTTTTCATAATATTCTAATAACTTGTCCAACGTTATAGATATTCTATACACTTTTGGAACATTATATATAAAATCTTGTGTGTCAAAATATGGATAGATAGCAAGACTCGTTCCCACAAACAGCGCCAGGAAAGCAGTGTGTTTTCTGTACATTTTCAACGTAACTGTTCACTTATAGGAAGAAAGTTGCGTTTATCGCAAAGATTTTTAGGCCAAATGTTTTATACTGATTGGACGTAATAGTAACACGTAAAAAGTTTATTGGCAGCCTTTTTAAAATAGCCGACGTCAGATTTCAAATCTAAGGCGTTTTTGCATAGCATTCTTATATTCAAATTTAAAAATCACAGTTTCAAATATGTATATAAAACCGTAAATGGTACGTTTATTTGTGACCTTACGCAACGCATTTGATCCAAATGTGAGAAATTCTTATAATATTGCTACGTCAATAAACTACCCGGTTACAAGACAACTCTACATTTAATATTTGTAAGTATAAATACTACAGAAATGTCCGCAAAAACATTGTTTTCAGATGTTGATAATACGTTTCACTTTGCATAATGAGCCCTGTCTTACAAGGATAAAAGGGTATAAGTGAAATTGGGGAGGAATGAAAAAAAAATCATCATGTTGATGGTTTAACGAGCAAAGGAAATTCAATAAATTTCAGTCATTAGCTACTTAAAGCTAGAAAAAGATAGAACTAGAAATATATACCTAAATTAGAATAATTTCTGGAGTTGATAAAAATATTGGTGTGCGTCACTGCAATATATTTACGCTTCATTAACACAATATGCGTAATCGTAGTGACCATTACTGACACTAAAGGTACTTACATGATTTTTTATTCGCAACATTCTATGGCCGTTTACTCTTTATTAACAGTGCAAAAAATCTTAACAATTCGAATCTGGAAATAAAAAATACGTCGGCAAACTAACCTGCCTACAACTTTTTGTTACAACTACGTTTCTAGGTTTGATGGCTAAAGTGCCTTCCTATTTTTTTTTTAATTTAAATTATATATTATCTGCATCTGCAAAAATTTTATTCTATACATAAACCAAACGGCCCTGAATGATTACTTAATATAATATACCAATACATTAAATGGCTAAAGGCATATAAACATACTAATACATACGAGTATACATCTCTCTATATTCAGGTATTTATAAGGGGGGTCAGCTATTGTAAAGAAAGGGCACAAACGCGGTCCAAGCAGATAAAATTTGAATCGCTTGCGTTTGCACGTATTTCACGATGCGGTGGTTTCTTTCTTTCGCCCAAGTGTTGTTGATTGCCAAACAGCTGATTATAAGAAAGTG
This sequence comes from Erynnis tages, assembly GCA_905147235.1. Lineage (NCBI taxonomy): Eukaryota > Metazoa > Arthropoda > Insecta > Lepidoptera > Hesperiidae > Erynnis > Erynnis tages. The sequence continues at coordinate 6,606,092 of LR990082.1, forward strand.
ATTTAAATACTAGTTCATGGCAGTGTTTTTTTAATGATAAACAATGGCAGTGTCGCATCAGTGGTTCATACAATGGTCTTCACCCTCTTTAATATTTGCGGATATTACAAGACAATACGATAACATAAATCCGCGATTGAACGATTTTGACCCTGCATTTAATAGACCGCTAGCCGGTGGCGATGATGTAAATAATTATAATAAGGATTCCTTTTACATTCCGCCGCAGATAAAAAATCGCAAATTCCTGGATGCAAAGATACCCAGGTACTATAATGGTAAGAACTGTGATTGTTTTCTTTTTATAAATGACTATAAGAAAAAAAAATGAATTACTTTAATAATAAGTCACTTTATTGTTTATAAGCCAGCTATTTTTATTGTGATTAGGACGGTGAAAACAACTTCATTATGTAGCAGTTTTTAATTCGTTTACTTTAAATTGTTAGTACATCGATCAGATTTATATTATACCATGCAGTTTTCCATTTTAATTTACCAGTTTAATTACAAGGTAGGTAACCAGCTATTAGGTATATATGAATCTTTACATAAAATGCCTAATTAAAGAAAAAATATTAAAAATGGGTGCGTCGATGTTTGTATATACAACAAAGTTATTTATTTTCTACATAAAATTTTGCATTAAAAAAATACGTCAGTCCCATGGTCAGTCCATATTCTTTCTATTTCTATAGTAGGTACAAACAGAAATTCACTCCAGTTTAAATCTGTTCTGCCTCTTTTTACAGCGGCTTTAAATGCTATGCTGAAATCCAAAATAATCCAGTTAACATCTGCTTGCAAGTTGCATTACGTTTTCAAAATATACATTTTATATCTGATTTCTTTACCTTCGACCACAATGACATGGGGTTGAGAATCCGATCTAGAAAGTGTCCTTTATATTTATCCAGATTATGTTATTATCACACACTTGATTTTCTATCCGCGTACAAAAATTACATCGGACTCCGTCCAGCCATTTATGTGACAATTCAGCCATGTATCCTCCAATCATGTAGGATTAAGCAGAGTAGGGCAAGATGTATTGGGAATGTTTTCTATAATTTGAATTGAGCATTGAACGTAAACCATGCACATGTTATGGCTAGTTGGTGTTCAGGTGCATGGTGAAAGTCAATTACTTCATATATGCGGAAATAATTGATCGAACGCGTGGAGTAATAAAATAAATGTAATTTTCAAGTTTCCTGCACTAGGTACAAGACATTTATCAATTAATTATTGTCATAAGGAGAGAAAACTCGGACTTGAGCAATATTAAGGTTTGATCTTAAATTTGAATTTCAGAGCTATTGTAAATTGCTTAGGGAGGAGCTACCTGTTGGGATCATAAAAATAATGAATCAGTGTTTAACGAGAGCACCTATTTAAACGGAGTGAGCGAAAACATAACCTCTGCTACTGACTGTTGCTACATGTTGTTGCTGTACCTGAGTACCTACGTGTGCACTGACACATAAGTATTGATGAATCTGTGAACCTTTATTCGCTAAAGGCACAATGCAGTACAGTACAATAATTCTTTATTGCACACCAAACACCAAGAATAAAAACTAATTATAAGAATTGTAGATATAACATATCAGTAGCATGCAATAGGTAGGCTTATCACTAAAGCAGCGTTCTCTTCTAGCAACATGTGCTTGAGAAAACTATGGAAAACATAAAAACATAGGGGTAGGGCCTTTATCTACTTAAGGACGATCTTATTATTTGGTGACAGTAAGTAACTAAATAATAAATAAATACCTATTGTGAGACAACTCACACACGGCTTTCTGATCACAAAGTAGGCTGTGAGTAATCAGATACCTGATAAAGTTATATATTATATATTTTTACACCAAAATATAGAACAAACACCTGTGCCCATCACACAAATATTTGTCCTCGGTGGAAATCAAACCCACAACCTACGGCGTAGTAGTTACGGTCGCTAATCTCCCTCTTAGCTTTACTTAACCTCTAGACCAACAGGCCAGTCAATATATGTATTATGTACAATGAACATAGTTCTGTTAAGGTAACTTTTATCAAATATATCATGAGTCATGTTAATCAATCTGCATATTATTATTGAAGTTTTTAAACAGCAGGTTACGTTTACTAAACTCACCTGCTGTGGCGACCGGCCGTCTCGCTTCACGGAAGTCGATCACGACTTTAGGAAAGTAAGAAAGATTGTACTCGCTGCAAATTAATTATTCTGTACTAATTGCAATAAATTGATAGCAATAAAGCAGGTTGCTTTTTATATTTAAATTAATATTATTATAATGTAGTTGAATCTAGTATCTAGAGATTAGAAGACCTAACGCTAACTTTGCAAGGATCAATTACTTAATAGTTTGAAATAATTGTTGTCAGTTTTATTATAATTTTACGTTAAACTATTATTTGTGAGTTATTCATGCATACCTGAAAAGGTAAATGAGATTGATCAAAATGCCCTGTAAAAATAATCCATATTCGTGCAAATAAATATTTTTTCATTTTCATAACCAGTCATCCTACACATACATAAACTTATTTCATTGTATAGTCTATTTTTGTGGAAATATACGGAACTTACTTAATTAAAGAGTAACATAACTAAAATGCAAGTGGAATTTTGTAAAGTTGTTGCTAAACATTTAATATAATTCAACTGATGCCGAATTGCACAAAATGTTTTTGCAATTTATATTTTGTAAGCTTTTAGATCTGGTTGAGACAAATCTGTATGTATACGTATTAATACTGTGTGCCAGCTGTGTCAGTTACGTGTGTGTTCAACTTCCATAATATACGGTATGTTTGATAACTTGTTTTGAATTAAATACGTAGCTATAGGTTCCAAAACTTTTTTATTTCATTAAAATCAATTCAAAGAGGGTCAAATTAATATATGAGGGTAAATTATTATTGATAACGTTACGCAAAATTGTACTACGTAAAATACTAAATATTCAATTGTTGTATTACAAAATATTTTCTTAAATTGTTGAATCCAGTTGAATCTACGGGTGCCTTCCACTTGACGTTCACAACGATGCTCATTTTGTAGTGGAACTACCTACCGCGGTCGTTGTGGTCGTGGTGAAAACGTCACTTATGACGTCAGGACTTACGCTGACGCGAAGCTTACCGCGACAAATTTAAAAACGTGGGTTGAATTGATCGTTGTCAATTCATTTGTCAATCAAATCAATTACAGTCATATAAATCTTGAGGCTCTTTTAAATAAAGCATGCCAAACTTGACGGTTGACGTACAGCTCTTACCAATTTATGACAGTAACGCTCACAAGCAGATTTTTCGAATAAATACCGAACAGTGAGCAAAAAAAACAAGTTTTAATCATTTATTTAAATTATTGACATAAAATACAAAATACTTTTATAGTAGCTAACCTAACTTATAAAACTTATAAAACAAATTAAGGTTGAAAAACGTCATGCACGCTACGCAATCCGCGAAATCGGATCGAAGCGGTAACATCGATTGTCAATGGCGTAAAATCTGCCAATCGTTTATTATGGAGAAAAATTTATCAAAAAAAGAATACCGCGCCGCCCATACTTCGGTATAATACCGAACACCAGGCAATCCTAAAAACTGCGGTCGTTATGGTCGTGAGGGTGATCCTTGTGGACGTCATCTGGAACGCAGCATACATGTTAATTGTCATTTAATTAAAATAAACATCAAGCTGTACTTTTTTAATCAGATAAACAAAACAATAGTAATCTTTGTCACGCGCTCGTGTGAGACAGAGGCAAATAGATGTTTTCGGGATAAATAATAATATGCAGATTATGCAGTCGACGACAGTGGAACGTCACTTTGAACGCTTTTTGACATACGCACACAAGCAACGTTAAAAGGAAGTAAGAGGATAAGCGCAATATTTGCGTAATACTTCCATAACAAAAAGTGTACAGCTAATAAGTAATAATAAGTAAATATTCTCTCTTTTTTTCAGTCACTGTTAACTTGAGCATGTAGGTTGGGAGCCCAAGAGGGGATTTTTGGAGTTACTCGAGTGCACACATTAAGATATGGGGGATATCTGACACTTTATTATTACTTTATTATTATTATTACACCCTATGTTCCCTCAAAAGTTGAGCCTTGTGCCAGGTTATGAATTGCCATCCGGATGACAACTTTGCTATCGTCTGGCATATAATTGCAACCCTCAAAATAGGTTGGCAATTTTTTTTACACAAACATTTATATAAATTATAACATATTAAAATTGTGGTCTTGTGGGAGCAGGTTGAAAAATATTTATTTTTACCATTTTCAAAAATTTAAGGAATGATGATAAAATTAGCTCGCTGATTAAGAATATTATACTCAAAATTCCCGCACATTATATTTTCAAGGTCAAACGGACAAAAATTCGAATTTTTTCGTTCGTTCGTTTTTCGCATGTATTGCGATAAATATAGATTTTAGGGACAAAATTTTCAAACAAAACTTATAGGCCATGAGAGAAATGATATTTTTTGTTCTATACATTCTTCGTGTAGGACCAGTCGTTTCGGAGAAAAACGCTAAAATCATCCGAAATTGGTACTTTTCGCTTTACAGTCTAAATTTAATGCAGAACTCCATTCAATGCGTTAGGTTGTTTTTATCAACTTAAATCCTTTCCACAGAAACTCTATTGAATGGGTCAGGTTAGGTTAAATTTTTTCCCCGAGCGAAGCGAAGCGGAGCGAGGGTCAGTGACAGAAGTCTAAATTTAACTCAGAAATCCCTTCGTTGGTTAAGTAAAGTAATGGAGTTTTGGCAAAATATACACAAAAGAATACAAATTTCTAATGTTTTCGATTTTCTCCCAAACAACTGGGTTTATGCGAAAAACCATTAAAAATTAATTTTTCAGCAATTTCACCTTAAAAATATAATTTGCTAAAATAATTTTAGTATTTATAGCATATCACTTTTATTTTACATTTTAGTTTTAACAAGAAAAATGGTCACACACAAAGTTGTTCGAAATTAAATTTTCTACAATATAGGTCATTACAAAATATTTTTAATTTTTTCAAAAAAAAAATAGTAAATTGGGAGCAAAATGATATTTTACGGCGAGGACGTTTTTTGAATCCAGAGCGAAGTGAGGGTTTCTAGAGTAAAATCCCGAGCGTAGCGACGGTTTCTTTAGTAGAATCCTGAACGTAGCGACGGATTCAAAGTACGTCGCCCGAGCCAAAAATATATTTTGTCCCGAGTGATACACTGTACTTTTCATCAACATTTATGAGAAAATGAAAGGGGCCTCATATTCTATTGTAATATTATTATTTAATAAACATAGAGTAACAACTAAATTACTAAATTGAAATTAAATAGAATCTGATAATAATAAAACAACTAAAAAGTTATATACTTTGAGACATTTTCGCAATTATGAAAATTTATCGTTACTCACAGTTTTATTAGGAATATAGATTTTTGTAGATTTTATATTCTGCGTGTTTGTAATAACGTCCAAATCTGGCTCATTTCTAACAATCCGTAAAAATTGACAAAAACGCGGGCTGTAGTTCTGTAGTTCCTTCGTCTTTATTCAAACAATATTTGCGTTCGATTTCTTTGGCGTTGAACACTAAGATGTTCTAAATTCAAAAAGTGTGCGGAAAAGTTAGTTGCCGCGCACTTTTTGAACTTGGAACTTATAAGGAGGAAGGAAAAACTCATTCCAGCCCGCTAAAAGTTTCATAATAGAAAACACCAACTTTGGGCGCACTTAAAGGGGAGCAAAGTCGTACTCTTCGAATGGATGGGATGAAAAATTTATTTTTTAACAGTTCATAATTAAAAATAAACGACTTATTCAACAATGCACCCTTCAATTCAAGATGGCGGATGACGCAACAGAGTGACAGTCCCGAAACTCGAAACGTAGACTGCTAGTGACCCTCCGTAAAGGTTTTCGGAGGAAAATTGCTACTTATAATTTTTTCGATGTCAACCCCGTTTTTGATTTAATAATTGGCCTATATGATCACCAAACAAAATACTATAACAGAAACAAAATACTACAAAAGAAAACAAATGCTATAACTAAATGAGCTCAGTACAAATTTCTTACAGTAATAGAGCATAATTCGTTTAGAAAATGTATAAAAGTCTATTGCAAAAAACTATGTATTTGAAACGATTTATTGACTTTCTGACTCTACATCTAGCGAGAAGAAAGTTACGAGCTCCTTAAGCAAACCGGTAGGAACTAAAGTTACATAAATATCTAAGTATAAGTACCTATATTAATCTTGCGTAATATAACCAGCACCTCAAAAGGTCCTCGATGACAGCTTGGCAAAACAGAGTATAGTACCAGTTTAAAAGATGACCATAAGACCTATGACCAGCTGTGATTTTGGATTGTAATGATGTTGATGAAATTATATATTTCTTAAATTCAGTACCTACCGGTGTTTGGGCCACTGGCCTCCTGGACAAAAATATTGTGGAAAGGAAATAATTTTTTTTTGAATCGATGAAAAGACATTTAAGAATTTCATTTTTATTCTATTCAGACCCCGGCGCCCCTCCAAATTTGGCGCCTCGGGCTGTTGCCCAATTTCCCCTCCCCCTAATGCCGGCCGCCGCGCCAGCACTGCTAAAAAAAAATTAATTAAACCACTATCTTATTATGTTATGTAAGTTATGAAGACGGCGCGTAAGTGTTTTCATAATACCATTATTCTTTAACAATTAATTTATAAATAATCCGTAAAGTATATTATGGATTCATTTCATGAAAGATTTATTTTTTGTGAATATTGGAAAAGGCTGGGTGTGACGCTCTGGAAATAACTAAAGATTCATACTTAACATTTTGATACCTAAGTTTTAAATATTTATTTAAAGTGATGTGCTGTGGTAAGTGTAACTTTATAGTTTTTTCCTTATGCTAAAATTTGTGCATGTGCAAGTCGTTGATCGGTATATTAAATTTATTACGGTAACATAAAAAGTAATTTAATATGAAAAAAAGCTTATGAATAACATTCATAAGAATGAATGTTTGGTGTCTTTTTGTGCAGCTGGTGTGTAAATATTAGTGTACAGAATATAATAGAGATAATGTAAGGCTAAAGTGGCAATTATTTTATTTTTTATTTCATGAACTGACACATAATTGTATGACACATATTGTATGACCTTAGGAAGGGATTTCTGAACTGAATGCAACTACCAATTTAACTGTAAAGTGTAATACCATCAAAAACAATACTTGTAAAAAAACACAAGTCTCGCAACTCAGTTCTTGAACCGTAAACAATACATAATACATAAATGTACTTATATTATACGAAATTATTAGATTATTTACTGCGTATGCCAAGTCAAGCTATGGTTACATACATGGATCTCACAATTTTTTACGGTGCAAGAACTGAGTTGCGATACTTGTATTATTTTACAAGTATTGTTTTTGATGGTATCTCATTTATTTTTGTGTTGTCAATCTAACTGCAAATGTAGCTTTGTAATCCTGTACATTTGTATGGGTTTACCAAGTTATTTATGCCGTTGGTGTATCTAGAAAACTGGATCGAAATTGATTTTTTTTTAATTTTTCCTCCACTACTTCTAAACACTAGTTATATTCGAAATTTGAAGCTTCTATGTTTGCTAGAAGTGCGTAAGAATTTTGATGATCGGTGAGTGAGTGACAAAATTAAGAAACTTTGACTAGATAGTTCTTAAACTACTAGCTCACATTGAATGAAATTTTAAATATACCGTGTTTATCTTTCTTCCAAGTTTTATTAAAAAGAAATAGAAACTTAAATAAATCTTAACTATTAAAAATATCTATTTACAGAATACAATAAAAATAAAAAAAACTCATAATAAAATTATTTCATCTAAAGTGCCCATGTAAGGCATCGTTCCCAAGACGCTGGCGGCATTTCCACGCTGAACACACAGGCTCAGCCTTTGAGCGAAATAGCCGCCAGCTCTTGGGTCACCAGAGGCAAGAACCAATCTGGTCGACATTTCCGACATGAACTTTTTCATGTCGGAAGACCACGGACCCATAGTCTCTACTGCAAGCGCCACAAATATATAATTTTCTGATAAATTACTATATTTGCGGCGCTTCAGACATTGGGCCTGGTCGGTAGCGGCCCCAGCACTAACAGCAGTAACACTGATGTGTAATGGGGCCAGTGTATCGACACAAGTCGCGTCCCATACCAAAGATTGGCCCAAACACCACGGCACTAAAGTAGAACCATCGTGTTTATACAATACCTGCCTGGCTACCTACTAAAAATTCAGGCTTCTAGTTTTATCCACAATGGAGTTGAAAATCAATAAATTGAAAATGGCCTGAATTGCTTCGAGAAAAGGATGGTTATCAACGGCCGTGCCGCTTTTTTGCTCGACTTGTTGGGGGTTTTTGACACATTGAAAGTGTCACTCGTCAACTATCTAATATCAATATCAACCCAATGGCGTTGTGTAGTAGGGATGCGTCGTTTATTTTGTGTCATCTTTCACCCACCGTAGCCATCACTCACCACTAAAGATGTAAAGTAGTAAAGATGGTAACTAATACCTAAGTAAGTTGGACTAACCGCCCAATAACACCATGCCTGCAGTACATTATGTGTACCTATTAAAAATAGTGTTGTATCGATCTGTATTCGGATCGTATGGTTAGGTCCAAATATCGACTGGATCGTATGCCCTTGATCCGATCTTCGAAATGTCGGATCGGATCCCTATTGTGTAGTGAACTACGTATTTACCTATTTCTTCCGTAAAATGTAAAAGTATAATCTGAAATCGTTACTTTCTTTCTCTATTTTCTTGAAAACATTTAATCAATTAACTTTCATAAAATATCGGTTTATTATTTTATAATTAAAGTGACGTCCACGGACGTTTGTATACAAATCATCTTATATAAAAAAATCTCATGTCAAAGTTTTAGTTACCATACTCCTCCGAAAAGGCTTGACTGATTTTTATGAAATTTTATATTCATATTCAATAGGTCTGAGAATCGGCGACCATCTATTTTTAATTTTTATTTTTTTGGACAATTTTTTTTATTTTTATTTTTTCAATAATGTGGCATCAAAAAATACATACAACCCTAAATTTTTACTCAGTTTTATAAATCCCTGATTAAAAAATAATAGCTTTTAGGCCAATCATTAGCGCACCGGGAAAACGCCTGCTTAGAACAGAGTATTTTTTTAATGAATCGGCGACTTTACCAATTTCAGAAAATTCCCGTGCCGCTGCCGTTAGTCTATGGCTCACCATGTTGGGGTTGGCGCATACGCAATCTCTTCCTGCTGACACTGACACGCCGCCCTTCAGCACACTGTACAAATGGAAACAAATTGATTTCGAGTTCCCTTCACCAAGGCATCGCAGTGAAGCTCTTGCAGCAGGGTAGGTTATTTTAATGTTCTTACATCAGGAAAGAGGAACACGTATGAATTTAGTTTATTTTTAAGGGCACTGGATTAATGTGCCCGTATTAAAATATATTCGCCAAACTAATATTACCACTGAAATATTAATAGATAAAACTGCGCATGTAGTCAATGACAAAAAAACTTTATTAAAAGGCACTTAATGAAAGCCAAGATAGCTTAAATTTTTAAGCTTATAATATGTAAATAGGCTTAAGTTTATGTAAATAAGCGCCAACTTTTAAGGTTTTGTAAATAAGCGCCTAACTAATAATATGATCGGTGATAAATACTGCACACCTCGCCATGTTGCTTTGAACTAATTTCTTTTACTGGCATCTGCTCGAATAATAATAATTTCACGTTTTTGAGCCAATGAGTCCAAAAAATTGACATTGATTATTATGTTATAGAAGACAAATATGGGTGTTGATATACAAAAGGTAAATGTGGCGCCACCTTTGAAGGTGTACAAGAACTCAGTCAGTGGTTAGGCTATAATTGATAATTGCTAATATATATTAGACTGGCGCTTGCATGTAGTTCCAGGATTTTTGGGTGTACTTCCGAAAAGCGCATATCGCCGATAAATCTGAAATTTGGTATAATAACGTATTTTGACCTTCTAATAATGAATATTATAATAACGGAATTTGGCGCAAACGCCATTTTGAATATGAAAAACGAACGGGAACCTTTTTTCGTTCGGTGTGCATAATTGCGCATTCCTAACCGACAATTTTAGCTATTTTTTATTATTATTATTTACTATTTTAGCTCTCCTTAGAGGAGGTGTGTGTGCAGCGGAGGTCAGGAATTGCGGGGCGTCACTCCCGCATAGTTAACAAATCAAAACCCTCTCCACAGTCTAAATTTAACACAGAACCTTCAATGGGTTAGGTTAGGTTTTTTTTTTCTCCGAGAGAAGCGAAACATATTATTAAGAGTTCAAACTCTTAATATGTTAATTCAACAAGTTATTTTCTACTTTTCACAGCAAGTACGTGCCAGAAAATGTCTTACCATTGGGCCTTGAAGTGTGGGGCTCTAGAGTATTCGTGACCATACCTAGTTGGAGACGAGGGGTGCCAGCTACCTTAGCAACAGTTTCACGATCTGGTGGTCTCACGTCTCCCCTCCTTAAGCCATATCCTGACTGGAACTTTCATAAGGCATTCGGTTTGTATGCATTAAATAATAATAATTGAACTTTGTGATGTGACAATCTTCTTTAAAATAATCGTTTTTCAACTAACACATTCTAGAACTTATTTTTAGAATCTACAAAGTATTTCATTTCCGTCCTAAACATTAATGTTGAACATAATTTACATTGGAATTTAATATTTCAGGTGATGATAAAAGTTGTAAAAAGCTAACATCTGTGTTTCGAGTAAACGTGGATCCTTGTGGAAGACTTTGGGTGCTTGATTCTGGGCAAATTGACTCTCAAGATGATCCAAAACAGTTATGCCCCCCGAGTATCGTGGTGTTTGATCTAAATTCAGACTCCCTTATTGCACGATATGAAATACCTAAACGGTACGTTTTACAGGACTCTTTATTCTCTAACATCATCGTGGATGCCCGGTTTAGTGACTGCTCCGACCTTCATGTTTACATAGCAGACACTTGGCGATTTGGACTACTAGTTTTTAGGGAAAGTGATCAGCAATTTTGGAGATTTTCGCACCATCTGTTTTATCCAGACCCTTTGGCATCAAATTATACACTTCATGGATTAAATTTTCAATGGTCCGATGGTATTTTTGGCTTGGCTTTAACCCCGAAGGATCGATTTGGAGAAAGAATATTGTTCTTTCATGCAATGTCAAGTTACAGAGAATTTTATGTACCAACGTCAGTTTTAAGACAGTCCTCGCGGGTCAATGATAGTGCAGCAGATTTCAATCTGGCCGGAGAAAGTAGAGGCTTGTTTGGACAATCTTCAGCTTCTGCCATTGACAGTCGTGGAGTTATGTTTTATGGCTTAGTGACAAGAGATAGTATTGGATGCTGGGATACGAGAAAAGCTTACCAGAAACGAACCACAGGTGTTGTGGCAATGAATACTGAAACTCTCATATTTCCCAATGATATAAAAGTAGATCGCGAAGAGAGACAAAATATTTGGGTGCTATCAAATCGTTTACCAATGTTTCAGGCGGGCTCTTTGGACTTAGAAGACTACAATTACCGTATTATGTATGCCGATACAATAGAAGCAGTAAAACGAACAATTTGTGATCCTGAAATTTTGCCATCACAATTAATAACTCTAGGTCAACGTGAATGGCTGTGATATTGGATGTTTTATGCATCATCTACTCATAAATATTTGTATAGTTTTAGTTTTTTAGTGTGTGTATGTTTTATTTTAAGAGAAATATGTACTTTTTTCTGTATTCTCATATATTTTTAAAAGTAACAAACTCCAATCCGTACTATTACAATTTGAATTTTTATAAAATTAGCTCTTCAAGTCTGTAAAAAAATATGGTACGATGTTTTGCTAACATTAACAAAATAAACAAGTACGTGAACACTGTACTGTTCAGATATTTTCAACCTGTTTTCAAACATATGAATAACGATCCTATATAGTATTAGTGTAACGTACCTACTTAGGTACTGATCTTTTGGACACGATATTTTTTCTTGTCGCAAGATTATCAATTCTAAGAATTGACAGTTGTTATATCTATGCCCGATATACTTATAATGGAAAATGGTATGCTTGCCTATGTTTACTGCCTTTTTTTTTAAGTGGGCAAACCCATCATGGATACTCTGTGTCGTGTCGTGGGTTGGCCGACACAGGGTTATGCCGGACTCCTACCGACTAAAACCCCACTGTGTTCCAGTCTCCGCCGCCTAAAGACGGGGCCACGGGTACACTTTCGCATTCTTCCGATGTTTACTGCCTAGTTCAACCTTGGTAAAGATCTTCGAATGGATTCCACGTCTTGGCAATAATAACGCAAGCTGCCTTTTGACTAGGTGGACTGATGTACTGAAGAAAGGGCAGGAAGCCGCTGGCTTGAAAAGGTCCGAATCAAACGGAATGGCCTCTATTAGGAGAGGCTTAAATCCAGCAGTAAATATCAATTCTATTAATTCATAGCTTGTCACAGAGGAAGTAGGAGCTAAACAAATTATTTTTAAAAATGTAAAAGTTTCATCACACATTTGATCAAAATTAGACAGATTTTATAAAATAACAAATTAATTTCTGTGTACAATATCACTGCTACATTTTGAGACTTCGAACTTTGCTTTATGCTTTGTTTTATGCTTCTGTTTATCTTCATTGCATCCATCTGATTTAAAAATATAAACTAATTTATTATAAACTTATCAATTTATTTTTATTTTAAAAAACTAGCTGACCCCGCAAACGTTGTTTAGCGGGATGAATTTTTTTTAAATTGTCTATTAAAAATAGGGAATGGTGATGGAAGGGTGAAAATTTAGGGTTTTTTGTATTTTAATGCCACATTATTAAAAGATAAAAATAAAAAAATTGTCGAAAAATAAAATAAAAATGTTAGGGGTGGACAACCCTTATCACTTAGGGGTATGAAAAATAGATAGTAGCTGATTTTCAGACCTACTGAACACATATAAAATTTCATAAAAATCGGTCAAGCCGATTCGGAGGAGTATGGTTATAGATAGGGAGCCGATTCGGAGGAGTATGGTTATAGATAGGGAGCTGGCGAGCATTTAGGTATTGATTTGCTCGTACTCTGCCACACGAGCCGATCATATAGATTTTTTGATCGCCAGCTCTCTATCTATTAGTGGTTCCTAACATTGTGACACGAGAATTTTATATATCTAAGAATATATAATTCCAAAAGTTCTTACGAAAATTCCGTATGGTCCTTGCAACTTAGGACCACGTAGTAAGGGTAATTTACAAGTATGCACTATTAAACCCGCAAGTTTTTTTAGATTTTAAATAGTAATCAGTATAAAATTAATATTGAAAAGACATTATGTTTTGAATGTTTAAAGTGACTTGCAGTAGTTGCAGTATGTGGGCCTAAGTTCCATAAAAGGTCCGCTATTGTCCTTTTTGAATTGACTGACCTTTGAGTTAGCTCCATAAACACAAAAGTATTTTAGAGAAAGATACCCAAAATAATCCTTAAAGCTAATAACATATTACATGAGAGGTATCTCGGTAACGAGAACGGATATTATTATGTAGTTATACCAGGCATATTGATTACATGTTACTTTACATCATTGTAGTCGACAATCTATGTCATGATCAGAATTCCTTTTACACATTTTTTTTAAAGTTTAATAATTTTATGCACAAATAAACAAATTCATAAAGTCGTCAGACAGGTTTGGCCGTTCCAAATCAAGTATTTTAAATAGATGAACGTAATATAGATAACTAGTGTTTAAACACTTGAATGTAGTACAGTGTGAATAAACACAACCTCAGCAACCAAGTTGCTGAGCGGTCGTGGTCATTACCTATCTACTGGAATAAGTAGTAAGATCGAAACTCTTAAGTTACCATAGACTTTAAAATATGTTTTTGTTGTGAATTGTTTATTAGTGAGAGTTTCAAGGTAAGATTTTTGATATTTTTAAGTTTGCTATTTTTATGTGCGTGAATAACTACTTACTTATTTTAAAAATTTCGTAAATTCAACCTGAATAACTCAGTCGGCTTTTTAAAGTTATTGCAGTATGCTGCATATTCGATAACACTAAATTATAATACCAATATCTGTGATTCAGTTTATTAATTAATTATAACCATGCATTTTTAGGACAAATTTAAATTTTTATACCTACTGATATTGATAAGAATTTACAAATTGAGATATTTCGAATTAAGTTGATTGTTTCTGCCTAGGGTACGAGTAGGTATGTCTGTTTGTAAACCTAGGCAAATTGTATTTTATGTGTACATATTAAACAATTTTTTCTTATTTTATTGTAGGTAATATCAACACCTTTTTATTAAAATAATATGCAATAACTAGTTATTTTGGCCTCGTATACTATATTGAAGTACATACTTTCGTTATGATTAGCCAAGTATTACGATATCATTAACGGCGAAAGTAGATACTCCAAGTAGGCACAACATGCACACGTAACTGCCTTAGTTGAGAACAGATTAGGGTCATTATACTTTAAGATTAGGTACAATGGTACAATAATATTAGCTGTGTATTACATAACATTACTATGTATTATATATATACATTATATATAGAAACTACTATGGAAGACTAATTATAAAGTGAAACCTCAGATTGATTCGAAATTAGTCGGACTAGGTACCCCGAAAACTAAAAAAATCTAAAAGAATCATAATTTGCAGATCGATGAGTCTGGTTTACCTTATACTAAACGAAAAATGTGAAGATGGGAAATCCCCATTGAGGGTTTGCTCGGATTTTAATAATAAAATATTGATTAATCATTTTGCAGATGCGGTTCTTACTATTTAGCCTGTGGACTGCCATTTTTATTAGCAGCGCCAACGGTTATGATTATGCCATTCAGAAGAAAGTGCAAGGTACTCTATATAGATGGAAGCAAATTGACTTTAAGTATGCCACAGCAGAAGAAAGACAGGCGGCTATAGACAACGGGTAAAATTGAAAAAAATATTTTTACAACAATTAAATTTAACTGCTTGTTAATTTTTGCAAATTTAACTGGTTGTTGCTAAATTGGTCCCTTGGACATTAGTCGGCTGGTACCTACAGTTTACTGTTGCTACTGACACGGTATAAGTAATGGTTTTTAGTTCTGAAAAGGATAAGTTGTACAAACAAAAATTAAAAGTATGTAAAACAAATTAAAATTATTAAATTACAATTAAAATCCCAACACCCAGAATTTTACAGTGATTGATTGGCAGATTTCTGCCATGTTGAACCGCATGCACTCACAACTGACAACTTCAAACAACACTTACATAGATATACAGGTACCTCAGAAGTTGGAGATGGTTATTACCCGGCTGCGGGCATCACTTACCATCAGCTAGCTTGCCGGCTCGTTTGCTACTATAAAAAGATAAATTGAACGGCAATAATAACATAATTATTTCGTTCTGAACCCACTGTTGCTAACTCTCACTCACAGTCGCGATGAACGTGATAGAATGATCTAATATCCGCTCAGTTTAGTAGAATCTAGGGTGTGTCTGTTCCGCCGAAATAGCCATTTTAATCTACTTTCTATTTTCATGTTTGCTACTTATGTGACCTCTACTTCTGAGCGTTGCGAGGAACACCGTGGGTTGCTATATGGCAGGAGTACAGCATCACGGCTTGGCTCAAGCGAATAATGAGCCAGCGACCACTTACGGTTACTGTTATTACCAAAATTTCGCAGACAGTTCATACAACGTAATGTTATACCGCTGGGTGTGGAGCGATGGAAGAACAGAGTGTTCGTGAGCACCCCGCGGTGGAAGCGTGGTGTCCCGGCTAGTCTCTCAGCGTTACCTACTACCGGGGAAGTGGAATCACCGCCGCTGACTCCCTACCCCAGCTGGGAATGGCACACCGCAGGTTAACGACTATTACTAAAATTTATGAAACGGAAAATAAGAATTGCATGTAATCCTAATGAGTGTTTAACCAAATTGTTTTAAGTGTGTTCTCTTAGTAACGACGGTAAAATCTAAAATGTATAATAGTACTCAGACGGAACAATAGACAGAACTGGAGTATTTGAGCATAAAATATTATGAATACGATTACTGTTATTTGAAAAAAAAATTTCCTTCCAAAAGGGACCGAAACATACATACATGGATTAATTATAATCGGGTATCTGGTCATCATGCCGCTAAGTGACAGACAGCCCTTGCGCATTAAACCCCGAACACAAATGAACTTAACCATTTAGATTTTAAGTTTAGAACTATACCTACCTGTGATATGAAATAAACAAATGTTATTTAAATGTAGCTTACATTACCGTTTTTATTTTTATCAGATAACTGCACGGGTTTTACGTCCGTGTTCCGAATGAACATTGATCACTGCGGAGTCATGTGGGTTCTGGACTCCGGTCAGGTAGAAGCCTTCGAAACTCCGCGCCAAATATGTCCACCGACTCTCTTCGCTATCGATCTGGAAACTAACACAGTGATCAAACGCTTCCCGATACCAGAACAATTTGTGTTGCAGAACTCACTTATAACTAACCTTATAGTAGATTCGAGAGATGCCCGCTGCAGGGACCTTCATGTGTACATTGCTGACGCATGGCGATTTGGCCTTATTGTATACAGGGACTCCGATGCGGCATTTTGGAGATTCAGTCATTACAGTTTCTACCCAGAGCCCTTATTATCCAATTACACCCTACACGGTTTGAATTATCAGTGGTCCGATGGCTTGTTTGGTATGTCATTAGGAAAAATGCATATCGGTGATCGTCTATTATACTACCATTCGATGTCAAGTTCTTTAGAGTTTTTCGTCAACACGTCCGTAATTCGAGACCCCACTAGAGTCGACAGCGCAGTGAGCGAATTCAAACTTCTCGGTGAGAGCCGTGGCCCTGCAGGACAGGTATCCGCCGCAGCCATCGACCGCAACGGTGTCATGTTCTTCAATCTTATTTCGCAAGACAGTATCGGATGCTGGGACACACGCAAACAATATAAAATGGAAAACCTCGGCATTGTCGCTCAAAGCGATAGAACCTTAGTATTCCCCAATGATTTAAGAATCGATCACGAAGTACCTCAAATAGCTTGGATAATAGTAAACAAGCTTCCTATGTATCAGTTCAATCTAATAAATCCAGAAGAGTATAATTATAGAGTTATATACTTAGACCCAGCGGTGGCAGTTGAAGGTACTGTATGTGATCCTCATGATATTTACAATTAGTAGTAATAAAAATGTTCTTTATTATGTATTTTGTTTCATTTCCCTATAAAAATGAATACTACAATCAGTCACAAAACTTTTTAAAATTTATTTACCTATTATTCAAATTTTACGGAGGAAGATCCCGACATTTGAGAGGTTTTTGTGTGGATCTTTTCTTTTTTGTGATTTTGCAAATCAGTTTTAACATTAATACGATTTTGTACCCTTTCACAGGTACATCTTTTGGATACCGCTTCTTTTTCACTACTCATTGATTTATTATAAGGTTTTAAATTGCACGTAGTATTTATGGCTTTACATTCGACATTATTATTTTTAAGTTTTTTTTCACACCTTTCTTTGGTTCCATCTAATTTATCGTCCCTTGATAATGCATGCTCCGATTTTTCATCATTCCAAATTTTTATTTCAACGGTTTTCGTTTGCTTAATTATTTCATGACTTATGTAATTTTGGCTCTCTTTATTTTTAAGTGATTTTTTATCAGTTTGAGAAAAATTACTTTTTACCCGCACTATCACATGTTCGGAAGAAAGTCGTTGACATAAATCAGAAGATGTTTTCATGAAAATTTGCGGATAGTCCGTTAAATACGAAGCTATTCTGCCTTTTGAGATTCCTATATCAGGAGGGGTATCAGTATCGTCGCTACCAATAGATGTCCCATTAAGCATTTCCGGTTTACCTCCAGTCTGTACACTGGAATGATAAATACTGACTGGTGTTTCTTTATTTTTTAAATAAGTAGCAATCCGTAATAGCATTACCCCAAACTGTTCTAAAATACGATCTGTATCGCGTGGTAACATCAAATCACTTCCAAAACAGTCTTCATATGGGCCTATATCCGATATTGTTCTAGCAGAAGTAACGGACTGGGGCTGCAACATATCTAAACTAACTTGAATTTCTTCAATACTAGCTTCAGGATTGAATGTATCGGATTGGTTCGATATCGCATTTAATATATTTATAGACGGAGTTCTTTCACCATAGCTGAAAAGTAAGCGACTAATATTATTCCTGGCGTTAATTGAAGGGAAGTGAAAATAAATAATTGATTAGTTGTGGTTACAAAAAATATAAACTTACAGGTTGGCAATTAATTTGCTTCGTAATTGTTCTTCTCCTAACAAAGATTTAGTTCTTCGTCTTCGTACAGCCAACTCTAACCCATAATCTCGCTCATTAGCAGGTAAGACTGCCGGAAATGTTTTAAAGGCTGCTGACATTTTTAAAACATGGTAATAGCTAGAAACAAGTAAAACATTATCCACCAATGAATTTTCTCTAAGACGCCGTCATATTGTTTTATCAAGATTTTAATAGAATCAAATACCTGAAGACAAGTAGCCACATATAGAAAGCTGGTGTGATGGAAGCTAATTTAACAATTACAAACTTAATACAAGGAGGCCTAGCGGGACCTAGCAATACACACGTCCCGAGACCAAGGGCCAAGCTCATTAGTTCACAAAGCAACTTTCTAATCGCAGCCAGCAGAAGCCAAGGAAGTACCAATGTGGGTCGTTCCTCCTGTCAAAGACGCATATTACCATCATATTACCGTTTATAGTCAATAAATAGTTTACAAAGTTAAAAGTTACTTTAAATAAATACTTTATTTTCTCTTAATAACTTCTGATACCCAAATTTAATCGGCGAAATATAATATTTCTTTTTTAAATTTAAAGGCAAAGATAAAAACGTTTATTTGCACAAAACAAAATAGGATAAATTAATTTTAATTTAAATACTCAAAAAAACTTGGGCAACTTACACCATTATGAAATAGCATCTCATTTATATTCTGTTTTGTACCTACAGGAGCAGCGAGTAAAAGCAGTCGATCAGTTAGCTCACGGATACAATACCTACTTAATGGGAATTAAGATTTCGAACGCCTTTCGCATACAATAAGTACTTAGGTAGTGTAGATACTAATCATTATTATGTTACGGACACATTTGAATAACAATTTAGATAAACACACAGCGTAACGGTCAAATAAATAGGAGAGTACTGGCACTATTTGAACTCTATACGGCAACAAGCAAAAGTACCTAAAATTTGTGGTTCTAACATTATACAATATAGGAGGTATAAAATTATAAGAAAATATTATTAAAGTTAATTCAGTAGTTATTAGTATTTGCTTGAAACTTACTGGAGGTACCTACGATAAAGTACAGGTAGTGGGTAGAGCCATAGTAGCCCGCCCGCAGCGCTAGCCTTTCTGGGAGGTTTGTTTGCCGGATGTACCTACTTGATTAGAGGCGAATATCATAGTCTTTACGAGTAGCAAAGCACACAACCTCAGACAAAATTTCTGCTCTATTGTGGGTTGGATATGGGAGTCCATGAGCTGCCGCGACCACCTAACATCAGGTGGCCTGCATGTCCGTTTTCTACTCAATTACTACAAAAAAGTGTAACGTCACGGATAGTTGTCTGTGTAACACCAACATTGTCAAAATCGTCATCGTTATCACTACGTTACGTGTGGGCAATGATTAGTACCAAGAAAACAGGATATAGTAGAACGATGTACGATGCAAGATAAACGTAGACAGTAAAGCATTGAACCAGAATTACGCCTGAGATCATTGTTCGAAGCACCCGCTGGACAGGTCTTGTCAGCTCTTCAGGCAATCGCATTTGCCACACCTAGAAAAATAGTTATTACCAATATACCGGTTGCCCGTGTTACGAGTTGAAACTATGGCCGTAACGAAGATCGTTGTGCAGTTAATGTAATGTAAATTATTTTATTGAATTATAAAATTAACGTAGTAAAATTTTCGTATATCATCATATTTGTTAATTTTGCGTTATTTTGTAAAAGTTTGCGTAGGTTGTTGATCATATCTGATCAATAAAAGTGTGCAATCCAGTTAAGAATTTTAATTTTACTTGCTTTGAAATAATAAAAACCAATTAAAATATTAATAAAAGAATAAGTTAATATTTTTATTAAAAAACTACATATCGTACCTTATTTATTTGGATTATTCCTATCTGTCCCCAAGTAATAAGTATAAGTAATAATTGTAAAAAGCAAAGACACACGCTACAAGCAACATTTCATTAAATAAGACTAGTGTGTATTGGTTTTGGTTTAAAATCATCTGTAGTTACAAAAATTACAACACCTCTTCGCTAAATGGGGGACAGATCGAACTTTTTATTCCTATCTGTCACCTACAGGGGACAGAATCGGGGGACAGATAGGAATAATCCATTTAGCCTTTGTTGAGTTAGTAAGTAATGGGCGGACTATATAGGTAGGTACTAATACGCTTGGCACTCTGTTGCTATTAGGTGTAGAAGAAATAAACAGTGAAACTTTTAACGATTCAGTTTCTACGCACCTGTTTCAAATTATCGTTCACTTTGAAAAGAGTTGCGTCAAAAATGGTTCTTAGAAGGCCCAGCAATGTCCACAGACATACTTCGGACTGCAAGTCCATGCCTACGTAAGACAGTATATTTATCATTTTCGTGTTTTAATGAACTGTGGTGGTGATTTTTACTCCATTTTGAAACTACATTTTGAATTCTGATCCTAGGATTTAAAACATAACCAAAATGTTAAAAGTTCAAAACAGTTTGATTTATATAATGTCAAATTGGTGTCAAAGTCAAACCAAAAAATCAAGAATGCCAAATGTTTTTTTAATAAGAGACGTTAACGTTCGACTAAAATCATTTTGAAGATAAAATTAGGGAATTTTGTATGAGCATAACCTGCTGCCGGAATTGGTGATGTTCACCCCAAATCCCCAAATTATTAAAATATTCTTCTGTAAAGTAAAGTAAAGTATTAAACTATGACTTGTTTGTTATGGTGATGCTGAAAACTGAAGCAGTCATCTTTGGCCGTAACGACGTTGAGTAAACAGTTGTGGCGGTCGCACACGGACGCGAGCGACACCGACAGACGTAGTTCGACGGGCGAGGTTACCGCGCGGCGTATGCGCTCTCTATATCAACAATTTTCCGCGACGCGATTTGTGCCTTTCCAAATCTTCAGAAAATTGTGCACCTTATTAGTGACTTGTGATATTTTACTCGAGGTAACAGAGGTAAATATAATTTGATCAAACGTTATCGATTACTCTCAATGTCAATATTAGCAGCTCTGTTTAATTGTTTATCGCATTCCGTAAGATTAATTAAGAATGCAATGTATCCATCCAGTATACAGAGACCTTGATTTGATTTTAGAATAAATAATGTAGGTTGAGTCCTTGCCTTGAACAACATGCGTCGCCGGTTATTTTTGTTACGATACATACCTACCTACCCCAGCATCAGCAATGGCTTTGATATCGGAAAAAAATGGTTAATTTGCAAGATAAATACTCGTATCCGAGTACCTGCCTACCAAATATTTTTGTATCCCATCGAACGTTATTTAATACTTTGTAACAATCTTTTCCAAATTAATTTTGTAAACAACGTAGCTATTATTAAAATGGAGTAAATAGCTCAATTTGCAGCATAATTTTCTTACATATTTCATAACATATTTTTTCAACGATAAGACGAGTTAATTTTAGCGTTACAGTCATTCCTATACATTACGGCAATTGCTATTTTCAAGCACTTTAATATGTTTTCGATGTTACGAATTCGCGTTAGTCCGGATCATCTCTATGGGGTCCAATACCTACTTACAGCTCTAGCAGAGACGGCTCATACCACTGATGTGAGTAGTGATAACACAAGTGTGGGAGAGACGTACCTAACCCACGCTCCTTGCCGTAACTGATTAACAATTATTTGTAAAGTGGAACTAATCGATCGTTTTAACCTTTAGTCTCACTTATTTCCTATACTACTAATAGTAGGTGACCACTTACTGTAGTTGTAAGTACCTATAGAGGTTCATCTCGTTAAATTTAAGAGACATTCCCCACAAGAATAGTTAATTTTGAAGTTATTTTTATCGATTTTAAACTTTTTCCAGCTACCTAACAGTATCTAAACAAGATTTTGTAAAAAAAATATGAGGAGAAAAAGTACTTCTATTGATAAAAGTAATGATCCATGTCCTCACCATCAACTAGCAATTAGTATGTGGTATATACATATGTATAAATACCACATAAATATATACTCATATCGTTGTAAGATGAGACTCGATCCTGTATTGAATAAGACGAATCATCTACCTGTGATTTAAAAACAAAATTGTCAATCATATAAAACACCAACTTAATTAATAAAAACCCGACTTTATTTTTATATTATTATTATAATGGTACAATCAGGTACATATTTTCAACAGTATTAATTTTAAAAATTCAAAAATTTCCTACTTTTTAAAAATTTACATTTCGGTACTAGACTTCCTATAATATCGGTCTATACGAGTATGTAAATATCTACAACTTTTTAGTATGTTATACCTCCCACGCATGGAATGCTTATGTTTATATTACCTACTCGAAGTCGAACCATTTCTAACAGCACCATCCATCTACAGCTCACCATAATCTAACGGGTTATATCTTATCTCTGCTTCATAGAATTTTTATTGTTTCCTGTCGATACACATGCTTTTAAATTAACTTTTAAGAATTATAACCCTACATGAGATTTTTATTGAAAGGCTTAAAGAATATATGTAAATTAACAGCCAACCCACTTGAGTTTGTTATTTCTTAATTCAACGATAAATTTATACTGTTACTAATCTGTTTATACTGGAGTCCAGGGCAGATCTTCCTGGGTGTACCTACCACCACCCTCTTAACTCTCCGTGAAATAGCATAATGTTTTGGCTGGGGAGGTTTGATTACCGGAGAAAATAATTTTCAACGACTATAGTTGAAAATTAATTATAGAAGTAGTTGTTCTTATATCGATAGACAGTGTTTAAATCCTGTTAAGATTGGATGTACCTAGTCATCAATGGGCTACAGTAGCCACTAAACAGCAGGTGGCTGAACGCACACGAGCGAGCTAGTTTACGTTGTAAAAACAGCTATTCTAACAGAAAGTCACATTTTTAGATTGAAACTGACAATCAGTTTTACTTATACGAGTACAGTGAACGCACAAAGAACATGATTATTTATGTTCTGTAAAATTAATTATCTAATAATATTGGTGGAGGTATGTTTAGGCATAATACACATTTATTTATATTATTTTACTTTAAAAATTTTATTATGTACTTACTTATTAGCTAACCTTGTTATCACCTTAAATAGGTTGTTGTGATTGAATGTATTTAATTATTTGCAGGCATCTGAAATGATCGAACTCAGGAAAAATCATGAGGTCAATGAAATTCGTGTTCGAAATATCTTCTTTCTGTAATTCATTTGCTTATCAGAAAGAGTTTCATCGTGACCCACAAACGACCACTTGTTAATAAATTGCTCTACTCATTAGAGAAATTAGTAAAACTTGCTGCAATCCTTTGCTGGAAAAGTAGAATTCGCTAATAGATCTTAACAGTACCTCTACGCTAACCATGCTATCGTTTGAAATTGTTTCATAGATAGTGGGAAAATTAATTGTCAAGTAATCCGCGTTATAAAATTTAAGTATTTCTTTTTTTTGTGTATAATTGTTCCAAAAATATGCGAATTTTACTACTACGGATTATAATTATGAAAGACAAAAACTTTTTTTTCTACCTACAGATAAGACGGCTGCATCTTTACATACAATCTTGAGTCACAGAAGGCCTAAAACCATTCATTACATTCCCTGGAATTCAAAGAAACCTTGGTCCGTTCAGTATAGCATTTTATGTGACTCATATTGCATTACGCATTACATATATATTATCCAAAGAAATGATGTCATCACAATTTAGTTAATCGGTTAACTTGAATGTATTAATATAGCCCTTTAGTCAATAACATGTCTACGTTAAATAAAGCTATTTAAGAAATAGGTATTTAGATAGATAGGCAAAATTAAATGAATTAACAAGATGTGATTTTAACTATGTAACATTTTTATTTTTGATTTTAATTAACATTTGGGTGTACTTCCGTTTAGCCGATACCTCCAACGATCTGAATTTTGGTACACATATGGATTTTGACTCACGGATTAAGACCATCATACTCAAAATACCCGCAAATTATATTTTCAAGGTCAAACGGACAAATAATTGAATTTTTCGTTCGTTCGTTTTTCGCATGTATTGCGATAAATATAGATTTTAGAGTTAGTATAGACGGAAGTTTATCCAAACATCTAACCCCGCAAGTAATGTTAAGACTGTTAAAACAGATTAAAACAATATGACAGAAACCCAAACAAGTGTCCCTTCACGAGTATTCACGACTCTACGTCATCTGTGGTTGACCTTGATCTCCCCTCAATGTTACGTCATCAGAGGCGCCGTGCTTGAGGTCTGCGTATATCTATATATGGGTTCTGAGAGCACACACTGATAACAAAACTGCCAACGCAATAAACAGTGACTTCGCGTGAACTTGAAATGGCAATAAGATTTGATTGCTGTAGGAAAATCACTTTATTGCAATACTAGCTTACCCGGCAGGCTTCGCTCTGCCAGAATAATTTTGCCTATCTATCCAAATATTTTAATTTTAGTTTTTTTTGCCAGAATTTCACCAGATTCTGTTCACCTCCCCTATTAATGCGATAATCCAAACAACCTAAACTTGTTAGCTACGATTGAGAAGCCCCTATCAAAAACCGTCACTACTAGAACTAATTAAGTAACTCTTCCCCTTCCCACCCTCCGGCATCTATAGTATTTTTTTTTCAAGTCATATCTTGCAGATAGGTACTAAGATTTTAAAATAAACCTGTGTTTGTTAAAAGGTTGTTTAAAGTGTTTTTTAAGTGAAAGAAATAAGAAAGTTGATTTCTAACCAAATAAAAGCAAATTTTCCGCAATGAAAAGTTACCCGTAGCTTTCCCCATGAATGTGGCTATCATAAACAAATCCGAACGATAGTTTCAGTAATTAGTACGTTCTAACAAACTGTTTGTGTATTGTATTAAGTAGTTGTCCCGGCGGGCTTCATTTTAGACCCATTCCAGCAACACGTCCTAATATTTCAGCCGTCTTTTCAGCCGATAATAATATCATCTGATAATAAAACAACTAAAAAGTTATATTTACATTTGAGACATTTTCGCAATTATGAAAATTTATTATTACTTACAGTTTTATTAGGAATACAGATTTTATTTTCTGCGTTTTTGAAATAATATCCGAATCTGGCTCATTTCTAACAATCCGTGAAAATTGACAAAAACGGGGGCTGTAGTTCTGTAGTTCTGTTGTCTTTATTCGAACAATATTTGCGTTCGATTTCTATGGCGCTGAACACTAAAATATTCCAAATTCAAGAAGTGCGCGGCAGTCAACTTTTCCGCGCACAATTTGGATAATAGACCAGGGTAGAAGCCTTTAAAAATAATAAAAAGTGAAAAAAAATAATAGTAGGATGAAACCCATTAGAAAAGGAGGGGAATATTATAAAAATGAAAGGAAAAATAATTTACGGGCGATCTGAGGTCGGGAAGGGGATGGGGGTGAGTTTTTAAGGGTAAAAAACGGTTTTTCTCCATATCCGGCAAAACTAAAAGTCCTATCGAAAAAAGTCAAATGGCAAAGTTGTAGGTAATAAAAAGATCTAAAAACTTTTGTATTTACACTTTTTTCACATAAACACAAAATTTATGTGAAAAATTTAAAAAACCAAGTTTTTGGTTTTTTATTTTTATCTTTTACAAAAATTTTGTTTTTTTAACGAAATTTGGTGAAAACTTACCTTTTTATGTCCCAAATACGCTGTAATTTATTTGATTAAAAATATTTATATTTTGAATTAATATCGAAAAAACATTCTAATTTTCAATCGAAAACTCACCCGTCAAAATATCAGCTTTTTTCAAAAAATTTCACATAAATTTTGAGGTTATGTGAAAAAAGTGTAAATACAAAAGTTTTAGATCTTTTTATTACCTACAACTTTGCCATTTGACTTTTTTCGATAGGACTTTTAGTTTTGCCGGAAATCGAGAAAAACCGTTTTTTACCCTTAAAAACTCACCCCCATCCCCTTCCCGACCTCAGATCGCCCGTAAATTATTTTTCCTTTCATTTTTATAATATTCCCCTCCTTTTCTAATGGGTTTCATCCTACTATTATTTTTTTTGGTTTTAAAAATTATCGACCCTGGTCTATAATATGAAGAGGGAGGAAATACTCATTCCTGTCCGCTAAATAGTTTCTTATAGAAAACACCAACTTTGCATACTTAAGGGGGAGCAAAGTCGTACTTTTCGAATAGAAGGGATAAAAAAGGATTTTGTATCTACCTTATATTACACGATTTTTATAAGATGTTTGTGAATGTGACATTTAATCGGATTGACAAAGAGAACCAACACTAGGTACGTTTTATTGAGTTTTCAAACATGACTGTCAGAATCAAATGTTATTTAAAATAAAAACACTAAGGAGTATTGATATGAACTTCGATGCAAAATAACTTTCTATCCCTTTTTAATTCCGTTCGGCGATGAGTTTTATAAAATATGAAATGAATATGAATTACCAGACAGTTTTCTGTCGCTCGCTAAATTCATAGTCATTGTAAACACTGACCTTGTGGTCAGTGCGTGATAATGAATGGCACTCGACCGGTGCAGTGTTCATACTATATTTACCACCGTGACCGTGCGTGAATGACTCTGCTCAGTGCTCAGTCAGTGCCTTACGTCATTGTTGTTTTTGCCGTTATGCGTACCTTCGAGTCTGAACTTCAATAAAATGAAACGACAAGACATAAAAAGAAGGGTCAAAGAAAAAAGAAACTTAAACTATCCATTATTATCATAATATTATCATACAATATTAGGTTTATTTATTGTAATTTGTAGTCCAGAACAATATTATTTTACAATAAAACAGAAAAATAAAAAGTATTTAACTCTTCCAGGCAATCCTTGTCAAAGAAGCTCTGTAACTCAGGAGTAGATTTTCTTTGAAACAACAGAGCTTTAAGTATCAGCAGACAGCAATAGGATAGCAAGAGATAACATATTATAATTATTAAATACTGATATGTAACTAGTTTTAAAAAAATAATCGTTCTGATGGAGCCAAAATGTTGCTTGAATGCGAAATGCTCATTATACCTACATACTTTTATGATTAATTTAACATTTACAATATTTACATACATCAGAAATGCAATTGGTATGTGAGTGTACTAGTACTAGTTTCTCTTCATGTTATCATAATATTATTCAAGTCATTCTAAGAAGTGACAAGATGTAACTCGATGAGCTTAGCTCTCATAATTATCTCATAAGAAATGGAACATTCTGCGGTCAGTAACATAATATCAGTGTGGTTATCATAAGTCATAATAATTACAGCTTCAAAAAATCAGGACCTTATCTGAACTTTTACATTTATTAAAAATAAAATAAAAAATAATTTTAGTAACCTATATTATAGTAACCTATATTAATTTAACCTATCACTTAACATACTTATATTCATTTAACTAATGCATAATTTGATTGAAGAGTTGTTGGATTGACTTGTGTGCAAATAAATGAAGTAAGAGGGCAAATTATTAAGAATAGTCTTAGTACCTACATACCTAAGTCACTACAGCACATGAGAGATGGTCACGCATATAATATAATGTACCTCCCCCACTGCAATGGCACGGACTTGAATATCATCCTCGATTTTGTTAATTAAACCAATCACGCTTCGCAAGATAATGTCAATCCTCTTGCTAGATCTATTTTGGTTCAAATGTAGGGCAGTCTTGCCTTATAAAAAATATTGTGTTACTGACTCATAATATAACGTTAACCATATTTCCACTTTGCTTCCAGTTGAATACCAGTTTCTAGTTTTATTGATTATATATTAGTAATGTCAGTGGCGGCCTTAGGGGGTGGCGAACAGGGCAATCGCCCGGGGCCTCGCTCTTGCAGGGGCCTCGCGTCAAGCAAATAAAAAAAAATACAGATTATTTTAACTATACATATCTATATTTAAAATTTTTGATTAAAAGGGGTCCGAATCCCAGCATCAATGACTTCCTTAAAAAGTTATATGATAAGCTTTACCATAACCACCGTTTGAATTTTAACGTGTTCATGTGATTTTTATACTGGGATATTGAAAATGTATCCTCAGACTTGACAATGACACAGAAAGCTTGCGTTCTGAGAAGTATCTCTTGAACCTTGAAGAGCGCGCGCAGTGGCTGGAACCTAACCGGTAGGTATGCAACGCTTTGCCAAGTGATTAAACAGTTTGTGAATGACCGGGACATGTAACATTTAACGGACACCTACTCACTCTGTCTGTCTACTACGAGTAGGTATCTACTCGTATGTAATAGCACTGATTATACAAAAGGACAACTTTGGTAACTGAACATTTTTGGGGACCTAACTTGGATAGTTAGGTATCCAAAAATATTGTAGATTGAGCACCCAGAATCCAGATACTTTGAACTACCTTTAGTTGACGGGACGATTACATTTATTAAATGGAGTTTAAAGTTAGCGCGGAGTCAAAGTTACCCGGTACTAGGTAGGTACTACTAAACGACTAAAGCGAAAAATGGGAATTTAAGTAGGTAGGTATTCATTGTTTCTTAACAATAAGCTGTCCTTTACATGTAGAACAAATTGTGGGTGTAAGAACTTCAACACAAGCATGAGAGGAATGCGAGTAATGCGCGACACACATATCGTATCATTATTGTCATCATAATATGTTGCGCAATATCCAACAAGAAAGAATCGCTAGAATAAATTATTTACCTTTCGATATTAACATTTCGATATTATTACAGACAATCATAATATGTGTCTTTTAAACATATAGCTAAATGAAAAACTAAAACTGTTAAGAACTATTTTGTCCTCTCCCCTTTATCAAAATTAAATGAATTAATTTACTTTTTTTTGCTACTAAAGCGGAAGTACCTACCGTATTGACAGTATAGTATGTATGACGTTCTTTAAGTGCTCTTTGTAGGTGTATAATGAACAAAAACTAATATCTAGTTTATGAATAAAAGCTTTTGATTCTTTTGGTTTGACGAGCTACTAACGAGCAAAAAGAAATAATATTATAATTTTCTTTATCGTTGGTCGCGTTAAAATTACTGGCTGACCACTAGTAGGTATATTAAAAAACGAATAAATTGTTTCAGTCATACCTACAGTAATCGCTATGACCATCAAGTTTAGTGTTACACAACAATGAAACAAAGAGCCCTGTGTGCGCCGCGCCCAAACAGCGCGCTCTGATTTATTACGTTCTCAGATGAATACGGTAGCTGTAACATGACCTTATTAATGAATACATAACAATAAACCTACTGTTATCTAGTAGCGAAACCAGATGTTTTGGTAGTTTGATAAACAAATAAAATAAATATTTTCTATTTCTTTTTTGTTTATGGTGTACTTTTACGCAAAGATTAAGAACATTGGAAAGTTTAAGATGCGTGGAAATGTAGAATTAATGAGCTAGGAGGTTTGTATCATTTACTTACATCAAGCAACTATTTATTGTAGCTACGGAGAACAAAATAAAAATTTGAACAGATTTTTAGTTTGTCCTCCTCATTACTATTACCTACAGCAGTTTTATAGACACATTTAAACCAATATCCGTGGTAAAAGAAAGCCGAAGAAAATCAGTCCACTTTATACGAACCTTTGTTTAGAAGTCAAAGTCTGTCATTGAACATAATGGTTGTCCAGGGTCGAATGATGGGGTATGAAATGCCAAGGTGTGTCGCGTTTGTGTTGCAAAAAGCTTTAACAAAGGAGTGATGCTATTAGGGTCATGCTATCTTCTATCTGGGTCAGACGAAGGTCAGGGATGGTCGACTAGGGTTAGGCACCAGTTACGAACCACTTTTCAAATTAAAGTCTTGTCGTTTATTCCGAATGTTCTACTTTATAGGTAGGTAAGATAAAATTTAAGGTACGCTGTCGCCATGCCAAGTGAACCCATTCTCACATTTCAATTTATAAAATATTTCAATTAAACGAATAAAATTTTATAAAACATGGTGGTTAGCAATCCTTCATCATTCAATCATCATAATAAAATCCTTAATACAAAGAAGATATTCTTTAGAATTTATTTTGGAGTTCTATCATGTTAGACCTATCACCTATACTTAAAAGAATTCGATTAATGCTTGTAATATCGCAACAAGTAAGCTCGTTCTAAATATTTGATTGTAACACTTCATAAGAGCTTTACAGTTACCCAAAGAAACTACTTTGTAATAGAAATCTAATTTTAAAATGATTACCTTACTTTTTAGATTTCTATTCTGAAACGACGAGATATTTCGCAATACCTAATCATTCAGCACACATAATGTTATACCACAAACGTTCCTGAGGAATTAATGCTGGTCCAGAATTAGACGATTGGCCAATATCGCATCGATTGTGTTTCGATTTTTCTCGTGGTATCCATTAGCCCGCCGTTTCAACTTTGTGGTAACCCATTTTTTTCTATTACGTCTTATTTTAGTTCTTGATAAGTTTTTGTAAAAAAATAAATCCATCGTTATTTAAGAAATAAGTTAATGTTTGCAATAGGGTATTACGGCCTATGTCAAAAAGCTTTTTATATGAATTCGTAAAAACCCATAAATAATTGGAAAAAAATTTTTTGCAAACAAATATTATGTAAAAAAAGACTTCAATTTAAATTTCAAAAATCCCCGCGAAAACACGGTCTCGGCCGTCTCGGCGCTGCCGCCATGCTTGTGATGTCACTCGCAGTGTAATACATCTCAGTAAAGGAAGAAAGTTATTTTTGCAAAAACAAAATGAGTTACAGTCCTTATCGTTGGTGTCTCGTGCCTGAATGCAAGCATTAAAACGCCGGGAAAATACTTACATAGATGTCTTAACGTTCCTCAATTCAGATGAGCAGTAATTTCGCCACTCACACTAATCACTCACTTTCACAAATTTCTTCCATGATAAAATTATATTATTATTTCGAATCGTCTGTGGCGGTGTTCAAGAAAACTGAGAAATCGCAAATTATCAATAAAAAATACAAGTCAACAAAGACTCCATTGTTTATTTACACTGCTAATGACGTCACGCCGCCGATAGCTTTCATGGCGTATAGAGTTTTTGACATTTGAAAAACAGATTAACAAACCTGAATTTTAAAATTGAAATAATATAATATGTATACTACATTTTTTAGAACAGAAATCACCATTTTTCACATGCTTTTAACAAAATCTATCAATATTTCATAATGTTGGATTTTTCCTTGCATGGTGCGAAATACCCTATTGTGATAACTAACCTCTACCAAATAAAATTTACACTATTCGATACAAGCCGCACGCACAAGTGCGAGTGCACAAGAACAAATAAAACAAATAATTAAATAGTTTTAAAAACTTGAATAGATCGTCATCGTCACATGTAAATCTTTGTATATTTGTACTATTTTGAATGAAAAGACCTTGTTTGCGCATACTTTTTAAAGATGTCTTCATACACTCCAACCACAAGTCAAAACAAAACCAGTAAATACATAACTAAATGTGCGGCAGTCTAAACACATCCATTTGAATGTTTCGCTCACATTAGCTTTGAACACAAGCGGTAGTTGACAGGCAGTCAAGATTATTTTAGGTGTAGATAGAGTACATGAGAACGGCGTCACAGCCCATCTTACCGGCCACGTGTCAGGACCAAAAATAGCACCCGCTATGAAATAGATATTAACCAAGCCGTTAATATGTTAACGGAAGTGACCCCAATTCAAGGTACTATCTATCTAAAAATCTTATCTATGAAAAATGCAAGAACAATAAGTACCTATTCGATTTGTAGACAATTGCAACGCTGCAATACCGTTAAAGCATAGAAAATGCAGCTTTATATTGATTTTCTTTATAAAACAACACTGAATTAAGACCAGAAAAGGAGGAAGATCTTTTTGTATAATGAAGATATACTACGTCGACTTCAATAATAATACTTCATGTCAATCTTTGTTACACCTACTAAAATTAATTTTTGAATAAACATATCGTCGAAACACAATCAAAAGAACAACGAGTTGCACTCCGGGCGTGCCGGCAGAAGTGAAAACTTATAAGATGTGTTTTCTTGATGATTTGGACGACAGTTCAATTAAAACACATGGAGTTTATCTGTAACTAGCTGACCCGGCAGGCTTCGCTCTGCCAATTAATTTGACTAATATCAAAAGCTTTTTTGAAACACAGTCAACTTTCCACCACCAAGTCCATTGCGAAAACCAAACAACTTTAACACGTTAGTTACAACGAAAAATATTTGGATAAGGATTTAAGCAAAAGTATGAATAACAGAAGTAACAGATAGCCCAGTGGCTTAGAATTCGACCTCGAATCGAGGGATCCGGGTTCGAATCCCAGTGGCAGACACAAATGACTTTGCAAAAAAAGTTATGTGCGCTTTATAAAAAATTAAATATCACCTGCTGTTACGGTGAAAGAAACCATTGTGAGGAAACCTGCATGCCTGAGATTTCACAAAAACAAATGTTCTCAAAGGTATATGAAGTCCACCAACCCGCAGTAGGCCAGCGTAGTGGACTGAGACCTACGTCCTAAGTGGGTCATTAATGGGTTACTGACATGAATAACATGGTCTAATTTTGGTCGGTATTTCTATTAACTTTTAAACTGTAAAAAGTAGTTATTGTGACATAATGATAATAGTTGGACATAATTATGGTACCGCGAAGTTTTTTGTGAATATTTCTTTAATATTGTACCGCATACTTTTGTTCTATCATCAATAGTTTCCGCAGCGCTTGCGACGAAAGACGTTTTAGGGCACTTTTTTTACACCTTGGGTTGGATTACGTTACTTAAGTTTTAGTAAGGGTCCTTGGATTTTAATTTTTTTATTGTGAGCTCTATTCTACTAATCAAGCCCTTTCATTTGATACCCATCGGCCATCTCGGATTTTCGTTTTTTTCATAGTGAACTCTATTCTACCAATCAAGCCATTTCATTTGATACCCATATTGAGGTAGGCGCGGAAAAAATATGTAACCCAAGATTTTGTGGCGGCGGCCATCTTGGATTTTAATTTTTTCATAGTGAGCTCTATTCTACCAATCAAGCCCTTTCATGTGATACCCATATTGAGGTAGTTGCGGAAAAAAATATGTAATCCGCCATTTAGTGGCGGCGGCCATCTTGGATTTTCATTTTTTCATAGTGAGCTCTATTTCACCAATCAAGCCCTTTCATTTGATACCCATATTGAGGTAGTTGCGGAAAAAAACATGTAATCCGCCATTTTGTGGCGGCGGCCATCTCGTATTTTCA
Source organism: Erynnis tages (assembly GCA_905147235.1). Taxonomy (NCBI): domain Eukaryota; kingdom Metazoa; phylum Arthropoda; class Insecta; order Lepidoptera; family Hesperiidae; genus Erynnis; species Erynnis tages. Next base: position 6,639,841 of record LR990082.1, read on the forward strand.
TTTTTATAGTGAGCTCTATTCTACGAATCAAGCCCTTTCATTTGATACCCATATTGAGGCAGTTGTGGAAAATATTTAATACGGCACTTTGTTACGGCGGCCATCTTGGATTTTCATTTTTTCATAGTGAGCTCTATTCTACCAATCAAGCCCTTTCATTTGATACCCAAATACAGTTATACGTACACTAAGACTTCAGAATACAGTTTATTTTTTAATTTTTTTTTAACTCGTGATATCTTTTGAATGGATTGTCAGAATCGAATAATTCAAAAAGTAATATAAAGATATTGAAGCAGTCTTAAATAATACATCATTTATTTTGATAAGGGTTAATACCAAGGTACAAATAAAGAGCTTTTTGTAGCGGTGGTATTTTAATTTCTTTTTTTCAATAAAAAAACGCTTATTGTGACATGACTGTAATAGTTAGAGATATGCTGCCGCTGATTTTTTGTAGATAATGGTGTGTTCTAAAAAAATGTAGTATATCATTTTGTTCTATCATCAATAGTTTTCGCAGCGCACGCGATGTAAGGTAGTTTTTTGATATTTTTTTCACACCTTGGATTACGTTATCGTAATTTTAGTAAGGATGCCTATTTTTTTTGAAAATGAAATATAGCCTATGTCACTCAGAAATGATGTAGCTTTCCAACAGTGAAAGAATTTTTCAAATCTGCCAAGTAGTTTCGGAGCCTATTCAATTCATACAAACAAACAAACAAACAAAAAATCAAACCTTTCCTCTTTATAATATTTGTATAGAAAAGGAAATGACATTTAATGCTAATAATCGCAATGTCGAATCCAATACACAATAATTATAATATGTATTTAACTTTTTTCTATAACAAAATATACCTATTATTTATGAATCTTTCTTTTTGAGAGTTTCCATAGTTACCATCTTACGCATTTTCCCTTACGCATTTCCGCTTATGTGACCCTGTCACGTGTCCTGTCGCGAGTTTAATAATTTTTACCCATACCTAAAAGTGCCCAGCGCCGCTAAAGAAGCTCATCCATAAATTATTAAAGAGCCTAATACACCTCGCTTATAGAGTAGAGCCTCTATCAATTGTATCTAAAAATACTTATTCTTAGACCACTTAACATTGTTTTTTGTTGTTCCAGAAATGAAGCGATAAAGTTGTGAGACGAGTTCAGATTCCTAAGTTGTATATTCAGAGAACAAAATGCAACGCCTACGAAAATGTTGTTGCTGTGCATCCACACGCACCGGCTCCCTCATCACAGGGTCGCTAGGAATAATTCTGTCTATCATCACAATCATCACTATATGGGTGGCAAATAAGCACAATGTAACATACCGAACTTTTATCTTTGCCGAAGATTTCGACAAGAAACTGGCAGACTTAGACAGTGAGTAATATCGATTGTACTTTTCTTCGATTTATGATGCGTAATACTTTTTTTACCGATTTACCTACATAAAGTAATACCCAGAATGATATGATAGATGATAGCCAACCAACTACGCTATTTGGATCGCTTTTAAGATCTCCGACAAAGTTTAACAACTGCTTTCCATTGACAGCAACTGGCGTCATCGATGTATGGTATTGTCACTAGCTAAGCACTGACCGCGCCCGATGAAGCTCGACTTTTAAAAGCTTTTATTTCACTTGCAATTTTGTATGTATGTATGTTTGGGCCAAATCTGGAAACTTAAATTTATGGCTCGTTTATTTTGGATTACAATGCATGATTATGTTAGTGACGTCATTCTAAATCCAATATAGCGGCTGGCAAAAGAAAGCGAACTAGTCTTTTTTTTTTCCACTCCCATCATACTCCCATGGGGTATCAAAATATGAAACGTTTGGACGATAAAAATAGTTAAAGCTGTTTTTAAAAATGTCCGCTTACTATTTATTTGAAAACTTCAGTTGTACTCAGATGGCGGGATTTAATAAATCATAAAGTGAATAATTTCTCTTTGTTTTTCAGTTCCGAGGATAATTCTAACAGTGAATCTCTGCTTTACTATTTTAATATGCGGTCTTCTGATTGTGGCCATCCTCAAGGTAATTTTCTTTGTTCATATTAAACTTATTAACAAAGAATTAAAAATCAAGTGGGAGATAAATACCACAATTCATATTTTTTGCGGTTTAAAAACCTTCTGCATTCCAAACATCACAGCCAACATTCTCTTCTTACCTAAAGGTAGATAAAGGTATAAATAAGGCAAAGCCTATTCTTCATGAGTGGTCAATTTATCCTGTAAACATTCACATATTTTAAGGTAAATTAGTTTTACTCTTTTATCTAGGTAATCTTTAAATAAAAAAGTAATATTATATTTTTTCTGTTACCTCTGTTGCCCAGACATCATATTCGGTGAGTTAAATTTGGTGAGATAAAGTAGCAAAATTTGTTAACTTTTAGTACATCGATGCACCTAACTTTGTCCCTTTTATTAGTATGTATGTACAGTATATGTACGGTATACACAGTATATGTATTGATTAGTTGTAGATAGTCTTTGGATTTTACACTCATAATGTAACAAATTCATGCTCAGTGTTTACTAAGTCACATTAGATAAAGCTGAATTGCCAATAGATTTAGATATAGAATTTTTCCTAATAGATATTTAAATTGAATTGAATGCATTGCACTTTTAGTTTCTTGTTTTGTAATTTTCACATATTTCACATAGTAGTTTTAAATGTATTTTTTTGTCTAATAATTCCAGAGACGCTCATGGCTGATGCTGCCATGGGTCGTGCTTGGTATAGTGCTGGCCATCGGACTCTTGATCAGCGTCCTTCACACTTCCATCACATATTACCTCGATGGTGAAGAATACATCTTGCTTGCTACCCTGATCCTCGTCGGTGGTCTTATATATCTTTGTAAGTACAACTACAATGCCTCAAGCATAAACACTATCTTTACCTATACTATTCGTAAACATAAACGTGAGCCATTAGAATGGGAAACAGATAGCATCTGTACCTACATCTTCTCATACTTATGGCTCACGGTAGCTAATGGTGGTAGGTACGAATACTTTGACGGTAGTGTTAATACTCCGGGCAGTATCCTTTTTAATACCTGGTAAAAAATCATGAACTCAAATTATGATTTCATGATTTGAACTAAGTAACGCCTAAAGTAGGTATTAGTCGAGAAAGTTCATTACATAAGTATGTAATGAACTATGTAATGTATATTAGCATAAAATTTGAAGCGAACAAATAATTCATATCCCGAGTTCATTAACATACAACGCGTTGTTCAAATTTTGTAAGACTAATGATTCTATGATAAGAAAATAAATACAAACATACAAGGTAGGTAGGTACAAATGCATTAATCTCATTAATACATTCTAGGTCCTTTGAGATCCCAGTTATTGAAGTTTCACTATAAGTAACTTTAGGTAACTATTTAGGTATCTAAGTAAGATATTTGTAGCAACTAGTCCGTCTGTACATTTAATTTATGGTACTTATCTTGATTTAATATCCTGCTAAAAGCCCGCATCGTTACACGTACGTTAATATTGTGAAATAGACAAACTACCACTACAGTATATATTTTATTTTCCTTTCAGGTATATACCTCTACCTATGGGCAGTGGTATTCAGTCACTACTTGGATGTACGAGACGAAGAGGAACGTGGTCGATACCGTAAAGCGCCTTACAAACGATAAAAAAATAACAATTTGCCTACTCACTATCTGATATATTTTTAAAGTTTAATGTTTTTTAATGTTACTATTAAAAAGGGCCTTAATTTAATATTGTCTAAGATCAGGAGATATCTCTTTTCATATTAAATATATACCTAAGTCTGTGTATTAAATTCTTACATAAAAATAATTGGACCTACGAGTACATATTGTAACTGCCGCTGACATTTACACTTAAATAAAAATTGTTTTAAATGAAGAGCAGGCATATGACATGATACAGGACAACATTGACAAAATGATCTCTAGGTAGGTACCTAAGTACCTATTTTGAATTATGTATCCACTTATGTTCCTCTTTCTCTACATTTATATTTATCACTAGCTGACCCGGCAGGCTTCGCTCTGCCAATTAATTTGACTAAATCTAGCAATAAATATGTATAGCATAGTAACTCAATAGTATAGCCTATGTTACTCAGGGTGAATGTAATTAGCTTTTAAATGGTGAAAGAATTTTTAAAATCAGCACAGTAGTTTTTGAGTTTATTCATTACAAACATACACACACACAAAAATACAAAGTTTTCCTCTTTATAATATGAGTGTAGATTACCAGCTTATTTTATTGTCAGGTTCAATATTATACCAAAACAGAGTTTTTACGCACCTCGTCTCGCCATATTGCGGAAAACTTTAGAAGTAATTTCCAATGAGGTTACCTTCGTAGATATATATATACCTAATGGTGTGGTTCTATAAAAGAGAAATGCGGGCCAATGCGTTTGGAGGTTTTTATTTGATGCAACGATCAAACGAAATAAGTAGATAGTTACAAAAGCGCACACGTAGATTTTTTATACATATTTTATCCTTAAGTTTAGCCTCTTGGTGTATTAAAAGTAGTTTTTAAGAACGAAGAAAAATGTAAAAAAGTAATTCACGTGTCTCCTACAAATATTTTCCACTATCGCAAGGAATCCGTTGCTTATCCAGTAGGTAAATGATTATTAAATAAAAAAACGAAAATAATTATTCAGAAAATAATTTATATCTATACCTATATAACTTTATTTTCGAATTTATTTTAAAAGTGACTGACTGACAAGTTAAATTTAAAACTACCGCTATGTTTATACTATACTTTATACATTTTAATTAACTACCTATAATTTTGTAACTAAGAAGTACCTATCTACCTACCTACATTATGTTCTATTACCTAACTGTGTTACCATAACTTGAAATAATAAGATGTAATACCTATTTTATCAATTTCTATCAATTCACAGTATCTAATTGTGACATGGCAGCTAATGTTACCGAGGTACATACTACATGTAGTTTGTTGAAGGAGTTTTTCTATAACTTTATGTGACTACTGGCCACTTGATAAACAAATATAATATTGTTTATCAAGAAAACATTTTCTTTGATTTTCTATAAATAAAATAGTTAATAAATGATCCTAAAACCGACTCTAATAAGTATAGTTAAGTTCGTCACCCACAAAGTTGGAATATTTTACAAATTCACACTAAAGTTACACACAAGAAGTAAGAGTAAAGAACAATGGCGCTGCATGTTTACTTTGTAAATATGAAATAAGTAAGTATGTACCTACCTATCAATATGTACCTATTGGTAAACTCTATATTTAAATTATTTGGTCGGTATTCAACATCGAGAAAATGATAATTATGTAGACTCAGTCAGTCGTAAGGTCGTAAGCGTGCGATCAAATAATCAAATGCAACTAGAGCTGGAATTTTTCATTTTCGTTTAATATGCAAATAGATAAGTAATTTATTTTTGTATTAATTTTTTATTAATGTTTTGTTTAAATGCATTTTATAAGAAATAAATATACGTATAGTATTTTCTGTTTTTTACTACCGCCACAAAATACATATATTTTATATAATAAACCTATATTATAGAGTATATTAATGTTTTGGGGCAACATTTTTTTATTATTTTTACTTTGTTAGTGTAGGCAACAAATCAACTCGAAAGGCAGGTGGGTACTGTCCGCATCCGCACGGTTGCCAACTCGATATCTCAGATGGACCTAAATGGCATCTCAAATAGTGCTTATTTATTTTTTTATTTCAACATGAAAAGAAAATGATAAAATTGTTCAATTTTGAATCAGCTGACGGGAAATCCCCAAGCATAGACACTATAAATAGATATAGGTGCGTTCATGGAATTATTTAGTACTACGTGCAATGTTGGCTGTGTTCCGTATTGCGCTAAAATCGATTTTAGTGCTCACGATATATGTCAAACCCATACTAACCAAGAAATACAAAACGCTTTTGTGAGCGCTAAAATCGATCTTAGTGAATTAAGTCCATGGGTGCATTTGTGGTCTAGCATAAACTGTAGCGTTTTGTTCCGCGCGTAGTTGCGTTTTGTTCTACGGTGACCAGAAAAAAATCAGAATGATTGCCGTTTAGTGCTAGATTTGGTGCTAGGTGCTGAATGTTAAATTACAGTGCTAAACTTGCGAAAATGTGCTAAATCTAGCACTAAAAGTGCTAAGTTGGCAACCCTGACTGTCCGAAGAAGCAGATCGTCAATGCATGGATGCGTTTATGCATGTAAAGTAAAGGCCCTCATGACTTTAACTTTAATAAATGCATAAAGGTGTTTATAGACAATTTATAGACAACTTTTAGGACATTACCGAAATTACTTTCATATCAGCCTCCACTGTTGGAGATCGGCCTACCATAAGATGCTTCCCCACACACCTCTACATTCAGCCATTTTCCGCAATTAACTTCAAGTCATCAGTCTATCGAAGTATCGAGTTGTAGGACATCCATCGCTGCGTCTACCCGTTTGCAGTCTCTGCTCTAGATGGTTTGCCTCCCAGCGGTTGTATGTTGTCTTGAAAAACTGTGGTAAACCTTATAATGTGAATTCATGTCATAAATTGCCAAATGCACCCATCACAGTCGAATCTATTGATTAGCCTCGAGCTCGAAATTGTGTCAGTTTGTATTATTTTCCCAAAAAAAATTAGAAACATGCAATTGTTTTTATTAAAATAAATCGATACAATTTGAATTTCATAATCAAATCTCAATAAAAATACGCACATCAATTCAAAAGTAACTACATTAACCGGTAGGTACTTTGTTGAAAAAGATTCCGTTTATAAAAAGTGATTAACATCACTAATTTCATTTGTCATGTCATTCTCATTATGTCATGTCTCATGTCAATTGTCTGTCATGTAGGCATGTCAAGCAAGCTGGCGATGGCACTGGCATATAGGGGTGATCGGCATATAGGGGTGGGAAAAACATCGATGTTGACATCGATATCATAATCGAAAACCCAACATCGATATTCGATATTTATCGAAAACCGAACACCGATGTTGGGCAACATCGATGATTTTTGCATTAAGAATAGGGAATTTCACACCATGCAAGGAAAAATCCAAAATTATGTAATATTGATAGATTTTGTTAAAAGCAAGTGAAAAATGGTGATTTCTGATCTGAAAAATGTAGTATACATTTATTATTTCAATTTTAAAAATCAGGTTTGTTAATCTGTTTTTCAAATGTCAAGCAGAAACGCTGTCAATAACGCTATACGCCATGAAAGCTATCGGCGTGACGTCATTAGCAGTGTAAATAAACAATGGAGTCTTTGTTGATCTGTTTTTTATTGATAATTTGCGTTTTCTCAGTTTTCTTGAACACCGCCACGAGACACTAACGATAAGGGCTGTAACTCATTTTGTTTTTGCAAAAATAACTTTCTGCCTTTACTGAGATGTCATATGAGATATAGTGTTTACACTGCGAGTGACGTCACTAGCATGGCGGCGACGCCGAGACGGCCGAGACCGTGTTTCCGCGGGGATTTTTGAAATTTAAATTGAAAAGTCTTTTTTTACATAATATTTGTTTGCAAAAAAAAATTTACAATTTTTTATGGGTTTTTATGACTTACGAATTCATATAAAAAGCTTTTTGACATAGGCCGTAATACCCTATTGACAAAGAAATAAAATACAGTGAAATCGTTCGAAATTTATTAAGAAACACTACAAAATATTACATAATTATTCCAGTATTTCTTATCAATTGACTGAAGGAAAAGTAATTTTGATAAAGAAGAACCTTTTAATCTATTTCTTTGTTGATACAGGGTAGAGCACATCGGTTTCATACATTTATTATGGTAAGAGACATATTTGTAGGTCGTGTCATGTCGTGTCACGTTCTAAAGTTCCAATAAATGTATGAAACGATGTGCTTCTGGCGCGTCACGACACGCCACATGTAAATGTGTTTCCGGCCTAGTTGTATTGGTCGTGCGTGAGGCCGTGAGTCAACATCGAAGACCGATTTCATTAACATCGATGTTACGATGTTTTTCGTATACCAACATCGATGTTAAAACATCGATGTTTTTGCTTTCGACATTGATGATCATCGAATATCGATGTTCATCGAGCATCCCTACGGGCAGTCATGTGATCATGTCAGTCACTCAGTTGGTCATCTAGCTGTATAGTGTAGGCTCATAATAGGTTGTCTGTGTCTGGTGTCTGACTGACTGTCTGTTTCTGTTTGTCACAGTCAGTCATTACATTACTCTTCAGTGTCTGTCTTGTGTCTTCTCTAGTTAGCTGGGTCTCTAGTCAGGTTTTTATTGGGGTTCTTTTCTTATCAAAATATATAATACCTATCGCACGAGCCGTTTTTATAAAATATCTCCGCGATCGCCTAAAATTTAGTGTGTTAAAGTCTTGCAATAAATAACCACAATGGAGATATCATTTAAAGGCAAAAGAATTCTGGTCACCGGTGCTGGACAAGGTTAGAAGTTTCGATGTTATTCATTGGCTTTCTAGAAAATGGTAACAAAATGTTTTCTGTATTTAAATGTGTTCTGGCTTGTTGATTTTGTGTGCTACAGGAATTGGTCGTGGGATCGCCGTTGAATTATGGCGAGCTGGAGCAAACATAGTTGCCTTGTCGCGCACAAGATCTCATCTGGAAAGCTTGCAAAGCGAATATCCCTCTATAGATATTGTGGATGTTGATATTGCCGATTGGAATAAAACTCGTGCTGTAGTGGAATCTCTGGGACATTTTGATGCCTTAGTAAACAATGCCGCTGTTGCAATATGTGAACCTTTCCTTACGTGTTCTTCTGCAGCTTTCGATAGGTATTACTTGCTGTTTAAATTGTAAATCTCTAAAAAATCTTTTCAAAAAAAATTAAATACTTATATTTGCTTTTTCAGAACCTTTGACGTTAATGTTAAAGCAGTGATGAACATCAGCCAAGTAGTGGCAAAGAGGATGGTAGAAAATAAGACTCATGGTACAATAGTCAACATTTCCTCTCAAGCATCAAAGGTATCAAACCAAACACTTTGTCTGTTTTATCTGCTTATATCTGTACTCCATAAGCCCAAGATTAAATTTAATCATGACATGTTTAAAGTAGAATAAATAATATTTAAGGATTCTTTGTTTCCTAAGGAATTTATTATTGAGAGTTTAAAATAGTAGGTACATTTATATTTGAAGGACTTGTCTGTCAGTTGGAAACTACATATTATTGAAACTTACATGATCAATTGATTCCAGGCTGCATTGAAAGATCATGCAATCTATAGCGCGTCTAAGGCAGCATTGGATGCACTGACTCGTGCTATGGCTTTAGAACTTGGACCGTATGGTATCAGAGTCAATGCTGTGAACCCAACTGTCATAATGACTGCAATGGCCCAAGTTGGATGGTCAGACCCTGAGAAATCTTCAGAAATGCTTGCCAAGATTCCACTTAGGAGGTATGGTTGATGTTTTTGTTAGTCCCATATTGAAGTTCCTTTTCTTATATGACCTTCTTATTATTCAAGTCATTCATTCATTCATTCATTTCTTAGTACCTATAAAATAAAATTAATAAATAAATAAGTATTAAATTTGATATCTAAGTGGATGTAATAGTTGAGAGGACTATCATGGTCTCCAGGACCTCACCTTCGTAATGACTTAGTGAAAATCCTTTTTGGCAAAATTTCTGTCATATAAAAGTTAATAAAATTAATCATGAACTTTATGTGAAATTGAATAATGTTTATTTATTTATTTACAACTTTATTGATACCGAATAATATGTGGTACAAAAGGCGGGCTTAATGCTAAATAGCATTGTGTTCCAGCCAACCTCAGGGATGTGCAAATAAACGCAAAGGCGGTATGGATTAAAAAAATAATAATAATTAAGAGATAGACAAACAAAAGTAGAAAAAGTACAAAAGATTGCAGAGAGGTCAACAGATACTAAAAAGTTGAAAAAGGACAGATTAGAATAAAACATAAATACTATATTAAAGTTGATATAAACAATGATATTTATAAACTAATAAAACTAAGAGTTGAAGGACTCAAAACGTTATTACATAAATACATATAAACATTATTAACCAATAACATAAAATGAATATAAATATTCTAATGTACGTTTTTGTAATTACAAGCCTTACACCTTTGCTACATTATTCAATTAATCAGTCAAGTCAATTTCTAGTTTATACCTTATGTATCTTTATTTATGGACATGGATGTGTCTTTTACTTGCAGATTTGGTGAAGTTTCAGAAGTGGTCAATGCAGTAGTGTTTTTGCTAAGTGATAAAGCTAGCATGATTAATGGAGTTGAATTGCCTATTGATGTTGGATTCCTTGCTACATAATCTCATAATACAAGTGCCATAATTAAGGGCTAGAAAAATAATTGTAACTTTGCTGATATTGAATATTTTGTATTTGTATGTATCAAACACGATCTGTATATACCATTTTTATTATTAATTTTAAGAGCCAAAGAAATGTTTTGTTATTATTTTTTGTTTGTTTCTCTTGATAAATTTTATAAGGAATTGTGAATTATATTGTGCCTATAACATTTTTGCATTAATATAGTTTAAGCAATTACTTGCTAATAAATTAGCACAAACTTTCATAAAATGTTGATATTTTTATAATTTCCCCTAATGGACGCCACTCCGCCCGGTACTGGGCCCTCTGAATCCAACGGTTTCCCACTGTCTTCTTCAGCCCATTGCCACTTTAATTTGCAAACTTTGAGAGCTATGTCGGTCACCTTCGTTCTTCTACGGATTTCATCATTTCTAATTCTGTCTCGTAGAGAAATACCAAGCATAACTCTCTCCATTGCCCTCTGGGCGACTTGAGCTTGTGGATTAGTCTCACAGTAAAGGACCACGTCACGGCACTGGCAACACACATTGCTCGAAAACTTTCAACTTCAGGCACTGAGTGATCGATCGAGTGACCTCTCTCTCGAAGTTGGACTTACCCATTCGGATCGTTTGTTCTAGGTAAACGTATTCGTCTACCTACAACTTCGAGAGCAGTGCCGTCAACAACCACCGGTACGGGTGTGACATGGACATTGAGACATGATTTTCTTCTTGTCCATGTTCATCTTAGACCCACCCGTTGTGATTACCTATTGAGGTCGCTGAGCATAATGCTGAGTTCCTCCAGCGACTCCGCCAGGATCACTATGTCATCGGCAAATCGGAGGTGTGAGAGGTGTTCGCCGTTGATGTTAATACCACGTCCTTTCCACTCCATCAGCTTGAATACATCTTTGGGGAGATGACATCCCCCTGTCGGACGCCGCGCTGCGCGTGGATGGGGTTCGTACTGTTGTCGTGTACTCGGACTTTCATGGTGGCGGCATTGTATACATACTTCAACGCCTCGATGTACCGATAGTAGATCTGGCATCGCTGAAGAGACTCAAGCACCGCCCAGGTCTCGATAGAATCGAAGGTCTTCTCATAGTCCACATACGCTACGCATAGCGGCAGATTATACTCCTCGGTCTTTTGTATAACCTGCCGAAGCGTATTATGTGGTCTATGGTACTATAGCCTTTTCGGAAACCGGCTTGTTCGGGAGGCTGGAATTCGTCGAGTCTGTGCGCTAGACGATTAGTAAGAACCCTCGAAAACAGCTTATAGACGTGGCTCAGAAGCGCGATGGGCCTGTAGTTCTTCAGTTGGGTTTTGTCACCCTTGAAGAACAGTACCACCACGCTTCTGCTCCACGCCTCCGGGGTAGATTCAGAAACCCTTATCAATATTATTTGTCTTTAAAGTTTTTCATACTACTTGATTGATTAAACAATCGAGTCACAAAACTTCAAGATGAAAAAACAACAGTAGGTATGAATTGAAAACTGAATTGGAGTAAATTTGATTACCTACTTCCTAGTTTTCTTAGTGCTTGTGCTGATATGTGCCTTGGAGCAATTTATTAATTTCAAGGATGTTCTTTAATATTATGAGGAATAGCGATTTACATAACATACATTAATTTAAAGTAACATTGTTAACAAAATATATTATTTTAATGATTTTTGTTGTATATTATTCTCTTCAACTTTACTAGTTCTTTTCCTTTGTGGCAGACAAAGGCAAAATGATTTTAGGCCATCTAACCATTACCTCATATCTTTATAAAATTCTCATGTCACAGTTTTAGTTACCATACCCTCCAAAACGGCTTGACCGATTTTTATGAAATTTTATATGCATATTCAGTAGGTCTGAGAATCGGCTAACGTCTATTTTTCATACCTCATTAAGTGATGAGAGTTGTCCATACCTAACATTTTTATTTTATTTTTTTGGACAATTTTTTTTATTTTTCAATAATGTGGCATCAAAAAATACATAGAACCCTAAATTTTCATCCTTCCATCAACAACCCCTATTTTTTAATGGTCAATTTTTAACGCTCGATAACTTATATCGCAAAACAATGTTTGCGGGGTCAGCTAGTAATATCAACTATTAACCACTTATAGGTTGTTAACCATTGAATAGGTAAGTACCTACCAAATATAAGTAGAATATAAGTAATAAATTGGATAATATTAAGTAAGATACCTACTTAAATTGCCACTTTCTTTTTGGCGTATGAAATAACGAATCTTACACCATTGAGATCATTCAATTAAACAATTGGCAATAAAGCTTCCACATGAAACAATAAGAGATTATTTTTATCTACCATATAAAGTCTTATTTTATATATCTTTATTACCTAACCGCACCAGGCGTTATCTACAAAAACAGCGATAACCCTGTTTGAATACATACCTACCTACCTAACTACGTACGTAGATAAGTACCTACCTAAACACATACCTCAAGACAATAAATAATGATAAGTAAGTGAATAAGTGAATTTCGCAAAGGCAATATCATACATTTGAAATTAATTCATTCTAATATGGATAAATATTTCGAGGGAAAAAGAATTTTGGTTACAGGAGGATGTACAGGTAAGTCGATCTATCTTCATGAGTTGTTATTTTATTGATCAGATAAATAAAATTACTGCCTACCTTGTGCGTTTACCCTTCCATCGACTGATGATATACCCGTAGACTCTTGGGTAACTCTAAGGACTAGAGCTATCAATTCTAAGGGCCGTAGGAGAACTTTCGTGCTCGAATGGCACAGTAAGTGGCAATCGATTGACATAGGCGTAAATCTTAAGTCGGTTTGGACTGAAGCGGTTGTTTCCAACTGTATTCTGTTGGTAATATAACAATTGCTGAAGTGATCCAACCACATCCATGAAATAGAACCGCGGCCACGACAGCCATTTATTGTGTTTTGTAAATTTTCTGCAGGAATAGGACGCAGTACAGTGTTGGAACTCTGGAGATGTGGTGCGCACATTGTAACGTTATCTGATCAAAAAGATTCTCTAAATCAGCTTCAATTGGAATATCCTTCTATCGAAATTGCATGCGTCGACCTACGTAATTGGGAAGAAACCCGTAAAGTCGTCGACTCCTTGGGAGTTTTTGACGGACTTGTTAACTGTGCAGGAATAATTAAAAATGAACCATTTTTCGAATGCAAGCCGACAAGTTTTGATGAGTAAGTATTTTCGTTTGTAAAGTGAATTTCAATTATAACTTGTTAAAGCGTTTAATTACTTCTTGAGTCCTATTGAGAATAAAAAATATATATTGTAGTTTTTAACTAGTATAGCCTGTCTCAAACCATAAATAACTCACTAGTCCGGTCTCCTCTCACAATGAAAATAGTTATATCTGCAGTAATTCTCGTTGGAGATGTACCTATGGTTGTTGCCGAGACAGTTAAAGCCATCTTGTTCTCAGGAATAGCAACAACTAACACTATCAAAGCTTCGAGATTTGCTGTTGAATGTTAGTGTGATACTTCTATGTATAACTAAAAATATTTTTTAATGTTTTATAACACTCCTTAGCACTATGACCGTTAACGCTAAAGCTATCCTTAACGTAAGTCAAGTTGTAGCGAAAAAAATGGTCGAGAAGGAAATTAAGGGCTCCATCGTCAACATATCATCACAGACATCTAAGGTAAATTGACAATCAACCTCAAGAAAAATCAAAATAATGTATCTTTGTCCCTCAATATTTTTGTAACACATTACAGGCAGGATTTAAGGATCATTTGTCATATTGTGCATCCAAGGGGGCTCTGGATGCCATGACACGAGTAATGGCTGTGGAGTTAGGCCCATATGGTATTCGAGTCAATACAGTTAATCCAACCGTTGTATTAACTGATCTAGGTCGTAAGGCTTGGTCTGATCCAGAAAAATCCTCGGACATGGTATCCAAAATTCCCCTGGGCAGGTGATTATCACGACACCTAAGTATATAAAGTAATCAATGGTTCAGTCAATTTTGCATCATAATTTTTTGTGATTACATGTACAATTTGGACATAATTAATACTTTCTTATTACAGATTTTGTGAAGTAAATGAAGTTGTTAATGCTATTATTTTTTTGCTTAGCGACAAAGCCAGCATGATCAACGGAGTGCATCTGCCGATTGATGGAGGTTTTTTGGCTACATGATTTTTTGTGCGTTCTTAAAATAAATACCTTATTCAATTTATTAAAACAACCACTTTCATTTTACTCAGTTTATTGTGCCAAAGGAATTGATACATATCGGATATAGAAAACAATGCAAGCATAACAATAAATATATAATAGAAGCATAATAATATGCTAAGCTATATTGGCCAGCACACATATTAACAGTACCCAAAAACGTACAGTTGGCCAGGTTATCGAAGTAAACGATACAACCATGTAGTTCGGAACATATATTTATTATTTAAAATGAGAATAGCTATTGTTAACAATATATCCTGTGCGCGAAATTCTGTACTGTTTAACTAAAATTACGGTGATTCACTATTAAATTTTTGACGTATATTTATTATAAATTACTCAATATTTGGAGGGAACCCATCCACTTTGCCTTGCCCTTAAGATACTTTTAAATACCCAAAAAGCTGCGCTCAATTTCTAATTTCCTTATCCTACAACTACCAATTTTAAACGTTCCCTCCTTTTTACAACAATGAGTAAAATATTGTAAATTTATCTCCAATATTTAATAAACATCTTTACAGGTTATCATCAAGCAAATCTTGGATATTAGTAACACGCTGCACATAACAACAGCTACGAAAAAACAGATAATTTAAGATATTGAATAACCAAATAATATAATTTTAACTCTACAACAGTTAAGTTTTTATTCCATTACCTAGGATATTGTAAAAAACGGTGTGTTGGCTTATCTAGATACCTTACAAATATTATATACAAAGTTAAGTTCTAAGGTCTTTCGCCAGCGAGGACAGTTGACGCTGGAGGGCCCACATAGCCACGGGCGCACGGGCTCTAGCGCTCGAACAGCCTCGATGGCCTCGAACCCTCACCGCGAGCTGTCTGTGTCTCTGGTGACTGAATATCGCTTCCCCTTCTCCTATGCTTAAACACCTCCTTAAATATTATTATAATATTATCCATTTATCATTTGGATATGGTTAATGAACAGTGTTCAGATTGAATCATCGTCTAAACATAAATAGTTATTGGCACCTCACCTGGATACTATGTGTTTAATTGATTATATGTAAAATAATGGACATGAAGCATATTTATAAGTTTTTTTGTTGAAGGTGAACGATTATACAAAATGCTATAAAATACTGCTGACTAACTTAAAGGGATTATGAATATATATAATGATGATAATGACGGCTTAATAATTTCCCAAATGGATGGGATAATAGGTCATTAAAACAAAACTAAATGATTCATGTGCTATTTAACATCTAAATATATGAATATTATTAAAAACTAAAACCTTATGGAATAACCATGACAATTGGACCAATTTAAATCCCTTTCTCGATACAATATTTTAACACAAAACTAATTAAATATATTTACAAAATTGAACCTAATTCTCAGTCATGTTAGAGATGAATGATCTAATTATTC
The DNA here is from genome assembly GCA_905147235.1 of Erynnis tages. NCBI lineage: Eukaryota > Metazoa > Arthropoda > Insecta > Lepidoptera > Hesperiidae > Erynnis > Erynnis tages. Next base: position 6,655,907 of record LR990082.1, read on the forward strand.
AGACCATATGACAAAGTGCCGTTGCTTCGCACTTCAAGTGAGAAATTCATTCATTCAGTTAGTAATAAAAAATACACAGCTCTTAACATAGGTTATATTTACAAACATTCATATTTGCATCATTCATTTCAAACTATATCCCAATGTCTAGTGATTCTTTTGTTTTGGCTGTAAAATGTGTAAGAGACGATTTTAGCAATTTACATTAGATCATGTAAATTGCTAAAATCGTTATGTTAAGACAGAAAAAGTTTTAATAGGAATGTTTATCTTTGTATTTCTAAAAAATTAAACATTTTTTTATAACACAAATTGTCTTCCAAAATCATTTATGCTAATTTAAAAAGCCCAGCATTTAATACTTAAAAACAAAATCTAGATTTTTCTCAGATCAAACTTACCTAATTAAAACTATGGCAGTGTCTGGATGTGACAAATATAATAATACGACGTATACCTCGAACAGTACAATGTTGTAGGTAATCATATTTTTCAAACTTTTAAAACACCAGTATTACAGGTAGAAATACTAGTATGAATATTGGAAGCTAGGTTTGTAAATATAACAAGACTTTAGCAAAGTAGTCAAAATTAAGGATTATCTAAGTTTTATTAAATCATTCCGACCTATTAAATGGATGTCACGCTAAATTTGCTAATTCTAAAAATATTTTTAATGTTACGCTTTCATTTAATACATCTCATAATAAAATGAAGAAATTAATGCTCAGCTATTTATATTTTGGAATAAAAAACTGTTGTTTTTCGAAAGAAAGTTGCTTTTAATATATAATTATGACTGTTCATGGAATACAATGAGTTCAAGGTAACTTAAAATGGAAGACAATATAATTTGGTTGCGACTTGTAAGAACTAGAAAAGAATAAGTAGAGCAGAAAAACAAATTATTGCACAGTTGCAGTAAACAATTACAAAACACAGTAGTGACGGTTTTTCGGATTTACCGCGTTTATCCTATCGCCATCGCCGTGTAGTTAGCGATTGATATAGGTACCTCGTAGAAAGTATCTTATTTTTATAAATCCTGACACTCGATGTAGAATACTCAATTCTAGTACATACGATACATATTTCGTAAATTTATTCATTTTCACGCGGCATAACTCATCTGTATTCGTTGATTTGATCTCAAAATATCATATTCAAAATCAAATATGTCAATCAAAATCAATAAAATCTTTGTAATGTTTCTAAGTATCGTTTAACATTATAATGAAATTGCAGCTCACGGGATAGCCAATTAGTTTGGATCTATATATGGATAGATGGAAACTAATAAAATATTATGTAGCTTAAACTGCGTTTGAAAAAACTAACTACTAAATCCAAAAGTCTAATTTTCTATTTCTTATGTAGCAGTCAGAAATAAAAGACACGTTGTTGTCACGATAATTTATACAATAGGCATGATGACTGAAAATGATGACTGAAATTTTAAGTTTCAAACTCATTCCAAAACGCTCGCCCGTGTCATGGCGTCTCTCATTACGACACGGCTCAGTAAAAAATGCAGAGATCGCGTATAATATGCTTACGAAAAAAATGACGTTTACTGAGACGTGACGTAAATTGACGTAATTCGATCTGATGGGTGTTTAAGCTATCATGGCGGATTGTTGTTTTTTGTAGATTTATTTTAACAAATAAATTATTAATCTCGACATTAATAAGAGAATAAATACATGTTTCGAAATCTTTGAATCCTATTTCATTAGATCAGATAAATATTTTGGCGATACTTGATTACCGTCATCATGCCTATTGATTTATTGCTTTCAACACGCTATGAGCATTGCTAACACTATTGCTTTTGTTTAGACGTAACATTCAACGAAACGCCTAACGTCTTGACTGGTCTGTTATTTTAAATGTCTCAATAGGCATGATGACTAATTTTCTAAATCTTTTCTATGATATTCAGAAGTTTCTATTATGTCTAAAATATATCATATTTCTGAAGAAAATTAAGGTTTTTGTGCAATAAAAAAAGTACATTTAAATTTTAAGTTTCAAATTCATTCCAAAACGCTCGCCGGTGTCATGGCGTCTGTCATTACGTTACGGCTCGGTAAAAAATGCAGAGATCGCATATACGCTTAAACGAAACCAAATGACTTTTACTAAGACGTGACGTAAATTGACGTAATTCGATCTGATGGGTGTTTAAGCTATCATGGCAGATTGTTGTATTTTGTAGATTTATTTTAACAAATAAATGATTAATCTCGACATTAATAAGAGAATAAATACATGTTTCGAAATCTTTGAATCCTATTTCATTAGATCAGATAAATATTTTGGCGATACTTGATTACTGTCATCATGCCCATTATTAAGGACCTGTTAAAGTTCTGGCTTTGCAAAAAGTATATTATTCCAGAATATGATACATTGAGAAAAAGTTTAAAAATTAACATAAAATTATTTCTAAATAATCTAATGGTTTCTAGTTTAACAATTTTAATCCACTTAGTTTAAAATCACCACAACGACTGATAATGTACAAGTCCAATAAATGCACGTTTACAACGCCTGGTTTACTCAAGTTTTTCAAATTATTTGTGTGTAAGCATTAGTGATGGTATTTGAAAACTACAAATTAAATTAAAGAAACTGGTTTGAGAACGTTTAAAACATTATTTTTATTAAGACAGAAATTTTTCATCTTACCTTTAAAAATAATGTGTTCTCAACGACATTCTCTCTCTGCCCTGCTACTTGCACTTAGACCTGAACAGGACAGAATCATTTAAAGTCAAAAGGAAGACTCATAGTTTAACTAACTGCTATTTTTAAGATAATTTCAAGAACATTTTAATATTAACCCTGAATATTTGATCTTACTGAAATCTTTGTTTGTTTATATTATAGAGCTGCGGATAAAGAGGTCGTCGGAATAATACGATGATGATATGACTGAAATCTATATATTACAAGAAACAAGGAACTTCAAACTTTTGAATAAACCAGGCTAAAGTATTATACGTTTGCATATATATAACTAACTAACGGCGTAGTTTTTTCACCCTAAATTCCTCACATCTTCAATACAGCACTTAAAATAAAGATTTGATCGAATTCACAGATACAGGTTGTATTCGTTTTTAACATCTAAACATAACTGAGCATAAACACAACGAATACGGGGTCACCCGAAAAGTATCTCGCGCAACATCGCAACGTCGGAGGCCGCATTTGAGTCTAAAATTAAATAATTTACAGTTTAACCTTACAGCGGACGCGAAAACGAATATATCGTACGTTAACACAGAGCTCGCATTCGGAATAATGTAGCAAAAATAGTCCTCAATTCCTACTCGGAGCATGGTTGAGGTCGGCGGCGCGGCTGCACCCGGCGCGCCCTAGCCCGTGGCGCCCGCCGCGCCCGCCGTGCCCGCCGCCGCTGCAACGCACAATACACATACAATCTACACATCTTACCTAACCTGCTGTTTGTCTGATACTAAACTAGGAAAAACTTCAATAAATTAGGCTCAACTTTAAAAATAAAAATGGGTTTATATTGTTGTAGGGATACCATAGTAACACTGGGGAAAACTATATTGGTAGAAGTTATGTATCACTTAAAAGTGATATAACAGCAGTCTCCTATAAAATTAAAGCCATCTAATCGTAAAAGTCCCCTATTATAGAGGGCCAATTTTCGATACAATACAGTGTTTCCACTGTTTACATTCTATTCAAATGTAATTCCAAATAAGGCCAAGACTATTATCGCCACTTATTTGTATCTACTACTAACTACTAAATAAAGATGTTATTGATACATATATTTATTGCAATATTCACAAGTGTAAAAAAGCAATAAAAAAGATTTCTAAAGAATTGATTTAACATAGTTCTTTTTACACGCAGAATTATTATGTATTGTAGTATGCACTGAATGACTTACTATTTTCTTGGTCCGTTGTCTGGTCGTGGCGTCGAAGCGTGCGGTCACTTGTTCCAGATTGGTAATTGCCACGCTGGGCTCCTACAAACATAGGGAATTTGATATTTGTAGTTCACTGGTATTGGCAGTTCAGGACATAAAGACACAAACGAGCTTGAACTAAGAATTGAACTTAAAATAGGACTAGGGCAGAGCTGTCTTTTTCTTTTTCTGCAACATCTCAATTTACAATGTAAAAACCACAAGCAATTTGCTTGTGAATTTTATACATCCTCTTCCATTTCCATTCTCAATCAATATTATTGCTAGACTGACGCTAGAAACTGCGCTGTGATGGTGTGCGTATCAACCGCACGCCATGGTCACGGTCGCAGTACTGCGTGGTTATTAACTTAGCCTTAGCGTTGCATTTCGACTGACGTGGAATTGGGCGAACCGTGAATTGGCCAACCACAGTGTCAGTTGTTTAATTTATTTGACGTTCTTGTGTTAAGAAATAAGATATATACACACCAAACTTAAGCATATTCCAGTCAAATACGTAGTCATAAGTAAAGCCTTGTCGGTGAAACAGCGTACGGAATAGCTGGCGGAGGTGGCCATAGTCAGGGCGCTCCTCGAAACGGAGCCGTCGACAATATTTGAGGTACAATTGGAACTCGATCGGGTGGTTCTGAGAAAATATAAAGAATACTATTATTAAAATGTTCAGGTTGAGGAAATACATACTTTAATTTCATAGCTTTTCCAGAGGCCTAACCTTAAGATTGTTTCCTCACAAATCCACTTTAACTTTTTATATACAGGAACTGAGATAAGAGATAACTCTCTCTTGTAAAAATGATTTGACTACCTGTGTACTGTCATCCTTTCATGAATCCACTGCTTCCAACAGTAACATGGTGGAACTAAGCCCTGTGTCCTCTGTTTTAGGATGAAAGAGTGACAAACTACCTTATAATTAATAATAAGTAGGTTAAAATGACGCAACAATATTACGTACTTTGCACAACTCGTGAAAGGGAGTTGATAACTTTTTCTCCGATATTCTCTCATATTTTTGGCGTTTAGTAGCTGCTTTCAAACCCTGCCAGGGCAAGCTGCCACGATTGAAATACATGAGCACATAGCCTAGAGACTCTAAGTCGTCGCGGCGAGACTGCTCAATACCTAAATGAGTGTTGATCGATGCATATCTTGCAGTACCTAAAAATAAACATTATAAACCATATGAGGTAAAGAAAACTTAAATTATACTGTTTTTATGTTAGTAACATAAGTTTTATTGTGAAATTCAGTTGAGGTGTGTGTAAACAAGTTCATTAAAAAAAATTCAAAGTTCAAACTCAACACATGTTCACAACTAATTAAAATATTGTGAGATAGCATTGTATAATATGATAGTATAGTGTAATTCCTTGCAATTTCATATTCTCTAGCTTATATAATTTTTATTCATATTTATACTTGCCCAAATATTTACCTGTTAAATTCTTGTTTTCTCTGTAATGGATATGTTGCAGAGTTCGGGGATCCCTATACTTCTTAGCTAGACCAAAGTCTATTATGTATACTAAATTCCCTCTCTTACCGAGGCCCATTAGAAAATTATCTGGCTTAATATCTCTGTAAAGGAAATAAATAATTAAACCAACTTAAATAACAGTAAATTTAAACGCAAATATATATTTTTTGTAATTTTAGTGCCTAAAAATTACTAAATCAAAGGTATAAAAAAATATGTTTTAATCAAAAATAAAACATTAAATTAAAATTTATATCCAGAACTAAAATGAAGGAAATGCATAGAATTAAATTTAATAATTACTATTTTGTTTACACATGATAAAAATAAAATTAAAAAAAAATTTAAGAACTATTTTATGAAAGAGAATGCCTGCATTAATTTGTGGGACTAACTTAAATGTAACTGCATATCACACATATTATTACGAACAGGTTACTTGTTATCAGTAACCCTGAGTGACCTGCACTGTCAGTTAAATTGCCATAACCATACATAATACTTCCATATCACACTATATATTATATTATACATACCTATGGATAAAGCTTTTGTCGTGTATGTCCTGGATGCGAGAAATAAGTTGATCTGCTAGAAGAAGCACAGTCTTCAAAGAAAAGCGACGTGAGCAGAAATTAAAAAGGTCTTCCAGTGACGGCCCTAGTAACTGCATAACCATAACGTTGTAATCTCCTTCTGAGCCACACCATTTTATTGCAGGGATACCAACTGCAATAAACAATTAATAACTCCTGAATTAACATAAATAATTATTGTTATGAAAGTGTTTTTGGCCTTATTAATTTGAGAGAATTGGAAGCTGTTTATGTTCTTCCGGCTGATGTATTCCCGCAGGACTATGACATGGGGTTCTTCAAGAAGGGCATAAAAAAAGCTCTCCTTCATAGCCGGCAACGCACTGCCGACTGGTGTTGCACGTGTCAGTAGGCGACGGTGACCACTTACCATCAGGTGGCCCGTCTGTCTGTTTGCTTGCTCTGTTTATAAAAAAAAAGTATTTATTTTAAAATTTTCATCTGTCATGTTGTTAGACAATAAAGAGAGAATTATAATATGCATTTAATGAATTAAGATAAAATTGATGCTTGGTGTTTTAAGGGTGAAAATCTGATTTTACTTGTGAAAATGCATCAGACATCAATTAAACCCTCACAATAGGGTTGTGAATGTGAATTGTTCTGCTTTAAATTGATTCATGATTAGATGCCACTCCACTTAGTGCTACAACCTCTGAATGGCTTTCTGCTAGAGTGCAGCAGAAAGTCAGTGGATTCTGAGGTTCAGTCAGTGCTGTGACTGAAATATGCTTGGAATTCAAAGACCTTGTTATCAGACCTTAATATCAGGGGCCCATTACCCTGTACCTTGTGCCAAACAGCTACACAGTGTCACTACATAGTATAAAACAAAGTCGCTTTCTCTGTCCCTTTGTATGCTTAAATCTTTAAAACTACGCAACGGATTTTGATGCCGTTTTTTTAATAGATAGAGTGATTGAAGAGGAAGGTTTATGTGTATAATAACATCCATTAAATAGATTATATTTTTGAGGTTTCTAATGTGATGTCGTAAATAATTACATTTTTTCCGCTTACATTGCAAACGCAGGCTGAACCCTACGAGATTTATCAAAATAATGTACTAAGTATTGTACACATTGAAAAGGTCTACAGAAAACTCCGCGATGATATAATGTCTATCTCTTATGGCTATCCCACAATAACATTTTTTATCATTAACTTTTTACGACAAATAATGGCTAATTTTCAAAGCGATTTTAACCAATACAGCATTAATCCTTATCCAATTAAATACCTTAAATACATTGTTGATTTAATATAGATTTATATGGCCCTTTACAGCATAATATGATTAAAATGAATATTTTCGAAGATATTACAGATTTAAAAATTGCGGGACGTAGCGTTTGCCGCGGTACTGGCCGGCCGGGACGCGGGCGGCGGGAGCGTGCCTTTTTCATTTCTTTGTATTTTCGCAAGGGACTAGGTGAAGGGTGGTAAAAGTTTGTGACTCAAAATAACTTTGGATATTAGTCAACTTACTTGGCAGAGCGAAGTCTGCCGGGTCAGCTAGTAAGAAATAATAAACAGATTTGTGTTTGTCTTTGAAATTACAGTTACATGCTTTAACAATCTGCTTAAAATAGAAGCAAATAGATAAAATGGTTTTAAGTCTGTTTTCAACTACATCAATGGAGTAGGTAGTTAAAACCTTGCAACTGAGAATTTTGCCTTTAAATTTTGATCTTTCTATGAACTTATTATAAAACAGTTGTCTTATTTTTGGGGTGAATCAACAAGTTTAAATATTAGAGCTGTGAAATTGAAGCTATCAGTATCTAGTCCACAGAAATATATCTAGATAGAAGAGACAAGTTCAACATTTTGTAGGGAGACCGAGCGTGTAACATTTTGCGTAGGTACTCTGGCCAGGAGTGTACCTAATTTAGTGATGGATAAACAATCCGCGCGAAAACGATTCAAAAACATCGATTAGAACACGGCACACCGATTCTATTACCGCCACTCAATCAATTTTAATCGATTTTAAATTTAATCGAGTTTCAAATCGAAAAATATAAGTGTAGGCTACCTACCAAAACGAAGGGTCATTCGGAAAACTCAAATTAAATTGCAATATAATGTAAACATAGCTTGTTTGTTAATAATATATTTTGCTTTTCACTATGTACATTATATAGCTACATAATAAGCGAAGTTCGAATTGATTTTAATCGAGTAACAAAACCGCAATGTACAGCACTAGTCTCAATTTTTGACAGACCTTGAACGCGACTCGACAGTTTGAATAGCAAATTTTTACATCGCTGGTTTTGAAGGCACGCCAAGTCTGGCTTGTCAAATTAAAGCCGCAATGGAAAACTAGCATAAGACACAATTGCCCGCTGTGCGCCCGCTACTATTATGATGAAAATAATAAAAAAAATGTTTTTTAATTAATAACATATATTTTAGGACAAATAATATTACCTATGAAAGGTAATACCTCGATAAACAGCTCCAACTTTATTGGTGGTGTTAGAGCAGTTAATTTATCGAACAACGAGTCATTTTGTTCTTAAAATCTGACGTCGTACGCGGACGCGGTCGGGAGTAGAATGAAGTTCGCGGCGAGCATACGAGCCGTTGAGGCGAAGTTTCGCCACGCGAGGTACATACACTTGTTGCTTTTATCTAGATATATTTCTGTGATCTAGTCATAAGAAAGCTGACCCTGGCCTTCAAGACTACCTATTACTATTAGATTACAATGCAATAATAATAATAAAGAAAAGCTTAGTAGACTATCTGTATACAACTTAGTGACCACGTCATATTATAATTCCTGAGAAAGGGAGCTTTGTTAAAAAAATATAATTTTTCTATTAATTTTATTCTATTAAACTGGCTTTAGCGCAAGTCAGGAATAGAAAATTCTTATAAATAAAACTTTTTTGAACTTTTATGAACACAACGGGCAAGCCTCCAGCTCTTATTGCCTTGTCAGGGCCGATATATTAATCAGATCGATATATTATTTATCAGACACTGTAATATGCAAAAATACACATATTTACTTTGTAAGATAATATTCCACATAGTACTAGTATCCCATTTTCAGATGGATATGTGCATAAACCTTCGAAGAAGACCAGATCTGTGCCCGTTATTCTAGTAACACTGTGGAAAATTGGCACTATTTCAGGAGTAAGGTGACTATTGTTTGGTTTGGTTAGTTTTCTATTTATTCATATTTATCTTATACTTGTTTGCTGCATTGCTGACACCATAGACTGAATATCAATGATGAAGTGACATGAAACTTTATCTGCCAAAACAAAATTTTACACGAAACAAAAGCCAGCTCACGCAAACAATAATTTAAAGTCTATCTACCTAAAAAAATCTCCAAAATGTCAAATAGGAATTCATGTCACTTCATTGTCTATATGTAAATAAAAATGTTATTGAAAAATAACATTTTGAAATGTCAAATTATTTCATTTCATTTAATTATAATGTTATTACAGATAACAATACTTTTTAAACAGATACTTTTGAACATAATATATAGACACATGTTGTAATGATGTAACATACATGTATATACACTTGACAGCAAATAAACCGAGCAACCCACCATCTATACCTAATACTTATCAGATTTTCTCAGGAAGTATAAAAGTTACAGTGACCATATTTATATCTCATTGCACCGAAGATCTGCTGATTCAAAGTCTGTGAGCGACCTCGTGTTGGAAGCCTGCTTGAAGTTAATGTAAGCTTTTGCTGCTTCCTGAGGTGTTTTATCCATTTTTAACCGATAAAGGTGGCATAAGAACACGCATTTGAGCAAATGATCTAAAGAAATGATTAGAAAATTCGACCACCTTCAATATCACAACTCTAGACAAAACAGAGCTAATCGTTTACATTTTGTTTGTTGCTTGATTACAGTGTCAGTTGCCAGTACTTTAGATTAAATGTATGGTCATTTTAATTGTTATTAAATACCCTTTCTGTAGTTATGACTTTGATGGGTGTACGTATTCTACTTCCTGAGAAAATCGGATTAATGTTACAAGGTGGTGGGTGGCTTGGTTTATTTGCTGTCCAGTATATATTCTAATTATGTATTTTCCTTCATAGTGACTTATTTAATACTTAAATTTACAAATACAACAAACTATGTATGGTTTTCCACAGATCATAGAACAATAGTAGAATATTGTTTAAAGTTGCATATTGGATATACATACTGCTTCCTTGCATAACTTTGTAGAATTTGCTTTCTATGTGTAGCTGAGGGTGTCTTGTCTTTATACATTCTAATTTAATTGCTACTTCTTCCTTTGTCACAATGTTGGTTCCTGAAATTTAAAAAGATTAAATATCAATTCTGTGTGCAATCCTGATCACATTTAAGTCTAACCAGCCTGTTGGAACCACCAGAACCATTAGAAAAGAACCTGTTTTGAAATAACAGTGTCCTCATTACAAAGATTATTATAGATCAAATTGTATTTATTTATGTACTGATATTGTACACTTTAATTACTGTCAACTTTTTAATTTTTAGGCCCTTAGAGGGTTTGGGGTTATTTGATAATGTTAAAAGTGAGTCAAAATGGGAATATAAAAAATAGCACCAATATTGATTGAAATAATCTTTCTCAATTTAAGTGAGTATTGTTGAGGCTAAAATCCAACAAACATCAATTCATATCAAAGTGTCCCATTCTAGCAGTATTACCTTACAAGATATTATTTGTTATAAAGATGCCCTTGTAATAATGGTAATACTGTTAGAACTTTGAAATTTCATATTGTTCATTGTAATAACAGAAGAAACTGGCTGGTAGAGATATAATAAAACATTCAACCCACTAATAGCAAAAATATTTTTCCTTAAATACCCAGTTCCCTTTAAATTACAAAATTACAACCACATGTAATTGTAATCGACTGGTCAAACAGCAAACTTACAACAAACAGTTGCTACTCTAATTTCTCTATATATATGATTGAATCCCAGCTATAGTAATATTTATTGGAATATTGGTTTATTGAGAATGAACAATTATCTATTTCGAAACAAAAAAACGCAGCTGGCCTAGAATAGTAACCATCTTTCTTTGTTTACAACGATCGTCAACCTGTACTCACCCAAGTAAATATCTCCAAAGGATCCTGAGCCAATCTTACGTCCCAACCGATACTTATTTCCGACTCGAAGCTCCATTTTGAAATTCTGCATGCTGACATGAAATAACTATAAAACTGACCACTGATTCATTACAGGACGGCCATATTTGCGCTAGACGCAGATCTTTCTTTACGTGAATGGACCTGTGTGATTATTTGTGATATTAGAAAAGAACAAACTCTTGTCAACATTCAATTATTTGTCGTTTAAGTGACTAAAATTTAACTTATATAAAGTTCTATTCACTCTAAATTTAACAGAAATAAGTTTAACGTACTACACCACAACACACGCATCTATGAAGAATTTTTGTATCTCGTCGATTCTCGATTTTGGACTCGACGAATAGACTCAAATCTTTTTTCTCTTTCTTGAGCGCAGATAAGACAAACAATGTCACAGAGTTAACAGACTATAAATTGCCATCAAATTTACATTTTGAGTACTTTTTGGTACCTATATGTTTGCTGCGTTCCAGATGACGTTCACAAGGACAACGCTCTCGAGTCGACCCACCATACCACGACCGCAGTTTTTAGGGTTGCCAGGTGTTCGGTATTATACCGAAGTATTGGTGGTGCGGTATTTTTTTGTGATAAAGTTTTCTCCTTAAAACTTGTTTTTTTGCTCACTGTTATGTATTTTTTTGAAATAGACCTGGCAACCCTGCTTGTGAGTGTCATAAACTCGTTGATAGTAGAAAATTTAAAAAAGTGTGCCGCTGTAAGCTGCAAACAGTAGTTCCAAAACCTTCCAGAATGGCGCTGTTGTACACGGCGGTGTGGTATGAATGTAGCAATTTATTAGCAATTGTAAACGAATTAGATGGCGTTGGTGTAGACCTAGGTATTCGTATGGACAGTGGCGTAACAATACCATCTGGAGCCCGCGGCAAATACTTTGGACGGAGCCCCGATAAAAGTTGTCACGTCATTGTTGTAAATGCCATGGGCATTTCTTACTTGGTTTTAGATATTGTTATTTGTTATTTTTTTAATGTTAGGTTACTTCTGGACTTGCTACCTCTTGGTAGGGAGCCCATTCAGCTCAGGGGCCCGTAGCATTTTGCCAGCCCTGCCACCCTATAGTTACGCCACTGGGTATGAATGTAGCAACCAAATAAAGTACGCCGGGTTAATTAAATATTATTATCGACTAAAGTAGTTACTTATTGAAAATTTCTAAATTCAATTTCAAGATTTGGCGCTTCCTTTAATTCTTATATCTGATGCTAAAGTGGCGCTACCCTAATTTAATGCATTTCGATGGACACTTTTGTGGCGGTGCAGCGCCACATTTTTATTTTTTACTGCGCAATAATTTTGAACTAGGTAATATAATTTAATAATAATATAAATATAAATAAAATATAAATAGGTAATATAAATATATATATTTATAGGTAAATATAAATAGGTAATATAAATTACCTAGTTCAAAATTATGCCGAGGGGTGCAAAAAAGGGTTTCTTGCAGATATATACAATTACATTAATAATGATTTCATAGGTACTAGGTAGGTATAATAAAATTCTTTTTCGTCCCATCTATTCGAAAAGTACGACTTTGCTCCCCTTTAAGTGCGCCCAAAGTTGGTGTTTTCTATTAAGAATCTTTTAGCGGGCAGGAATGAGTTTTCCCCCCTCTTTATAAGTTCCAAGTTCAAAAAGTGCGCGGCAATTAACTTTTCATCCCATCTATTCGAAAAGTACCTACGACTTTGCTCCCCTTTAAGTGCGCCCAAAGTTGGTGTTTTCTATAAGATTGTTTTTAGTGGGCAGGAATGAGTTTTTCCTCCCTATTCATATTATAAGTTCAATAATATTTTTCATAAGTTAAATTATTCATAAGTTAAATTCAAAAAGTGCGCGATAAAGTTCATTGCACTTTTTGAATGTGGAATATCTTAGTGTTCAGCGCCAAAGAAATCGAATGCAAATATTGTTTGAATAAAGACGACAGAACTACAGAACTACAGCCCGCGTTTTTGTCAATTTTCGCGGATTGTTAGAAATGAGCCAGATTCGAACATTATTTCAATCACGCAGAATACCTATAAAATCTACAACGATCTCTATTCCTAATAAAACTGTAAGTAACAATAAATTTTCATAATTGCGAAAACGTCTCAAATGTAAATATAACTTATAGTCGTTTTATTAGCAGATACTTTTTAATTTCAGTCTAGTTGTTACTGTTTTATTAAATAATACTATTATAATAGATTAGAATTCTCATAGATGGTGATGAAAAGTAGAGTGTATCACTCGGGACAAAATATATTTTTGGCTCGGGCGACGTACTTTGAATCCGTTGCTACGTTCAGGATTCTACTAAAGAAACCCTCACTTCGCCATGGATTCAAAAAACTCCCTCGCCGTAAAAATATCATTTTGCTCCCTTGTCATACAATATACTATTATTTCGCTATGACTTAGGGTAGGTATTGTTTGGTGAAAAAAAGACATTCAATTTGGATTTGCTCATAACATTTAATATTTTCTATTTATATCCCGATATTTTCTGGGCTTTGCCGAGTCAGTTTCAAATATATTACAATCTTTATTTCTTATTCTAAATCACAATGTCCATAACACAAGAACATAATTATTTAAATATGGTTAGACAAACATAAAAATGCAGTTCAGCATAATTATACTATTACTTTGCATTTTAATATTACACGACGAACTTATCTAAATTTCTCATACAATACACTTATTATAACACTCAAAGGTAACTACAATTCTGAGATTACATCATATTACATCGGATAAAATTAAATAATAAAATGTATGAACTTACATAACAACCGATCGAATACAGTAGATGGACTAAAAATACTAAAAATAATAGTTATACATATCTATTCCCTTTTTTACAGACAAAGCAGCGTCTTATAAGGCAAGTTTTAAAAAGATAAATTGGCAGAGTTTTTAATTAAAATTTATAAAGAAATGCAGAGGGCATTTTTTCTTTTCATCACATTTTTATTAACATTAAAACTTCAAGGTATAAGATATGACAATCAATTAAAAAAAAACATTCATTCAAATTAATAAATTGTGTGCAATATAATTGAATGCTCATACATGCTGCTTTTAGTATTTAATCATTTTTTTATTAAAAAAATAAAATTAGTGCAAAAAACCACAGCCTACGCCGAAAATAAATTTGCTGTAGGCACATTAATAAATTTTACAATCATTAGAATTTGCCTAAGACCATTAATTGATAGCAAGAATAAACTGTCCGTTTGAAATAAATTGACTTTCAACCTGTAAGATATATATATATTTTTTCATTTACTTCTAATTGGCACCACGGGAGAGATCGTCGTCCTTCCATAAAATCCGACCAGCTAGCTAGGAGATCCTGTCTCACTTAAATATAATGACAAAAATTTGCGTATTTTAAAAATTCTAAATAAAAGTATACATTGTATCTAGGCAAAAAATTGCTTTCAACCTCACGCAAAACAAACATACCTAAGTAATACATAATATGACGTTTTAATCAAATGCTATAATTTATTACAAATTAATTACAATGTGAATGGAGCTCGGAACCCTTACTATTTAAAAGTGTTATTAAATTAAACAGATTTTGATAAGATACATAAAATTATTAATTAATATTTTGAATGTTCGTCAAAATCTTTTTTGAAGAGCTTTGGTAATGATTTTAATTCATTTAAATTTGTTAAGAAAGTAGGTAAGTACATTGAAAGATAAATAGATAAGTGATTTAATATTTAAGTAAATTTTACTTCAACTACCTTTATTGTACGTATTTTACTAAATATTATGGAACCTGATATATTTTGTTTATAGGTACATCGACATAAAATATACCTATAAATAGAAACCCATATACTTATAATCATGACCTGTAAAATAAGTAACTAACTATTACCATGATATCTATGATGTTCATAAGAAACTTATCAAAGCCTACGTAATATTATAAAGGTTTATAATCAAGGTCCATATATTCGTATTTTAGGAATGCAAGTCAATCAGTTTTGGTGAGATGGTATCTGCTGGTTCTTTATTTTTGTCATAGGCATCCTGCGGGGTTACTCGTGCTCACTGTTTCGACTTCTTGGTCTCGATCACTTGGTTCATTGTTATTTTGTTCTTCGCGATTTAGTACGAAAACAGGCTCTACATTTTCGTCATCACTATTAAATCTGAAAAAATACTAACCTGTATTAAAGTGCAGTGGTTTCATAAATTTTATGTTATTACTGTGTTAAAAATCATCGCTTCAATGCAAACAGAAACCACAGAAAGATATCTAGGTATTTTTGTGGGTTATACACATAAATGAATATGTGATACAATCTGTTCAATCTTCCGTATTCGGGTTCGTTTAAAACAAGTAATATTTAACTTACTGGTAACGAGGAACTTCGCCCCGCATCGTGCATATGGCATTCGTCAGAGCTTTGACATAATTTTTGGCAAGGGTTAAAGTTTCAATTTTCGATAAACTCCTATTATCTTTCTTAACGTGTGGTATGACGCGCCTGAGATCCTGAAACATAATAAATAACATACCTAAATGTAAAGACAAATAAAGAGCTGCTGGATGGACCATCGATGCCACTTCGTCTTGGCTATACTTATTAGATATAACCAAAAAAAGCGTGTAAAAATCAAGGATTTTTCGGATAATTTTCCTTGTCAGACACAGTCTTAATTATCTTGCCATTGTTACATTATAACTTTCGCTTGGTTCTGGGGGCCTTCATTTTGTCCATAGTCCAATCCATTACTGACACATTGTAGGCTCGGTTCCTCTTACAATGAGAAGGATGTAGGCTTTACTTTATATCATTTATGCCTTATACCACCACGTTGGCCAAATGCGGGTAGGTGGACTTTGCATGCCGTTGAGACTAAGTCATACAGGTATCCTCATGATATTCCTTCACCGTTACAGAATGAGGCTTTTAAGTTTTTTTATAAATCGCACACAACTTTTGAACTCGGATTTCTGGCGTAATCGAATTCTTAGCCACTAAGCTATCACCATTTAGGCTGTATAGAAGGATGTGTATGTGAAACTTGTTCTTAATTTACTTACTTCAAAAGCCCGATTCAGGGAGTGCATCCGCATGCGTTCCCGCTCATTACTCTCCAGCCTGCGCAGGTTGCGCTCCCGGGCAGAGATACCGCAACGGCGACGGCGGCCCGGGCCCGACGCGGGGCTGCTGGCGGTGCCTGAAGACGAGGACCCCGCGGCCGCCCGCCGAGGCCTACATACCCGTCGAGGTGCCTGCTCGTCGCTTCCACTGCCGCTGTCATAGAACTCTGTAATAAACAATGGAACTGTTATCAGATAACTGTCACCAAAAACTCAAGATCCTGAAAGAGCTAGTAAAGCCGCCATTTTTTAACTCGTATATTTCATGGAATAGAAGTTGTTACTCATTTATGACAATAAATTCCAACAAAGTCGTTGTTGTTTTTCAAATGACTGAGGGGAATGATAATTATGAGTACCTAGATAGAATTGTTGTAGGTATGTTGTTCAGGGACGCACTACCCCCTATTAATTTCATTCATTCACCATAGTATATTTAAAATAAGCCAGCATTTAAATTTCGGTTAGTACTGTTAAACAATAATGGAATTTAGTAACAGGAATAATGCACATACACGCAAAATCTTAGATAAGGCTCCGGCCTTCGATTCTGTTCCACAGTGAAAGTGAATCTCCTCGTAGGTGAATTGCGTAAGTAGGTTCCCAAAGTAGGTAATTTCATTAAATTAAGTAGGTACTTAGTATTTTTTAAAATAATATTTTATTAAGTTCATTTTGTAAATACATATTTCCGTACAGTACGTAGAGTTACGGTTGAATAGGTACAAAATGGTAAATTTGAAAGTTTTGAATTAAGTATGTTGTTAGAGGATTTTGTTCATCAGTGTACCTTCAATTCACAATCAGATTCCAAGAATATCAAAA
Organism: Erynnis tages; assembly: GCA_905147235.1. NCBI lineage: Eukaryota > Metazoa > Arthropoda > Insecta > Lepidoptera > Hesperiidae > Erynnis > Erynnis tages. The sequence goes on from LR990082.1 coordinate 6,673,090, forward strand.
GAAGAACATTATTAATGCCTAAAAACATAGATTATAGATAACATTAACTTCATTTTCGTTCTAAAAATACATATTCATTCGACTGTAAATTTATTAAAAAGAGCTCCAGTCATTCCCGACATTTTGTCGATAACGTGGGCGTTAGCTGAAAGGCTAGCCTTCCATTGATGTCAATAAATATTATCGTTATCGCAAACGCGTCACCAACATATAGGTACCGGAAGAACTTAGTAACTGCAAAGCTGGCGACACATCAAGTGAGAGCATTCGAATTTGTGCAACAAGTCTGCTCGAAACTTGGACGTTACGTGACGCGACTCTACGCTTGATAAAGTATTTGCGTAACTAAGCGAGTGCCGACTAATCGATTAAACGCACGGCTACGGGTAGTTTTCGTAATGTATTTATCAGTTGCTATGTTTTTGACTCGGATTTTACGTAGACTGCTTACAACACTGTTACAAAAATGATAATACTCGCAAATGCACTCGCCCTTAATATTTGTGAAGGTCTAAACCTATAAAACATCATGTTTTGTAGTGTTTGGAGTCTCTTGATACCCGAAGGCAATACCGATGTATAAAAATTAAATGTATTATATGTAGGTACGTAAAGAAACAAAAACATAACAAATTACTCTACAACGCTACCTACCATGTAGATAAGTAGATACTCGTAACTACTTTCCTTCAAGCTCTAGCAGTGTGGCTGATTGTTATCACATTTCATTAATTATTATTGACACTGAAAACTAATCTGTGTGTAATAAATAAATCGTGTAGGTTAGATAGCCTTAAAAATTACAAAGGCACAAGCTAAGCAAATAAGGTTACAAGTTTCTTTTGCGTGTCATCATGTATCTTAGGGTGGCAGCCTGAGAGGAGGCACAAGCTCACAAATTTCTTACTCTATTTTAGTTGAAATATCTTGTATCTACTTAAACAATTTTTTATAAATAGATTAATATTAACATCTACTTATTAGCCAGCATATCGCTTTCCGAAGTAGATACGGAGGTCACTTTTAACATTCGTAGTTCTATGGCTTAAGGAATAAAGCGTACCTCCAGCTTGTTCAATCTTCATTTCAGCTTCATCGGGTTTGTTGTCGTAGTACTCGGAGGTGTCATCCTCAAAATACAGCATCATTTGATCCGGCGACGCGGCCTCTGAACCGCCGCCCTCGCCGCTCGCCCACTGGGGCATCTTCAGATCTGAAATATTATACGAGTATCAAGCATGTAAATCTTGTTAGCTAAAACGCGAGAGGGACGTAGGATTAAGATGAAAAAAACATTAATTTGATGAGGTAGATGCTACAGTTACAGTCGATTTTCAAGTTTGACCTTTCGCTGTCTAAAGGCTCTTTTTAAATTTTAATTACTGTAGTATCAAATCATTATCATATCATCATATCATATTCATCATTAATTGAAATCCTTTGTCCTGAATGACTTAGAATCAACGCACAGCCTAAACCGCTGATCGTAGAAATCTGAAACTTTGAAGGAGTGTTCTTTGTATGACGTAGTCGTCAAATAAAAAGGGAATTTCCGAAATTTTACCCCTAAGGGGGTGAAAAATGGGGGCAAAGTTTGTATGTATACGTGATTCCTTGGTCCGATCTGCTTCAAAATTTGCATAACCATTCTTTAAGGGAATTAATGGAAGATGCAATTCATATTTTATATCAATATATTTATATTAATACTCCTTAGTGTTTTTGTTTTAAATAACATTTGATTTTGACACAGTCATGTTTGAAAACTCAATCCGATTAAATGTCACCTGCTGCGAGTTTTTTCTAGTGTTCTAGAGGAGGCGCATGTCCAACAATGGACTAAGAACGGCTGAAAATAAGAAAGAAGGGCTGAAAAGATGGCTGAATATTATGACGTTTGTTGGAATGAATCTTGGAGGAATCAAAAAAATGCCTGCCGGGATAGCTAAAACAGACATTAAATTACCTACACATTAAAGTTTTATTGGAACGTAGGTACTAATTTCTGAAACTATCATTCGGATTTATTTATGACTAGCTGACCCAGCAGGCTTCGCTCTACCAATGATTTTTTTTTTTTAAGTTAATAGCCTATGTTACTCAGGCTGAATGTAGCTTTCCAATGGTGAAAGAATTTTTGAAATCGGCCCAGTAGTTTTTGAATTTATTCGTTACAAACATACAAAAATCCAAATTTTTCCTCTTTATAATATTAGTATAGATAGCCACATTCACGAGGAAAGCTACGAGTAACTTTTCATTGAGGAAAGTTTGCTTTAATTTGCTTAGAAATAATCATTCTTATTTCTTCTTTCACTTTAAAAAAGAGAGACGGGTTGATGTAATTTTCTGTTGAGAGGTTTAACCGGCTGGAGGGCGGATAATCTGCGTGATCCTACACAGAACACAGTCATGTAAATTCTTTGTCCTGAATGATTGAGGGATCAACCTAAACCTTAAAATATTATCGTAGAGACCTGTAACTTGGAGGGTGTATTCTTTTTATGTTAATAATAAGTTTTGATATCTAAACAGACCTACGCAAGATTATTTTTGCAGAGCGAAGGCTGCGTAGTTGATATTATTGACGCTTATTCGATCTATAAAATTTATCTCGAAAACGCTTCGATCAACAATGATCGAAGCGAAAACGAGAACACTAAGGTCTTGTTTTACGGTTTGTAAGGGTGTTGTTTTGATGTTGGTTCTCATGAGCTCGTCCTCTCAATACAACCTTGACTCTTTCTATCCCATTCGAAGTTTGACTTGGGTGGATTAAATGGGTTGCAGACAGCTTGAATGTTCGTTTAATAAACATTTATTTTTAAAAATCAAAGAAGGTAAAGAACTACGTTTACTTCTTAAATATTAGGTACGCTTATTAAAATGTGAACTAAAAATACGCGTGGCTCGGTTGCAATTCTGAATAAAAATTTAATGTTATATGTATTTGATTACCATGACTATTAATCAGCTGGTGTTTTCAAACAATAAACGAGATCGTGCTGAGTTTTGTAAGCACCGGCATTGATAAGATTACGTTGACAGTCACTATTTACAACTTTCTCGATTAACCGATTAAAGTGTATAATCTATTATTTAAGTGTGTAAAGGTACATTAAAAGCATATAACTTCTGATTTTTTTTATATAATTCCAAATGTGCTCGCAAAATCTGTTATTTTTGGGGTGTAGTTCCGAAAGGGTCATAGGTACCGCTTTATTCGGAACTTTATCCATTTTTTTTATAAGGTAAGAAAATTCCTATTAACAGTCGGGTGTTTAAATTCCTTCGGGTTTAAACCTTATGGACATAAATTCCCTAGAATATCATTCAGAAGGTCACTCATGTAAGTGGAACTTGAGTTTTACAAATGGTAGAACGGTGCTTTGGAACCTCTTATCGTATCGTACTTCATCCACGCTTCCATAATTCCGTTCCAAGTATAAATACGAGTAGGTAACTAGCTCATAGCTGCAGTGGCATTACAATATCAGAAGATAAGTAGATACCTATCCAAACAACGAGAGGTATTTTATAGTGTTCCTCAAGGAAGCATTTTAAGGCTAGGATTGTAGAGCATAGCAGGTATTTAGCGCTACCTCACTCCCCGCCTGGCGCCGCGCGGATTCGCAAGATCAAATGAACTCTGACCTCGCAATTCTAACAGTAGTGCAATTGTACTATGTTTTTCGTTATTTTAGTTTATTTCACAATTACATAATCTATGAACTAATTTTAATAATGACATAATTGTTGGTAAACTTAAATAAATAAATATATTATAAATCTTAAAGTACCTAAGTATGTAAGTAAGAGTAAGTATAATTAAAAAAAAATACATCGCGTTGGGGTACCGCTCCTACTTATTCGTTTAGTTTTATGAACTATGTTGGTGACTGGTGTTAATGTTTGTGTAGCAAAACAATATAGGGGTGCGAGATGAGATGTTAAGTGACAAGGGCGTGGGCGGCGGCTGGCGCCTCCCGTTACTAGGCAACCACCCGACGCTGCGGCGCCGCCGCCGCCCGCCTAGATTGACATCAACAAGAACATAATAATTGAACCTAACTACGATAATTGTACACGTAAAGGAAAGCGACCATTCGCAGTGCTTCAATTAAACTCACCCTGAAAATATATTTTGGTATTTCATAAGTATGTAACTATACTAAATGCTATGCCCTATTTTTTAAATTTCCGTTGGTAACTAAAGAGCTTTTGTTACTCACATCTAATTATACCAAAACGGAAAAATAAATTGAATTCAGGTTTCGACTCCTATCATCAACTCCTATCCTAGCCGCAGGTAAGTAGGATTACCTACTAATTATAGCACGATGAGTTTCCTAAACCTACGCACTTTTCTTAGAAATATCCGAAGTAGAGATCATATTTACATGTGTGGGCGGGGGTTGAAATTTGTAGCACATTGTAAGGCATTCTTACTTTATTGCTACATTTTTACACACATTTTATGAATTTATTTTATAAAAGATTTAAGCATACCTAAAACGCATGATATTAACAACAACGTGGTCGGCGATAACAAAATTGATTAAATCGTATACTTTCGTTTCGTCTGACCTTTAATTTTTTTACAAATTTTGCGGTATTTCTGACTAGCCGACGGGATTGCTTTATTATTAAATACCGTTTAACTTTTCTTGCGTCCAATTTTTGAGGTTAATAGTAGAGCCAAATTACAATACGAATTTATTATAAAGTTGCCAGTAGCCTGGAGCCAATCTCTGTCAAATGGAGTAAGTATATATGTATAACTGGAGATATCCCTTACCTAAATCTTAAAACGCAAAAGCTCTCATTTGATCGATGATTAGTTGTCAATGCTGCGAGTTCTTCCTAGAGAAGGGCCCTGTCTAGCAATGGACTACGAAGGGCTGAAAAGACAGCTGAATATTATGACATGTTGCTGAAATGAGTCTTGGAAGGATCAAAAAAATTAGGGCTATGCGCTAATCGTTAGCCCGCCGGGACAGCTAATACATTATACTTACATACAATATTACAGTTTGTTACAACGTAGGTACTCATTTCTGGAACTATCATTCGGATTTGTTTATTATAGCCACCTGATATCCACATTCATGAGGAAAGTTACGGGCAACTTTTCATTGAGGTAAATTAGCTTTTATTTGCTTAGAAATCGATATTCTTATTTCTTTCACTTTAAAAAAGAGAGACGGATAGATGTCGTCTTTTGTGGAGATATTTAACCGGCTGGTGGGTGGATAATCTACACATGTAAAAATGTACACATGTCCTGAACGACTGAGAGATCAATGTACAGCCTAAACCGCTGATAGTAGGGACAGGGACCTGAAACTTGCAAGGAATGTTCTTTGTATGATGACTAAGTCATCCGAAGAAAGGATTTTTTGAAACAGGGGAAAAGTTTGTATGGGACGACGTGATTCCTTGGGTCAATCTACTTCAAAATTTTCATAACTATTGATTATAAAACACATTATGTAGGTATTAGACTTTTATAGAACAAATACCTAATATCTGCAATGATCTAAATATTTTAATAACACAGTTTTTTATAAACTTAGCATCTGCTAAAATAGGACTTTTGAAAATAAAATACTATACTTATATAAGTTGGCGGAGAGTGGAAACTTGAGTGGAGTTACTTAGTTCTTAGAATCGAGTGCCAGTATTTGATAGTTAGGGCTTCTCAATCGAAGCTTACAAGTTAAAGTTGTTGGATTTTCGCATTAATAGGGAAGGTGAACAGAATTTGTGGTGAAAGTTCCTGACAAAAATAAACTAAAAATAAAATAATTAAAGGTATTATAAGTTTCAATAGATAGGCAAAATTAATTTGGCAGAGCGAAGCCTGCCGGGTAAGCTAGTCTTACGTAATATTTCAAATAGTCTAGTATTAATATGTATACGTCAGTCAGTCAGTAACCCATTAATGACCCACTACAGGGTCGGGTCTCCTCTCAAAATGAGAGGGATGTAGACCTTAGTCTACCACGCTGGCCTTGTGCGGGTTGGTGGACTTCACATGCCTTCGAGAACATTTTTTTCTGAACTCTCAGGCATGCAGGTTTCCTCACGATGTTTTCGTTCACCGTAACAGCAGGTGATATTTAATTTTTATAAAGCGCACATAACTTTTTTACAAAACCATTGGTGCGTGCCACTCTGGGATTCGAACCCGGACCCCTCCATTCGAGGTCGAATTCTAAGCCACTGGGCTATCGCCGCTATGTATATACGTAATATTACGTAATTTTGTATTAATGCCCATAGACATTACATATAACGCATCCTCGTTTCAACCCACTTTCAACCTAACTGAATTGTCAATTCACTTAAGCGAGTCTAATTTTGCATCTCGATTTTGGGACTGGTTTTTCTACTTGGATATTCAAGTAGTGGGTCACTTGGTTATTAATTGTCTTGTTGTTCATAAAAGTTGATTGTTCTGTTTGTTTTACATTATTAAATGCTGCATACCCAAATGTTACTACCAACGTTGCGATTTCGTAAATGTTAACTATTTGCGCACCACCAACCTCAGAAATAAGAATTTTTTCTAAATTTTCAAATGTAAAATGCGTTAAAAGGGAGTTTTTACTGATTTTAATAAAAAAGTTGACTGTGTTTTCAGTTTTTCTTACAGAACTCAAAAACTAGCTTGTTAAGTTTAGTGCAGCGTTGAATATTTTTTTGCAACAGCATTATAACTGTGTTTGAGGGAGTGACGGCTCCGATAGGTTTAAGGTAAAGCCACCGCATTTCTCAATAGTTGCTCATTTCTACAACTTAATTTAAATTTTTTAATAAGTATTTTATTTTATATTTATGATTATTGATTAAAAACGATATGTATTGTTAAAACTTAATTTATTGTAGTTATGCTGTTTGCCTTAACATTTTGCGTCATATCATAATATTTCACCTGTGTTAACAAACTACGGTACATAATATTGATACACGTAACATTTATTATAACTATTGTTTAAATAGGTAGGTAGTAGGTATATTTAATAAATAAGTGGTAAAAATATCAATGCTTCATAACACAAACGCCTAACCAGCATATAAAAACCTAAAAAAAATTAATCCCCTTAAATAACTCTTACTTATAAGAATGTACCTTATTCATTTTTTATAAATACAATTTACCTAGGCTGTCCGATACCAATTAAAAGTAAGTATTACCGATTTAAACATGTAATATTACGTTGTATTTACATTGTTAAACGCCTGAGTTTGTCTAAGGTAATTTATCGTTCTTCAAACATTATTTATAAAAGATGATCCTCCTTCTTACTATATCTACTCTCATACTACGAAAATATACTATTTAAGTATTTACGACTATTTACACTATTTCCATAAAGATAATAATACAAATGCCTAAATTAAAGTAATTTCTTAGTTTTTAATCATTTTAAGTAGTCATCTCTGCCGCCTTAGTAGTCATATTCATGTAAGTTATACATACATAGGATTAAGATAAAAGATTGCATTGTAAAAACGTCTTATGCTATTGGTAAGTATCCATAAATTAAAATAATTATTATAATATGTCCTTAACCATATGCAAATACCAAATTGTCTCAAGGACAATGGACATTACACTAATAATTAATCAGTTAGCGGTTACGTCCATCTCGGAGGAACGAGCTTACGGCAGTTGACATTTGCGTGACATTTGGAAAAACGAGTAGGTAGTTGATAGTGATGTGCTTTCTTTAGGCTCAGTCCGAGTTTGTGGATCATAATCCATTACGATTTCCGTTTCCGAACCGGACCATGGATCGGATCACAAGTACAATATTCGATCCAGTTTTCAAAATATCGCATGAAAATACCCCATAGCATAGAAATATTTATACCTATATTAAATTTATTTCAAACAAAAATTACCGTTTAGGGATACAGAATATCCATACCTAGTAGCTAATGGAAAACATGGAGCAATATAACTAAGTGATGTTTGCAGTGCTGCCAACAAGACTAACATAAAATTTTCTAAAACGCTGTTAAAATTTTGTAAAATTATGCTAAGACTTTATGATTTATGTTAAAAATTATGCTATTTTTATGTCAAATAAAACGTTATTTAACTTCAAATATTGTTTAATCAACATTAATAACAAATACCTATAGGTAGGTATGTTATGTTTTAATCGTGTATATTATCAAATAAAATATTGACATCTTGGTTTTCATCCACTGCCGATACGATCTACATACACAAATGTAGGTCGTATCATATTCGACAGGCTATAACCAATCCTTAAAATCTAGCATTTACTCTACCACTCTGCCCGGTAATGCTGACTGTTATATTAACGACCAATCAATTTTATAGTATACGTAAAACTGACAACAGAACTGTATTGTTAAAACTGTAAGAACTTTTCATTTTTTCTTTCAAGAAAAAGGAAGACAATGAATAATGTTTGTTATTGGTATATTTCATGAAATTTTTTGGGGAATCCCCGAATTACTGTAGAGAGCATTTAACGCAAAGGCGGGCCCTAGCTAGTTGCTGGCAACCAGTGTTGCCACCTTAGGTCTCATGAAATGTCGGCGATATTTACGTAAGTACGCAAGGTAGCAAAACGGTAGTTTGTTTCATGGTTTAACTTTTATTAAATAATTATTTTATATTATGCTAAAAATATGTTATATGCTAAACAACTAATAAAAACGCTAAGCAATATAAAATAATGCTCAATTTAGCATAAAATATACTAAATTGGCAACATTGGATGTTTGGATCGTGGATCCTTAATTTTTTGGTATCATCTTTCTACACCATAGTGACATCGACAGCAAAACGCGATTTGTGTCATAAAATTAAGCAAATAATGGTTCTAAATATACCATAAAACATTTAACAAATTAAAGTCAATCACAACAAAATCTTACGACCGTGACCCGTTACTTGACAGCGTAGACACAAATTGCAGCTCGTATGGCTTGGTTTGGATGCGATCCGAAAATCGATTGGTTCCTATCATAGTATGTCTACGATCTTTTTGTAGAAGACCCGAGGCGTAGACCTAGTTGCTGAGTTTTGCTGACGCCATAGCGTGTAGCTCGCACGTGATTAAATTTGTACAGAGATCAAATTTAATACGAGCACGATATAAACATTGTGATTACATGTGTAACCAATAGTTGTTGCGCTCACGCATGTAATCGTAGTGCAAGAAAATAAATTCACTTTACAAAGTAAGGTTTCAGAAGTCGGATATCGGGTTAATCTAAGCCAACGATAAAATTATTGTAATCCGCGATACATACCTACAACATAATACAAACTTAATTGGTCTCTCTCTCTCATACTTCATCTCTTTCTTGGCTTAGGCTTAGATAAACTATTGTAGGTGTATAGTAGATTAACGCTTAGAAGTAGTAATAGCAGTAGTACAGTACATCCGCACTTTACAAACTTGGATGCGTTGCTACATGAGGACTTAATCACGTCAGTCTAAGTATCACCGACAAACACATGTCCTTTACCGAAACTCAAGACAAGACCGACATTCTGCTTCACGGCACGTTAGGAGGGTAAAAAATCCTTGGGCGTACAAAAGCTCTGACAAAGCAAAAATTATGCCATCAAAAACAAAACTTATAAAAAGATCCAAGTCTCGCAACTCAGTTCTTGCACCGTAAAAATGATCTCAGAATCATTTCTTTTTGTGTTGTCAATCTAACTGCAAATGTAACTTTGTAATCCTATACATTTGTATGGGTTTACAAAGCTATTTATGCAGTTGGCGTATCTAGAAAACTGGACCGAAATTGCATTTTTTTAGTTTTTCCTCGATATACACTAAATAATAACTGTATTCTAAATTTGAAGCTTCAATGTTTGCTAGAGTGCCTTAGAATTTTGATGATCGGTCAGTGAGTGAGTGACAAAATTAAGAAACTTGGACTAGTTTTATGTAAATATATTTTATTTATCTATAAATAGATTTTATATAGGGAGTTGAAAATGGCCTGAATTTCTTCGAGAAAAGGATGGTGCGGCCGTGCCGCTTTTTTACTCGACTTGGCGGGGGCACTGTCGTGCCCCCAGATGTGATTTAGAAGCAATAGCCTTCATTTTGGATGCTAAGTAATCTGTTTAGGTTTGTATGAACAAAATCATATTTTGTAAGAAATTAGCTCAATCCTTATGATTTCCGTATGTGCCGTATGCCGTATGTTACATAATATAGACTTTATAGACTATAGTCGTACAGCAGACTTGGCGGTGTGACCAGTCGTCAGCACGCCTGTGGCTACGTCACAGCCAGCGTGCCGGCCGACCTTCGCTCGCTACACGCAGACCACTTTCACCTTGCTTACCACCGCTAGCCCACTTATGTACCACCATTGTTACTGTACTAGAGCATTGCATAATAAAGCTCTAATATTACTATGAAAAATACAAATCTAATTGTCCATTCAAATCCGGCCATTGAAAAGTGAATCAAGGTAACCTCTTTGTTTTGTTATGCCAAGATTTACATGTATCTTGTGTAGAGCCGATTGACGCGTAATAAAATAGAGCTTCCGAATAAGAGTATTGCAGAGTGCAAAATGTTGGAAATATTCTTTTAACTTTAGATCTTTTAATAGAAAATTGCCACATAAGCTTATGTTAATTAAGGTGCGTTGGGGTAAGTTGGGATGGTTTTTAGTTGCATTCGTAAGATGTTGGCAAGTTTTTTTTCTCATAATCTACATTACTTATTGTATAATTTTTAAATAACCATAATAGATTATATTTTATAAAATGGTTAAGTTATAAACTGAGAATGTAATAGAAATGGCTTTGATTCAAGTTTAATTTAAGTAGATAGCAATTTTGGTCTCTTTAAATTGTTTGTTTTAATAAAATCGACTGTATGTTATTACACGCAAACTGTTTTTAAGATTGCTGGTACCACAAAAGCTGTTCAAATATAAGTAAAACAATGGCAGCAAATTTGTAAAGCCATCGTCATCGAAGTATATTATTTTTTACACCAAGGTCTACCTTTAAAATTAAATAACACCGAAATGAAGTTAAGTAATACTTAATTATAAGTTATAAATATAATACCTAATATTAAATAATAATGATAAATACAAATTTTTGTTTACATGGCAGTTTTTCAGTTTGCTTGTGCTAGTAAAAATTTAATATTGTAAATTTCTTTTCGCGGTCGTTTATTGATAGGAGATTGGCAGTAACAACTGATAAAACTTGCGAATTTAGTTCGGCTTTTATCACAGGGCCATGAATGTTTACTATATATTGATAAGAAATAACAACAAAATTTAATTTGTTTTGTACCCACCTCTGCGTCACTATAAATAATCATAATAACATGCTCTATTTAAAATTCAATGGTTTCCGAGTAATTTGAAGTTTGAAGTTAATTGAATTTAAAGAAACATCACTTTTAGGCTAACTAAAGAGCCATTACAAAAAACCACTTAATAAACTTCAGGTTTTTAGTCAGAAAACTACGACAGGTTTGATAATTATAGTCTTTTCTGACTTTTTACTAACTTTCATACAAATGCTGCTGTTTATTTTTAAAAAGTCTAATAAATTTAATGTGCCAAGAATCTATCTATCTTTCTAAAATTTATCCATCTTTCTTACGTTATATAAAACAAAACAACTTATAAACGCGTTAAGGTCTGCAAAAAATAAAAAAATGTTTGAGTATTGGTTTTAGTAAGATTCAAAATCTAATCCTTACTCTACATATAATTATGGATTCTCGATATAGGCATCCTGCATCTTAGTAAGCTTTTAATGCTTTCTAATCTTAATGTAAATAGAACTTCTTGTACGCATGTATGTATGTATGTGTTTATTATTGATAGAGAAGCAAAGAATATCTTGTTACATATAAAATACTTAAAATGTGACTGAGTTTTTGAACTTTTATTTCGCTTTCTTTCCAGTAGGTTAAATGGAACCTTCACACTTTGATAAAATAATATTTTTCACGATCTAATTAATAGGTACGATAAGTATCACTCCTCACGTGCTTTTGTATCTTGCTGATCTCTATCTTAAAACTACTTTCACTACTCTGAAAGCATTTATTTTTTCTATAACGAGATACAATTTGTTACGCACATTGCTTTGAATATATAGTTCAGTCGACCCTCGTTTCCCGGGGTAGCTTGCCCAGGAAGATACCCTACCAACACGACACCCTCATTAGCCGCTAGGTGGTCTCGTCATTATGAGTAGCACACATATTTCTGTCCTACTATCAGAGGTGTGAGTGAGCGTCTATTTGCAGAGGGTATTTCAGGCTGCTGCTATTATACTTGCTTTCTATTACTATATAATAATATACGTATATATAAAAATACATAGAAATACCTATCAAAAGCTTAGCAACAAATATTAAAAAAAAACGAAATGATAGTATGTATTAGAGATGAAACGGATATCCGGTAACTATCCGGTATCCGGCTTATCCGGCGGCCTTAATACAACCGGCCGAATACCGGATAGCTATTATACTTATTATATATATTTTAAGTAATTATTTGCTTTATTTAGTAGTCTTAGTATCACTTAAGAAATATAATTAGTTTTAGTTTTGTAATTTTAATAACACAATAGTAAATTAACGTAATAGAAAGAAAATGAATTAATTAGTACTCATACTGAACGCGAATTATGGTGAATAAATACTTATTTCTCTGCATTGAGAGGCAGCAAGTGGTTTCGCTTCTCTTCATAAATAAGGCCAGCTTCAGAAAAAAGTCTTCGCTGTACACACTGCTGCAAGGTGCTGAACGATACATTTTGACAAACTTTGTTAAATTTGGGTATTGTTTGGCATTAGTTGCCCACCAAGAATAAGGGTCACGATTGCGATCAATTCGCACTGACTTGAGATAAAAATTCAGCTCACACGTTATCGCGTTTCTTTCTTCATGTTGAACCTGGTCAGTATTGTTTTGGTCAGTCCGGCGGCCGAATATCCGGTATCCGGCCAAACTGCTATCTGTTTCATATGTACCGTGTCTACTATGTATGCAGCTTCATTGATATATATATTATTGATATTGATATAATATAGAAACCTAGACAAGAAAAACCTTTTCCAATCCTATTGTTATAACGAGTACATTATATATCTTTATTAGTACAAGTGTGTATTACATTTATGGACAGAAGCACACAACACCCCCGTACCGTAACTTGCACGCAATGCATAATTATCATTGATCGCATGTATCTTGATATGAAACTTCTGAAAGATCTGGCATCCTTGATCCGTAAAGAATACCTATGTATCAACGTAAATAAAATATGAAAATACAAATATGTAATATTTTAAAATTTTTATGGCATTAAATTGGTTGAGGATTGAGTTAGACATTTATGTGTCTTAGACCATGCCTACTACGTACTACAAGAACTTGCTTGCTTGATAGCGGATCAATAAAGGTGCGGTGTACCTTTACGGGCAAATTAAAATTAAAAACCTATAATACTTTTCATAAATTACATAAAATCAATAGAAAACCTCTAAACCTACGGTTTATCAGATATAAACCTGATTTATGACTAGGTTTAAACTGTAACGATAAAAAATATACAGTTATTATCATATCACAGTCAATAAGTACATATGGGTTTTAATATTGCTTTAATTTATGTTATTTAGAAGTATTCTTACGTGAATTTCTATGAAAAGATAGTTTTACACGTGTTTAAGCGTAGCACGTAGGTAAGCGAAGATTACATGCAAGCTGAGTTTACTTTCTAATAAATCTAAATAAATAAACATTTTAAATAATAATTTTTATTTTAAATGTTTTAGTTAACATAATATTGAAAATCTTGGCTGTGTTTTGAATGACAGGAATATTAAATGTAACTGTCCCATATTATATAAAAGTATTTAAGATGATGCAGTATACTGTTTATTGAAATTGACTATCAAAAAGATAAAAAAATCCTTAAAATATTATCTCGTAATTTATATACAAATTGTTATCGTAATTTAGGTAGGTACATACCTTAGTAGATGTTTAGTGTTTTGATAAATACAATATTTGATATGAACGTGTTTTTGTTTATCAACTTAATGCATGATGTGCATGGCATAACTAAACCATCCGGGGCCCGTGGCTAATTCATTGGATGTGGCCCCAGTACGTTCTTAATGACGTCTTTTAGTTTTTAACGTTTAGGGCTACTTCTGGGCCCGCGGCCTCTCAGTCCGAGGCCCCTTCAGCCCTGGGGCCCGTGGCATTTTGCCAGCCCTGCCACCCTATAGATACGCCACTGATGATGTGTGTCTATCCAAAGTTAGTTGTTCGTAAAATATTGCATTTAAATAAGTGTTTCTTGTAGTTTTCGGAGTTTTCGCTGCATACTAAAACGTGAGATCTTTTTAAAAACTATGTAAATGAAAACATGCTACTACTTTCAATACAGTTTTAAGCACATTTGTGTTATACATAGATATATTTTATAGGTGGTAGAATCATTGCAGTTCATTTTACGTTATGATGATGTTTTTGTTTTTCTCTTTGTTGATGGCGCCACGTAATTTTGCGCATCGATAATTTCAAATATCCGAATCGGACTACTGACGTTTCTGTTGCAGTCCGGCCGGGGATACCGAAGACATAAAGGCGATCACTAGCACGTCAGGCCTACACGCCTGTTTGTAGCTTCTACATTATAAAAATATTCGTAAATCTTTTGCACTCCGACGTGAATAGGTACGTGATAACTAAAAATAACCTTGATTATCTTATACAACTCGATTTATATAGGTATGTATAGGAAATTAAAACACGTTTAGGCACGATGCATGCTCTTGTCCCAATGACAGTCACGTTATTTTTTAAATTTAACTGGGTTTTTATAATGCAGATAAAATAATTCATTTATATATTTATAATTATCCACTGAGTTAGTAATGATTACCTTACTGTTATTTATTAATTTTGGGGGAGGATCGGGTACGACTGTTCTATCGTTACAGGAGCTGGCGACAAAGTACTTAATCTACTGTATATGTATATATATACTGAGATATCAAATGGAGAGATACTAATCATAGTAATCATTCAATGAAATTGTAAACAAACACTTGTCATTCTTTAATTTAGTCTCAAACGATCCAGTAAGTCAGTAAAGTAAAATATTAATTGAAACCACAATATTATCCGGTGGAACTCTACATACCGTTTAGAGCCACGAAACATGATTATAACATTATAAATCAATCAAATTTATTTGTAAAACTTGTTCCGATAGCATAAACTTGTTCCCATATTATACGTTAATAATGTAACACAAATGTAAAATAATTTACAATGTGCTTGTACAGATAGAGTTATAATTTTATCTCGATTATAAAAACCTAGTTTTTCACAGTTTAGTATATAGGTATAAAAGTTTATTCCAAAGAAGTTTATATTTACCGAGCGATATTGCATTATTATGCAGCAAATACCTACTATTTTATGGTCATCAATGATACCACAGCTTAGTGACAAGTTACGTGTTTG
Organism: Erynnis tages; assembly: GCA_905147235.1. Taxonomy (NCBI): domain Eukaryota; kingdom Metazoa; phylum Arthropoda; class Insecta; order Lepidoptera; family Hesperiidae; genus Erynnis; species Erynnis tages. Next base: position 6,688,633 of record LR990082.1, read on the forward strand.
GAACATAACTAAAATACGCTCCAGTTACTTACTACTTTGAAGATGCATTACAAATACTGTTTATCAACCTATTCACGTAATTTAACAAAGAGTTTGCCTTTCACTTAGCATTCAAAACTGACACGTAGGTTAATTTTTTTTTTGTCTGCATCGAATCAAACTTACCTTTCGATGCCGCCGTGGTCGGTCCGGGTAGCACAAAATGAAATTCACTGTGTTTTCATGGTTGTAACTAGATTGTATAGTAGCGAAAGTGATAGTTTCCGCGTACCGGAGTGCGGTGAGAGAGTTTGAGTTGAAACGTGTCGATTAAGATATGGGTGGTAGCGTGCGGCGCATGCAACCGCGTCGGCCACTCGACTGGTAGTGGCGGCGGGCCGACGGGCGAGTTGGTGGCGGATGAGGCAGGCAGCCTCCTCGCGGGAGAGTGCTGGCGCAGACCACTTGCGCGAGTCGCCGCCCTTCATGAAATGGCCAGGAGCTTACGACTTACGTTACGAATCGCATGCCGCGCGCTTTCGTGATTTGTACCTATATGATATGTATGCAATATGCATAGGTATGCCGCATATCATTTGCAGAGCATATAGATGCAGAGCTGGGCATAAAATAGTTACATGAGGTTACGCTACTGATTTCGCATAATTGTTAGTTAAATTATTACCCAGCAAAGTTAATAGTTAAATTAATAATTATGATTATAAGAAATATCATTTTTGTCATCTTTGGAAATAAAGTAGAACCTCTAATCTCTGATGTATAATCTCAACTTAACTACATACAGTAGAGCCTCGATACTTCATTGTATCGCCCATAAATATATATGCACATCTAAATACAATAATTCAAAATTATGTACTTATACGTACCGTATATTCACATCATACTCGTAGTTCAAGATGTATCACACCACATCGAAAATTTAAATTCAGCAGACCTGTTGCGTCACGACATAAAGCAATTTGCCCAGCCCATCGCAAAACTTGCAACAAGTGCGTAAGACGCCCGCGCCCTGACGACCACAGCGGAGCGGTATGCGTATATGCTCTCCGCCCGCCCAGACGCCCACCAACAACAAGATTTCAGTATCTCTTTCAAACCTTTCTAGAACATTAACAAATACAAATAGATTCAAGGGTCTTAGCCTAGTTTACGTTAAGAAATTGTTGTAGGTAAGGCCTATGTAATATACCTACATGTACATAGCTATACAAGATGATTTTTTTAAGTGTGCATGGATGGTGAAATCCGTAACTATGAGGAATAGCGAAAAATAATGAAAAAAGTCTGGGGACCGATTTTGGTGAAAACTAAAACTGCATCATTGGATTTTTGAAAAATCAATAGGCCTAGCGAGGATTCGAACCCATTTATTTTGAAAAAAATCACACTCTGTATTATTCCATCATTCGATAGTGTCACTAATAAGGAACGAATTCTGGAAAGTAATGACATACAGCCGATTTCACTTTCGTTTTTTTTTTTGTATGAAAGATGAGTTACGGGCGAGTGAGACATTAGACATATCTGATGAAATTCGGTTGAGTCGTTTAAAAGTTGTGGGGGTTGAAAGAGAGGAAGAATTACCGAATGTCTGCAAATATAATCGAGTGGGATCTCAAATGAAAGCGCAGCACGTGTACATTACAAAATTATATTTTCAATGAAAATCGGTTGAGCCTTGAAAAAACTCTGGGGGTAGGTACTAGTGGGGAAAATACCCAATATCTGCAGATATATAATTGTGTCGGTGGTTGAGTTCCTGAGAACCTGAGTTCCCTTAAAAAAGTAAAAAATAATGAAAGAAACTCAATCTTAAAGTACCTAACTATGTAAGATGTTATAAAAAAAATACATCGCGTTCGAGGACCGCTATTATATTCGTCTATGTTGTATTAGTTATGTTTAGACTATTTGTAATTGAATTGTTTGGTTTGGAGCGGTCCCCCATTCCTTTATTTTATCTAGTTAAATGTTTTTCTAGCTATATTTCCAGCTTCCTAAAATCTAAGTTACGGCTACAACATCAATAAAATCTAGGTAGATAAACTTGTTTTATAATTATTTGATAGTTTGTTTTTCTATGTTTAAAAAATAAAAATCTGATACATATTCACTATTAATAGTAATAAGTAATAAACTTTAGCGGTTAGCTATTTCATGGCAAATTTCGACTCGTTTTAACTACGGTCGGTGGAAAATCCTTAAGCCCCGTTTTCACTAGGGGACATAATTTTTCCTGCCACTCTGTTGTAGGGATGCGACTTTTTTGGGCTCGATCCGATACTGCGGATCCATACGGATCGTAACGTAACGTCTATCCGATACGCGGATCGAATGCATACGATCCGATACCCAAAAGATAGATCCAAAAATCGCATTAATTTTTTTGAAGTGAAAACTACTTTAGCGGCGCTGAGCACATTTTGGTATGGGTAAAAATTGTTAAAAATAATTATTTATTGTTGTACAAAATTAAAATAATGATCAATCTCAAGTATGAAAATCAACAAAAAATATATTTTTTGTCCATAATTGTATCACAATTAAGCGGAGGCATATAATCATCATCGTCATCATCTTCATCACTGCTTTCATTTTCATTGTCATCACCGTCTTTTAGATTGTCATCGTCTTGTAATAAGTTATTATCTGTAAAAGAATGAAAAATTTTATAATCTTTCGGCAAATAAATTGATTGGTATTTCATTTTCAATTTTTACCTTTAATAATAATGTCGGCAACTAATGATGGCAATTGCTCTTCAACAAACCAGATAAAATCATGTTTATCGTCATTTATGGTCCAACCGGAATTTTGAGGGGATAGAGATGTCGGGTGTTTCAAATGAGCATTTCTCCAAAACTTTGTAACGTAACAAACTCGTAATAAATGCTGATAAAATTCAGCTTTGCATGGTGGTTTGGTGGCTTGATGGATCAAAATTATGATTTTTTTTTCAAAATTATCATCTGATTTTTAGACCGATAAGTGTTTGAAAACAGATGGTACTGAACTTCATTGACGTTCCAAGAATCACGTGCTCCGTAAATATGACAAATTAACTTTTCTAAGATCTTAAATGTCTCATCCAGCATTTCTTCATCATCTGTTATATTATTTTGACAGCGTAATTGATACTCTTCTGATTGCTCTAACAGTTTAAAAGGTCGAAGTTTACCTTTCCGGAAAAAAGCTGGTATGTAGTCGCATCCTGTGAGTGCATGAAAGCACGGTAAAGCTTTCGATAAAGAATTCCCTAGAATTCAACTTTTTTACACGAAATCGATATCGGATCCGATGGTCGCGTCCCTACTCTGTTGCCGTCAGAGCGTCACGAAATTGTTAGGTGAACAATAATTTGCCCGTGTGTAGAAATGATTCTCCACATGTATATTGTATGATTTTGAAAAATTACAATTCTGTGGTGCATGTTGGGCTATCCCCGCGTTGGTCTATACCTTACCTTACCTTACCTTATCTTATCTTATCTTTTCTTATCTTATATACGTATAAAATTCTCATGTCACAGTTTTAGTTACCATACTTCTCCACAAGGGCTTGACCGATTTTTATGAAATTTTATTTAATATACATATTTAATAGGTCTGAGAATCGGCTACTGTCTATTTTTCATTCATACCCCTAAGTGATAATTGTTGTCTGTCCACATATAACATTTTTATTTCATATTTTGGATATTTTTTTTTCTAAATTTTTACCCTTCTATCAGCAACCCCTATTTTTAATAATCGATTTTTGACGCTCGATAAGTTATATGGCAAAACAACGTTTGCGGGGTCAGCTAGTATAATAATAAGTTTTTCAACACAATTCCTGTTTCCAGTGAAGTAGCATTCTGCCTGTTATCCATGGGCATTAGGTAGATAGGTATTATAATATTTTATTGTGATACATGCTCATGTTTTTGCTTTAATTAATTAACGAACTAAGTAATCTATTGATATGTGTTTCCTTGGTATGTTAAGGTTAAGATAAGATAAATCATTACTTTGGGGATTTCACACGTTCGGCATTATTTCTCACCTCTAGTAACGATAAAGCACATAATGATCTGCTTACTCCATAATCACGTAATTAATAGGTTATAGGAAGAAAAACATTTTGTTTTCTGGATGAATAACATTTTGTATTGGATTTTTTAAAATTATTTTAAATAAATAAAAACTTGGAATAAATAATTATCTTATGGAACATAAATAACGTTATGAAATAATAGGCTGACCCGGCGCACTTCGTTCTGCCAAATATAGAAATTCCTACTATTTTCTTTTCAGATTTTTTCGTACGCACATGTCAAACAAAAATAAGATGAGCCAAATTGGTCCAGACGTTTTCCAGTTTTAGCGAGACTAACGAACAGCGATTCATTTTTATCATATAGATATATTATAAGGACATGTTATGTACATTGTAAGTACATTGAATAAATATTTTATGCATAAATAATTCAATAACAAGGCGATTACGGCACAAAAATAATTAAAAGTATTTCTTATACTTAGGTATAAATTTGTAATAGTTAGAAATTAACATTTTTTTTTATTACCTACCTCCCTAAGACATACTGTATCACTTTATTTATTTTGTGCTCTTTTTGTAAGCTAATATTTACATGGCAACAAAGAAAATAAAAAAACACTTCCTTTCAATCATTTACTGTGCCGCTGAAAATTTCGATGTCGTGACAAATCAAAGTTATCTACAGAGACTAGGTACTCCACGTCGTTAAGAAATACTCCTGGTGATCTGCAATGCAGTCCCGCTGCCACAGAGCCGGGCCAGCACGTGTTACGGTATGGTCTGAGGGACAATGCTATGGAGTTCGTCTCCTAATAGTACAGATAGATGGCTGGCATAACACTCTTGCACTAAGTATTTCCTGTAATAAAATAAATATATTGTTGAATGTGGAATATGGTACAATGTGGTATTTTATCTTCTTGACCAAAATAAATAAGAACTTTTCAAAACTTAAAACCTCTATACAGAGAACGTACACGATGGAGATCGTTAAGTAAGTACATCAGAGTAATTTCGAAGTTTCTTCCAATAACAAAATATTTGCGTACATATTTGTTTATGATCATATTAAAGATGTTAAAAGAGAATGACATTAGACGATGTAGCTAGATTTGTATATCTTAACTGTTTTATTGAATTTTGAATGTTTCAGTAATAAAGCTTCCAGGTGTAATGGCCTCAACAGATGAACAATTTACATAATAGAAATCTCTAAAACAAAGAAAAATCACAGAGATCCTTACCTTGGTTTTATTCATAAAGGTATATATGATGGCGATGGCCAAAAAAATAATATTCGTGACTACTAACACTATGATCAATATAAAAAGAAATTGATTGAATCCTTCACCAATGTACTTTTTAAAAACACCACAAAAATTACAGTGTTCAATTAACGAAATAGGTATGGATAAATATTGAATACTTAATTTCTACTATCAAGTTTGATAAGAGTATTGCTATTATCTTGATATAAATTTCTCATATGTATACGCAAGAATTGTTTTAAAACACATAGGCAACTTTTCTGATATCCCTGTGTCTAAGTGGTTTCAAATACCTTTATACTTTCCTTTCAACTGAATAAACTAGCTGAAATAAAATTAAATGTTCAAACTCTGGTGAAATTCTGTAATTTAAAAAATCTAACGTTTGAGTTTGCATGAACACTTGAACAGTACTTTTAATGAATACATACCTAGTACAATTTGAATAGGTAATTGAACAAGTTTCTGACACGAGATAGATAGATTTGAAACCGAAATAAATAGTGCTCTTAACGATTTAATAGATTGGCTAAATAATAATAAACTAAAAATAAATCTTTACAAAACAAATATAATCGTATTCAGAAACAAACATAACACAAATATAATTTTTTTATTGAAGCTATATCTATGCATTGCTTGAAGGAGCCTTTGGAATTTTGAGGTGCCTAATGAAATGGATATTCATCAGCATTAAATTATAATCACTGGACATTTGCCTGCTACTTACTTTGTTTTAGTTTCAATAGAATAGTTTGTACGCGCCTGATATACCATTTATTGCAAATACGTAAAACAATAACAATTATAAAGCAATTAATAGGTACTTACGTTTTAAGTTATTGAGATTTGAATAATGAGATCCATTATTCTCAAACTTTAGGTGGTAAAACGAGGGCATATTTTATAAACTGTCCGATTTAGTCTTAAATTAAAAAAACAGACTACATAGAGATTATCTCACGCGAAAGTGTTGTTAAATTAGTATTTTGAGTCATAGCATATCTTAATAACAACACATTTTTATGAAGACAGAGACGTTTATAGTAATTGCTAAACTGTTAACTTAAGAAATTAATGATGATAATGGGACATGATGCCAGGGCTTTTTGTAAACATCTGTCCAGACGGGTGATAGAGTTCACAAACGACCCTGGCCCTGGCGGAGCTAGCGGTCAATTCGGCCAAAGAATCAGCCTGGCGATTCAACGAGGTAATGCCGTCACTGTTTTGGGGACAGTTATCTGGACAGGTCAATTAGCCGACCCTTACAAGCCCCAAGAGACGGCTTTCAAAATAAGATCACAGTTCCTAACAACCAAGATACGTAAACAAAGTAACTTAATTTTTAAATAACAGTTATTGATTGAATACCTTCCACGAAAGCATTTATACAGTGTGTCGTTAAGGGTAAGCGATACAAACAATTTTATCGACAAATCAATTTTTTTTTTAATCAACTTTGTGTAAATGGCAGCCATTTTAATTTTCATTTAGACTAAACAAGGGTACTAGCATTCATTTAGCAATTTCTCATGATGTAGCAGTCCTACAGACACAAAACTAATTTTGTTCGATAGATAAAAATGTACCCAATAAATTAGTGTTAAAAATATTGACTAATTTTGTCATTAAGATACAGAAAAAAACATGACAGAAAAATTAGGTTCTTTTTTGTTTTTTTAAGATTTTTATGAAAACTAGGTAATTAACCTGCTTGTTTTTTGCACGCTTTGGATAGAACAAGATATTTTCTAAAAATTAACACTAAAATGAAAGCTTTTAATCAAATAATTTAGGTGTCATGACAGTTTGAATATGACCTTTTATGAGCATCCTGTAATATGGACAGAAACTTGACTGCCTGCTATTGATACGAGTATCTGTATACATGAAAAAATAATTTTAAACAAAAATGTGAACCGACTTCGAACTAAAAAGTAAGAAATAACTTTACAAACAGACTTCAATAATAAGGTATTTTTGGAGTCTGTGCCCAAGTTCATCCTCAGTTTAACCTCAAGTAACCTCATTTTTACACATACTCCAAACATATCTTATTAAGTATTGAAGTCTGTAAAGTTATTTCTTACTTTTTAGTTTGAAGTCAGTTCACATTTTTGTTTAAAATTATTTTATGATACAACAGAAAGAAAGTCTCTCTTTCTATTGTACATTATTGTACGGTGCAACCGTACACCAACCGTCAGCGCGTTTTTCGTATAGCACGCGCCGGTCACATTTTCAATTTAGTATGCATTTGGGATACGAACATATCGCGCGCGTACTCATAGCAACATTATTATCATACCTACAGTGTACAACAATAAATATTATAAACTTTAACAACATCTTTTCTTTGACTATCGTATGGTGTCGATACTAGCCCGTACAATTATAATAAATGAATAAAATATTACCTAAGTACATATTTACCTACATACTTATTTTTTAGTAAAATATATAAAGTAGTAAGTTTTATAGTAAAACATATCATGATTAATTTCTTCATGACATTAAAACTCGTCTGCAAAAATGAGGTTACTTGAGGTTAAACTGAGGATGAACTTGGGCACAGACTCCAAAAATACCTTATTATTGAAGTCTGTTTGTAAAGTTATTTCTTACTTTTTAGTTCGAAGTCGGTTCACATTTTTGTTTAAAATTATTTTATTTAATGCTTTTTAGTTGTCATAGTTTCACTTCCACTCTATTATCTGACTCTGGTATCTTAGTTTTAATGCTTCATCATAGATTGCGGCAACTGGCTACTTAATGGTAACCTTACGGATTACCATTTTTAATGTTTAAATATATAATTTGTACAGTTTATTTAAATTAACTTGCTTTAAACACGATTTAATTATTCCTATTTTATAACGAGTTCCGCTACATCATTAGCATCGAAGGTGGTCAATGTTTATATAGTTCTGCAAAGGTAATGTGACCAACAATAATAATTTATCAACTTGGTTCCTTAACTCTTATCCGTTGAGGAGTTCCACTCTGTATCTTCGAAACTCTTCATCAGATCATCACCTACTTAATATCCGTTAAAGAGTTCCACTCTGTATCTCCAAAACTCTTCATCAGATCAACACCAACTTAATATGGGCCCAAATTGAAACTAACATCTTCCGAACTTAAAAGAAAAAAATTCAAATCTGGTAACAAATTACGGAATGCGGTGATAACAAATATAAAAGAAAAATAGGCAAGTATACTAAAATTCTGAGAAACCGGAGGCCGGAGGTATGGCCGTTCGGAAGTAGGTAACTACTGCATTAGATTCGTTTTCGTAGGTACTTGGGAAAGTCGTGGATACCCGTCGCTAGTATTTGTTACTATACATGGCAGAGCTATGCGAAACTTTTACAGTCTAAAAACGCCAGTGGCAACTGGCTTTTCAATGGTAACCTTACGGACACCATAATTACAAATTAAATGTAATTATAATTTGTATGGTTTATTTAAGTGAACTTTTAAACACGATTTAATTATTCCTATCTTAAAACGAGTTCCACTCCATCATCAGATTCGAAGGTGGTCAATGTCTATATAGCTCTGCAAAGGTAATGTGACTAACAATAATATGTTTTTAACCCGGTTACTTAACTCTTATCCGTTGAGGAGTTCTACTCTGTATCTCAGAAACTCTGCCTCAGATCATCACCAACTTAATATGGGACCAAATCCAAAGTAACAGCTCCCAAACCAAAAAAAAAAAACAATTCAAATTGGTTACCAAATGACGGAATACGGCGGTCAGAAATATAAAATAAAAACGAGTTCCACTCCATCATCAGACTCGAAGGTAGTCTATGTCTACATAGTTTTGCAAAGGTAATGTGACCAATAATAATAATTTTTTAACCCGGTTCCTTAACTCTTATCCGTTGAAGAGTTCCACTCTGTATCTCCGAAACTCTTCATCAGATCAACACTAACTTAATATGGGACCAAATTCAAAGTAATATCTTTCCAACTAAAAAGAAAAAATTCAAATCGGTTAACAAATGACGGAATGCGGCGATAACAAATATAAAAAAAAAAAAAAAAAATAAAAAAAAAAAAAACATACAGACGAATTGAGAACCTCCTCCTTTTTTTGAAGTCGGTTAAAAAGTGTCCGTCGAAATGCACCAAACTAGGGTAGCGCCACTTAAGCGCGAGGCATAAATTTTAAAGTAAGTAGCTATGTCTGGATGTGTCTGATTATAGAATACCCCTTCGATTTGAATTATGGAAAAACTTTGAACTAATTTATTTTATTGGTCACTGCTCGAACTCGAACTGCCATGTTTTTCAGACATGAGCTTGGAAAAAATTGACATTGACAAAGTTATAATAGAAGACTGACGTGGTCGTAGCGAAATCAAAGGTGGATGTGGCGCGGCTTTTGAAATGATTTGAAAGGTGTACAATAACCTTAGAAATCATTTCTATGCTATTTTATGTTGCTATCTACGTGCTGGAGTGACCCCTTAACATCAAGTGGCCATATTTACTTTATTTACTGGCATACATTTACTTTATTTATATCACGAAATATTTAATTTAAACTATACACACATATTATTGAGACTCGCTGGACCGATGATAATACAATAGCTAAGTACTTAGTGCCGATACAATGCTGGAGAGCGAAATATAATAGGTACTAGGTACTAGGTGCAGTAACTAAACCTTTGTTCAACCTTTGTTGAATTGACCAACAGTTCAATTCAATGCAGCTTAAACGTTTTGGGTACCTAGGTAAGTTGAATTATCTACGATGCACTTTGACTATGACCGCTTAAGGTCCGATATGACTTACGGTTGTCAACTCTCCCGGAATTCCGGGATTCTCCCGGAAAAAAGGCATTCGATTTTAAAATTTTATCAATCAATTTTATCAATCCCAGTTTCAAACGCCGCCGCTGAACGTGTTTTAGTGTAGTCAATGAACTGTGGTGTAAAAGTCGCAATCGACTGAGTGAATCAAATCACATGTAAAATCAGAAATTCAAATGTGCACAAATTTCAGTTATTCGTGTAAAGAATTTTATGATTTTGTCGTTTGTAACCAAAAACACCAAACCAACCCTCGCAAAACCAAACCAAAACTCACAAATCCAAACTCACAAAACTCACAAAACCAAAAATCGCAGTGTAAAAAAATATAACTTTTAATAATTTATTTCATTTTTTTTATCTCCCGGATTTCTGGTCAACTGAGTTGGCAACCCAGGCCGTGTGACTGGTCTACTGGTCAAACAATAGAAAATTATTTTCGTAGGTACTTCAAGTATGATTTTTTAAATTCATACAGGTACACTACACGTAGGTATACTACGGAAACAATTCAACACAGCATTTTAAGTTTCGGCCACCTTGCAAGCGAGTGAATGTCATTACGGGGCCACGGCTTCGCGCAATTCAATACAACGAATTTCTTAAAGGTTTATGAAGCTCGTAGACACAGCAGAAAAAAAATCCTGTTACACAAAGTTTTATACGTAAAAATAATATCATAAACGTCAAGGTTTTTTTCCTTTTTTTGAATCAATGCTAATGCACCAAACAATGATTTTTTTAACTTCTTATTCTTATAATAAAACTAGCTGACGGCTAAACGTTGTTTTGCGATATAAGTTATCGAGCATATAAAATCAACTATTAAAAAATATTGTTGGTAGAAGGGTGAAAATATAGGGTTGTATGTATTTTTTGATGCCACATTATTGAAAAATAAAAAAATAAAAATTAAAAACCCTTATCACTTAGGGGTATGAAAAATAGACAGTAGCCGATTCTCAGACCTACTAAATATGCATATAAAATTTCATAAAAATCGGTCAAGCCGTTTTGGAGGAGTATGGTAGGTAACCAAAACTGTGACATGAGAATCTTATACTTATATAAAAAAAATTACTACCTACTCACTGAAACTATGGTAGTTATTTATGATTACCAACACTATAAAAAGGCAATTTAAACGTCACGTAATTAAGTAACAACTTAACAAATATTTTTGGCAGTTGAAATCAATATACAATTTCTCAAATAGTTATCAAAAACATTGTTTACATGTAGATGTGCGCGTATCTATTGTAATTTCATCAGTGATAAGTTAAACATAAACGATGAAATGTTTTCGAAACCCACTTGTATCTGCTTCCTATCACTTCTGATAGTTTAGAACTGCGCGTGCAGTTACGTTGACTTCGATAAAAAATCAACATAACTAGTAACAACGCTGTCGTAAGAAGACTTGTTTGAGTCTGTTTAGTTCGCTGTAAAACTTTTTGATATTTATACTTAATTCTCGATTGAAACCACAGGATTCTTAAAATGACATATGCTTTTATAATAGTGGTATCAGTTGCGATTACTCTAAAATTAATGTTTTTAACTTTTTCATTATATTATACATTGAAGAACAGAGAAAATGAAGATATACAGGTATGTTGATAAACGTCAGTTTAATGATCCCTTAACTTAATCACTACCCAAATCATAACTTAAACTTTTAAGTGCCTATATAATAATAATATCGAATTAGTTTTCATCTTAGATACAAAATAAAAATTGTTTAACACAAGTAATGACACAAACAGTCACACCACACACTCGCACGGGAACATATTCATACACAATGACAGAGACATTTTTTTACATTATATACAAAAAGAGCTCCTTATTATACAGTTACTATTAATATAAGTATTACTTATGTTTTTAATTTACATATTTTATAATTTTTGCTAAGCAATTTTGTTATTGCTTTGCATAATGGTGCATGGCAATAACAATATATTTACTAGAGTTACATTTACGTACTTTATACATTATGTTATGTTAACAACTTATTTTATTTAAATGTCTTTGAAGAACAAATGTTTATTTTGGGTAAGTAGGTATGTAGACTTTACCGTGAAGATGTTTTTTTAACTAACCCATATTCGTGCAGATTAATGATTTTCATTTCATTTCGTTTTCATTTAATTTCATTTCATTTCATTTCATTTCATTTCACTTTTTTTATTAACTTACTGGATCATTCAGCAACACTCTTAATTCATAAAATTTTAATAGGTATTCAATCCTGACCATTCTGTATCAAATTTTACTTAAGAGTCTGTGTTTGCTAGCCTGTGATACAAAAAACCCAAAAGAAACCAAAAACAGGTTGTTTTTCAAGTATTAGGTAGATACATATTATATTTAGGTAGGTAGGGGAAAAGTGGCATGAAGGAGCCAGAATGAGCCATTTGCATTATTTCCGTAGTTTAGGGTAAAATCTGGTTGGATATATATTTTTAAGTGGCAACACTGATTTCCTGTCACCCACAAATATTTGGTAGCCCTCCGAAACCATTGGACGCCGGTACGTCGAGTTAAAGTTTTTGGCACTAAAAAGTAAGTATTTAAGTAAGAACCTAATTAAGTTTGTGCATATATTTGGCCTTGTAGACACGGAAAAACTGAGCTGAAAAAGTTTGAATATAATTGTTATTTTGAAGGTTATATTTATTTAAAGAATAGATTATGAAAGAGCCGGGTGTATAGGCGTTGAAAGAGCCGACTCTTTGTATAGTGTTTCTGGTAGAAGATAAGATTTGTTATTTTGTTAATTTTTTTTATTGTTATTATTAAAAAAGGATTCGCATCTAAAAATTTTATATTGTATGATAATAATTATGACTGAATAACATGTTAAATAAGTGTTTATTAATAAGATTAAGGCGTTTGATAGTATGACTTATGGCTAATAAAATATAAAAATTCTTAAAAATGTTTGAAGTTTTTTTAACGAATTGTCATTTTGTTGTTTTTTAATACTGCAGTAATTTTCATTATACATATTTTTTGCAATAATTACACTTTGAAATATAAACCGGCTCCTTCATAACTTGTAGTGGCTCCTTCATAACCGATAATTTATGAAGAAGCCGGATGACACATTTTATAAAATAGGTAAATTCGTTGATTTTTTTAGTATGTTTAAGGTTTTTTCGTATGAAATTACCTACCTTAATAAATAAATAATAATTTGATAGACAAAAAATCGTGATATCTTTCATTTAAAGTATATGTTACGCTTTGTTTAGAAAACTGGCTCTTTCGTAGCACTTCTCCCATACATAATAAAATTATACAACGTGAAGCGTTAGAGGTAGTGTTCTACTCTCACATTGTTTTTGACTCATAAGTATCAATGTGATATTATTATTATTTCGGATTTCTACATTTTCTGTCAATTTGAAAAACTTAAGTAAGTTAAAGCCTACCATCAGGAGGTATCACTAGTATACACCACCACGTACGTCTACTTATAACTACTACTAATATACCTACATACTTATCCAGATCATCCAGACATGACTACTTTTTCTAATCATAATAATATGGGACATATTATTATTGCATATAATTGCGATTTATATTGTAGTAAATTAAAATTGGTATATGTTACCCATACATTACTCACCGCGATACTATTTGAGCAGCAGTATTTCAACACCATATCGAATAAGCGTAAAATTTAAAATAAAATCAATAGGAAAACAACGCATGGTCGCGTAACATAATTTATCAGCAAATTAGATGTCTATCCATTATTTAAGTACCAACAACAAATATAGATGAAATTTATTGCTGCTTTAAATTAAAAGTGATTATAGGTGATACAGTAGAACTGAAGAATTGGGTTAATGAAAAAAAATACTGATATAGCTGCTCCTCGGTAATGTCAGGAAAGCACACATCAGCATAGTCAAGAATAGGGACTGAGCGAGCGAAATTTTAGTGGGTATTGGTAGAACGCTTTTCAGCCTCCGCCGGAGGCATCCCACTGCAGCGAATAGCTTTCGGCTGACTTCGTTGAGTTGCGGGATCCAAGATAGACACTTAGGCCAAAATTTTGGGATGACCTCATTTTGAAGAATTTTTGATGTCGGTTTAATTTTGTTTTTTTGGATTATTTAATTGAAATTACAATTATTTCCGGCTAATGTAAGAGATAGATAAAATAGAGAGATCGTGTATGGATAAATTAATAATTATTATGTATTCGATTCGATTAGGTTAAATACCTATTAAAATATATATAATGCCCGCATAGGGTAGATTGTTCTAAACTTATTATAATTTTGTAACATCTTTTTAGTGTCAACTTTTCTTTTCGTATTTTCTGAACAAATTCTCTATGTATAAGTACTTAGGTATTATGTTTGCTTACTATAGAACCCATATGCATAGCAGACGAAGCACGTTTTATTTAAAGTAATAGATTGTTTTCTGATTGTTTTGTTGAATGATATGTCGTCTTACATTTAAATTGAATGTGAGAAACTGTGCAAAATGGCAATTAAATATTTTGCTTTTATGCGTGTGCGATAATGGAAAGGCAAGGCAGGCACGTGCATGATGACTGTCAATTATCGCCTAACAATAGCACGTAGACTTATTATTAGATTTTAAGTGATAGGTTCTTGCGCAGTAGGTACCTATTTAGAAAATAGAACTAAAAAAAAGAAAATGCCCTTTATTTCCTAAGAATGATTTAATTTTGAGGTGATTTTTTATAATAATAATTAATCTGACTTTTCAATTCCGACTAGTACCTTCTATCAGAGATTAGGGATTATTCCTATCTGTCCCCCGAGGGTGACAGATAGGAATAAAAAGTTCGATCTATAACCAAAAAGGTGACAAAACTGACAAATCAAACTCTAATACTCTATTCCATGGACTACTCTATTCAATGTTCAACGGTACGGAAAGAACTTTTTTATTCCTATCTGTCCCCAATTAAATTATAATAATTTCATTAAATAAAAGACTGGTGTGTTTTGTTTTGGTTTAAAATCATCTGTATTTACAAAAATTACAACAATTTTCTAAAAATCACATTTCGTTAAATCACTCATAGGTAACAGTCAATCTTCTAATTTGAATTAATTCAACTTACAAAATTACAAAAAATACTAACAATAAAAATTTTTTTGGTTTTCTATTCCATAAATCACAGTAAATATTTTTTTAATTGAATTAAACAACTAAAAAATAAAGATGAGTAGAATGGGAAGACAAATTTCGAAGCGAATTGTCGAGTCGCGAATCTCATAATTTATTATCACTAAAACAATTTTAATCTGATTTTTAAGACCTTAAGGGTAGGTTTTTGTCAATTTTTCTTTAATTTAAATTTCCCTCTTTTGGTGCAAAAGAAAAACATAGGTATGTAGATTAGAAATACTCTCGTGCGGTGTTGAATATCTACGAACATCATAGGTACTCATGTTGATGAAAGTCGAATTATAAAATTCAATTTACTATAGTAGGTATCATAGATGTATTATTCTAACTAACGATATATCTATGGTATATTATATAGAGTCGCCGATCCTTATTAAAATGCTGTGAGTTATCATAATCTACCTACTTACGTACGGATCAGTATCTTGTCTGATATTGATAGGTAGGTATCTACCTATGTCATAAGATAGCTACCTCATTAGATTAAAATTTGAGTTTGTTTATAAGCAAAATAAAGCAATGTATGCTCTTGTTTAAGTAAGTAAATAACGGACAGGCTAGATCTAGGCTAAAATAAATATCACTTGCTGTAATGGTGAAGGAAAAAATCGTAAAGAAACCTGCATGCCTGAGAGTTCACAAAAAAGGTCTCAAAGGCGTTTCACATGCACCACCAACCCGCATTAGGTCAGCGTGGTGGACTAAGACCTTCCTTCTCATTGTGAGAAGAGGCCCGACCCTACACTGGGTCAATAAGACTATTATAATATATTAAGACTATTTGTGGTATATTCTTAAGAATAGACCACAAACATGTTATTATTATTTGTCCGCTATTGTCGAATTTATGTTTATGTTATTGACCCACAGCCCTGTTGGTCTAGTGGTTAGCGACCCTAACTACTACGCCGAAGGTCGTGGGTTCGATTCCCACTCAAGACAAATATTTGTGTGATGAGCACAAGTGTTTGTTCTGTGTCTGGGTGTAAATTATCTTTAAAAATATATATGTAGGTTTATCAGCTATCTGGTTATCATAACAGAAGCTCACAGCTTACTTTGGGATCAGAAAGCCATGTGTAAGTTGTCCCACAATATTTATATTTATTTATTCTTAAGACCTTGATGTAGCTAGATTGAAGCGACTATAGTAACTGTTTAATAGTTTTTCTTTTACAACGTGTTTTAAAGAACCTGCGCTGTTAAATTACTGAGACTAAAATTTTTGCAGTTTTATCCAACTCTTAGAAGTTCTGTTTCTGGACCTTCAATTTTGGATGTGATGGGTGTATTCTTGTCTCAAATTATAACTTATGTTTAGGTATTTCAATCATTTAGTCCTAGGTCCCAGGGTAATCCCAACAGCACCAATCTATGATTTTTCTAAGTTAGACGCGATTTATAAAATTAGGCGTCATCTTCCTACTGAACAGTGGAGGTAAACGTTATGAGGAAACCTGCATGACTGCGACTTTTTCACAATGTTCTGCCTGCAATCCTGCCACCCTGCAATAGGCATCTTAGTAGTAGACTAAGGCCTACATTATTCTTATTGTGAAAGGAGACCGACCCTGGCAGTGGGTCATTAACTGGTTGCAGATACGTACAAGGAACCTTTGTAGTTCCCCCGGGGTTACAATAAATAGTTACCTTAAGCCACAGTGACACTGTGGAGTTGACAACCTCTCACAAACCATGATTCGTCCATGATGAAGCTTTTTCTTGTGGTTCGGTTCAGTTCCGTTTTACCCATATGAATGTCGATTAAAAAATTAAAGCGACCATAATTTAGTCTTCTATAGAAACCCATCCATTTTGATAGTAGGTGCGATTCTGTAAGACTATAAATATTCGTTCCTTTAAAGATGTGCTATGGCAATCTATTTGCTATAGTGAATATATTTGCTGTAGCCAGCAGTCCAGCACGTTTTCACCTACTCTACTTATATATTTTTTAATCAGCGTAGCTAGGCTTGTTGGCACATAGGTACATACGTACAACCTAGACTTTCCGACAGATATGGGAAAGATCGCTGTCCAGTAGAATTAGACGTGCAACCAAATGTTTGATGATTTAACACGCATTAATGAATATTTATTTCATTTCTTTCAGGAAGTCAAGTCGGAGGCACAGAAAAAGAAAATGTTTATGAAGTGGAAACAATTGACGCGTATTTTTGCTCCTAAAGTAGATTACTGTCCAGAAGTGAATATAAAACGTTGAAGCAAACTATTTGTTTTGTGTTTCATTTAATATTTAGCAGTGTTCATGAGCTAATTTAAATTTTGATCAGTACCTACACAGTTACCGTTTACATCAAGTACCTAGTTTAAAACATCCATCCATCCATTCAGTCCAATTTTAAGACAACAATGATTAATTTTTTTTGTATAAGAAAACCTTTAACAAAGATCAATTCATATGTGTACGTTTTTATTTGTTTTCAGACAGCTCCATCCATTTGCAACTTTTTATATTTTTTGATTCATCGGCCTTTTGAAAAAAGTTAAAACGTATAAGTACGTATACCTATTGCGTAATTTTTAAAGTTTCGAAAAGATCTGATGAAGCAGAGGTATTTTTTTGTTATTGAACATCCTTTTTATATGCCACACTAGGCAGAAGTCCCTTTATAGAAGGCGCGTGGGATTTTCATGTTACAATACAATACAATACTCTTTATTGTGCACATACATACAAAATATAACAATACAACGTGAGAGAAAAACGCAATTGGCGGTTTTATCGCTACGAGCGATCTCTTCCAGACAACCATCTAGGTAAGGAGTTAAAGCAAGAGAGAGAAAGTTGTAGGTAGGGTGCATATAATGGCAGAGTATAGGAAATTGAATACAGAGGACTAGTGTATAGTACAAAATGACGGAATAAGAATAGAGAAAGTGAATATCGAGGGAGGAAACTATATAGGGATAAATAGGAGGGATAGATAAAGGCAGAAGGAGTGCTAGAGTTTTAGAGAGCTTTGCTTGGTTTTTGAAGGAAAATGATGAGTTTACATCTCGGATGGGTTTGGGTCAGGAATTCCAAAGACGGACGGGGAGGACGCTCAAGGTTTTGTCAAAGAAAGAAGTTGAATGAGGGGGAATACAGAGGATACGGTTTTCAGAGGAACGAAGGGATCGGGCGTGAGTTGTATGGAGAAATTGAAAACATAGCTTAAGGTAGGGAGGTGCGAAGGATTAAATAACACACAGTGGAGAAAAGATAGAATATGAGCAATGAGCATTCCGGCGAAAACGAATTGGGAGCCACTTGAGTTTCTTGCGATATTCTGATAATCGTAATCGCAATGAAAATAAATCGTATCCATAAATTTTGAAGGCGCTCAAGTCATGTTGGTTGGTGGAATTAAAAACCATGTTGGTTCAACCATTCAATTAATTTCAATTCATGTTGGTGTGACCAAGTCGCTAATGAAAATCTGAATCCACCTATTTTTATAAAGATCTAATAAAGACCTTTCAATCCCTCAAGAAATATTTTTAAAACAATTTCAAATTGTATGATTAAATAGTCATTTATTTTTTAACAAATAAAATTAACCTTTCAATCCCTCAAGAAATATTTTTAAAACAATTTCAAATTGTATGATTAAATAGTCATTTATTTTTTAACAAATAAAATTACCTATTCATTTATTTTGTAAGACATTACACATTCAACAATTATAAAAATGCTTAATAATACAACAATATACAAAAATATTTTTTAAATTATTAAAATTGTACCTAAATAAATACTCAGCCCTCTTGATAAATTATTTATTATTCGTAAATATAATCTGTGACAGTCAGAAAGTTCATTTCTCTTGTGAATTGAGACCACTTCACTGTTTTCTTCTCTAGATTAAGCCTTATATGTTTGTCCCTGTACCTAAATGCTTCATTAACTATTAACTTATTAAAGGCATGCACATGTGGGTGATTCATGTATTCTTCAACATCTATCCACTTGCAGTCCTTAACTTCTCTTTGTGAGATAGTTATTTTTTCTGATAGAGCTTTCATCATTAGTAGCACATAAATATCTGAATTACCATACATCATATTATGAGTATGTCTAAATGTTATTAAAGATTCAAAGTCTGCATCAATTCCAGTTTCTTCTTTTATCTCTCTGACAGCTGCTTGCTTAATATCTTCACCTGAAAGAGGAATTGATATTTATCAATGTATGAAGTACAGACATGTTAAGTAATTATTTTCATCAAAATAATTTTAATGAATAAGTAAATATAGGTCTAGTCTTCAATAAGATATTTTTAGAGTGACAAAAGCAGAAAAAACATATTTTTTGTTTGTGAGGATGGCTGGTTTTATTGCTATTTCATACAAAAATGGCTAATTGGATCTAGATGATCCTTGCTTACACTGAATTCTAAAAGTCACACTGGCAAAAGCTAGTTTAAACATAAATACCTCTCTCAACATATCCTCCAGGTAATTTTAAATGTGGGTAATCATAATGTTTTTCAGATACAGCTAAAATTTTCTTAGCTTTGTTTATAACCAGGGCACCCACGCCCAGGTTTGTGTGACATGGTGGAGGCAGGTTTGCTTCTGTGTCAGTGGGCAGCCACTTATACATCATCACATAGTTGTCTCTGGCATGATGGAAATTAAAACCTTTCTATGGATACCAAACCTTTGTGTAAAAAATACATACATTATCTACATCTACACTAATATTATAAAGAGGAAACGTTTGTATTTTTGTGTGTGTGTATGTTTATAATAATTAAACTCAAAAACAACTGTGCTGATTTGAAAAATTCTTTCACCATTGGAAAGCTACATTCAGCCTGAGTAACATAGACTATTTTTAAATAAAAATAAAATAAAATTATTGGCAGAACGAAGCCTGCCGGATCTGCTAGTAACTTATAAAGCAGCAAATCTAATTACATCAGAAAGCAATATTATCTACTTACTTTGGCTAGTACAGGGACATGCAGGGAGTCATTAATGTGGACTTTAAACCACACACATCTCCTGCCTTCACTGGCCCATTTCAGTAATGATTCTAAAAAAATAATATCAGGTAAATAATAAGTTTTGATACTTAGGTAGGCAAAATTATTTTGGCAGAGTGAAGCCTGCCGGGTAAGCTAGTGAATCTAAAAAAGACATGAATATCAATATAACTATTTACAAAGTTCAATTCTTAGGAAAAGAAGAAGCTTAATTGCACAATTTATAATAAATACCAATAAATATTGCAAAGCAACTTACCTTCCAATAGATTTTTGAATGTTTCATCACTACACCTCTCTTTATTAGTATCCACAGTAACACCATTAAACCTGTCTCTTTCTCCTATAAAAGAATGTTGGGTATTTGATGAAATCATTCTGTAACAAGTTTCATAACTCAAAATGTAATGTGTAATTGAACACTATGAATACAAGTATGTCTAATATTAATACAAGTAGGTATTCAAAAAGGCTGAGACAGTAATATATCCAGCTACTGAATGAATAAGGCTGAGACTATATTATATCCAGCTACTGTATGAATAAGGCTGAGACTATATGTATATCCAGCTACCAAGAAGGAAGGAAGGGATTTCTGTGTTAAATTTAGACTTCCCTCACTTCACTCAGGAAAAAACCTAACGTAACTGTTTACCGGACAAATAGGTTATTTTATTTGTCTGTTTAGCGAATGACATATTATTTTTATTTTTATTAATTTAAATATAATAATATTAAATTAAATTTAAAAAAATTCAAAGGGCTATTTGTCCAAACATAAAATAAAAAAAACAATAAAATCACAGGCTGGATTAATAATAATAATTTAAATATATTATTTACAGTGGCTGGATTAATCACTATATTATTCAAACAGTGGCTGCTGGATTAATAGTCACTTCATATTTTTTTCTTCCGTTTAGCGACTGACATAATTTTTATTTTTATTAATTTAAATATATAGGTATTAATAAAATTTTAAAAAAAAAACCATAGGGCTATTTTTCCAAAAATACAGTGGCTAAATAAGTAATATAAAACATTGTTGTTCTGGTTAGATAAAACCTGACATATTAAAATTTACCTCAAATTCATAATTGTTTTAAACTTCAATGAATTCTTTAAACCGTAACGTGGAAAAGCCAACATTTTATAAAGGATAATAGTTTATTAGAAAGTAAAGTAAATATTCAGATTAAAAAAAAGTTTAAAATACAATTTACTGCTTATTTAAACAGTTATTTTGTAGTTTAATTTGGATTTATTGCATAGAAATTAAAATAAAATTAGTGAACTATTTCACGTTTAGCAATGTCCCTTCCTCATTCCTCAATTTTCTCATGTCTTGTCAAGTTGTCAGCTGTCAGCTTGCCCATCAGTAAAATGTCACAGTAATAAACTGCCACATATGCTAGGGATGACGATCTGAGATCGATTAATCGAAGAATCGATTTTTGGAGCCAAAAATATTTTTTAAATCGATATGTAGTACTGAATCGATTCAGTGAATCGTGAATTTTATGTATTTATTTTTTGTATATATATATTTATATTTAATATGTATGTATATATAGTTATTTATTTATTTTATTAAAATTGTATTTTATTTATTATATTGTTTGTATTAAATTTTTATATATCTATTTGTTTTATTTTATTTTTATATTCCCCTTTTTTGTTATTTTACTTTTTTTTTCTCTCTTTTTTTTCCAACCTGTACGCCTACCTAAGTTTCTCGCTATTCACAGGGGTTGGCTGGTAGAGAATGCCACTAGGCATTAAGTCCGCCCATTGTTATAAAACAATAAAGCGTAAATAAATAAATAAAATAAATATTTCACCCTTGAAAATCGACATCCGATTTAATTTTATATAAAATCGGATAAAAATATATAAGTATTTATTCCTCCCAGACACTACACAGAACACAACACTTACAAGACACAAGTCGTCCTCGCCGGCGAGGAAGACGTTCCGCGTTCAACGGCCCAGGCATGCGGTGGCCCCGCGTGCCCGGCCGACGCTACCATCCGTCGTAATTAACCACAGACACAGTGTCGGCCCGAGTCGAGGTTCGAGTCTCACAGGAGGCGCCCTCGGGCCGGTCGCACAACCCCAGCCATCTTCTTCTTGGGGCGGAGATACGTCTTAGGCTGCGACCATCCGGTCGGGACCTGAGCCTACTCCCACCCCTCCCCCGATCCTTTTACAACGGCGGAGCTATAGAGCTCGCCACAAAGCCCGGTAAAGCTGTAAAGGCCACTAGGGCCAACAGCAGTATCACAGTCAAAAAAAAAAATAAGTATTTACAATGAATTGAATGTATCCGTATAGGTGTGCTGCCGGCTGCCGGTTAAAGGTTTTAAATAATAAGCATTGGGAAATATATTATAAGCAACATTATCTATTTTCTTAACTTTGTAAACCAATACATTTAAAAAATAAATGTCTTGTTTTATACCTGATCTGATGTGTTGATATGGTAATAAAAATATTTTTTATCATCAAATTACCTGATTTTACTGATAAGAGATCGTTAAATTATAATATGTATCTTGTTTTTAATAAAATAGATTGACATTACATGATAAACAAAAACTTAAGAAAAAGATCGATTTTTCAGAAATCGATCTTATTGGCCTCGATTTTTTTGTGGATCGATTTATTAGGTCACGATTCGAATCGATTTAAAATCGATCTTTTTCGGAAAGAATCGCCATCCCTAACATGTGCCGCTATTGCCATTTGATTTGACATTTGACAAATTGACAATAGAGAATAATATGCTATCACTAGGGATACGCAAAATTTCAAAAGTATCGATACTTTACTCGATATCAGTATCGTATCAAAAGTATCGGAACAAAAGTATCGATACCTTAAGGTATACTTTTTTTTGCCAGTGTTAATCCACATTTTCATACGTCGAGTTTAGTATTTATATTCCTCCGTATTGATTTATTTGTGATTTCTCACGTTTGATTGAGTTGAGCGTATCGTTACTCCCTTCGTTAGTCTGTCAAAATGCCAAAAAATAAAGTACTTAAAGGCGATTATTTTAGATTATTTTAGAATTTGCAGCGATACATTCGATCCCATTACACGAGTACTATGGAACTGTTTTCATTACGCAAATTATTTATGCATTAAAACAGAGCCACTTAGGGCATTTTAATGCAAAATAATAAAGGTTTTTACTTGATTTGATATAAAATATAATCACAATAATTTTATTGTATGTTTTATTAATATAATCGATTTATTTCAATACCGTTTTATAACCTGTGGTCAATTACGAATCAACATCTCTAAGCGGGCGGAGCCCGTCCATGAAGTACAATATTCCCTGTAGTACATTGTATCAAAAATAATTACTTAGCAGTGAGCGGGAATTCCCTGAATCGTGTCAGTGTTGTGTGTGACAAATATTTTATTTAAAATATCGATTTTTTCTTTTCTTAAGCTAATATTAGAAATTTGGAAAAGGATAAAGTATCGATACTTTTAGAAAGTATGTTAGGCTTCATAACTTTTCAGCCGGCCCTCGTATGCTGTTGTATACAATGTCGTATGCTCGTATCCATCCATCACAAATAATCATCTCATCTTCTAGCTGACCCCGTAAACGTTGTTTTGCCATATATAAGAGAAGGGTGAAGGGTGGGGTGTGTATGAAACCGAGTGCTTCTGGCGCGTCACGACACACCACGACACGTAAATTTGTGTTCCGGCCTTTATGTCTGTTTGACAGACTCTGTCAATCTGTCATCAAGGAGGCAAGGACAAGAGTCACAATTAGTCAATTGTCAAGTCGCAGCAGTGTTTAATTAACTTGATTAACTGCCTGCCCTATGGTCACATATTGAAGTTAGTGATGAAAATTGAAAATAACAAATTATTACAAAATATTTTATTTTAATGTTAAATAAAATAAACTCTCAGTTGAGTACCTAGTAACTCTTAGATTAAATCAAAAAGGGAGTAGTACTATTTAAATAAACCCGAAACTGTGTTATAAACTTCTAATTAATTTCATGATTATAATGAAACCTTTGTGACCTTGAGAAACTACCAATTAAATATAATTATTTATTTAATAATAATTATTATTAAATTCAAATTGAAGTACCTATTAACCATACTACAAACCTTGGTAATATAATATCATCTGGCATAATAGACATAACTTTTTAACTATACAAATACATAAATAAAATTGAAGTGTCTGTTTGTACATATTATAAAAATAACTGTTTTTTACAAAATGCGTATGTATGTAAACATTGTACCTACATAATTATACCAAAATAACAATTTTTACATTTTTTGTCTGTGTCTGTTTCTTTTGGCTAATTTCTGGAATGGCTGGACCAATTTTGATGGGGCTTTCACTGGCAGAGAGCTGATGTAATAAGAAGTACTTAGGCTACTTTTATTTTAGAATTATAATATTATTTATTATAGTTAGAGAGTTAAATTCCATGTGGACGAAGTCGCGGGCACAGCTAGTATTGTAATGTTCTAATTGTTCATGTACTATGTTTCCGTAATCTTTATAATAAGATTTACATTAAAAAACTTTTGATTGCAGGATACTTATATATTTTAGGTTTGTTACATGTTTAGATGATGATGCGGAAATATTTCTGAGTTATCTTGCACTGTTCCAAGTATTAAAGCAATCTAACGTTATATATTATGAAACAGATAACAGTTACATACTGATAACATCTCAATACCAGCCATACTTATAATTCTGTTCCATAGTCACATGAGTTTTAACTTAATGTTTGTAATAGCCTGAATAGGTTTACTTTCTACAAACATGACATTTCAGGGGAATATAGATAGATATAATGGAGTTACAGTTAATTCTGTAGAAGAGGTCTGTAGTGTAAACCAATTTCAGAGTCAATTATGTGGTAAGAATTCTTTTAACAACTATTTATGTTACTCAGTTTTTTGTTAGTTGTGATACTACTTAAAATGAACACCATATACATCATATTATAGTTTACTATTAAGCTAGATTGTGATCTTGTATGATTTTATGTATTTAAACCATAGACTTTGTATATGGGAAAAGTTTATTATTCCATCAAATCAACCTGCTAAAATTTAGTATTGTACTGCTCTTGCAGTCAAATATTTTCAAGTTATTGGAATAATAAAACTTTTTTCTTCTCAGAAGTGAAATTCTTAAATTTTGCTATAGGAGGTACTTAGGTACCTATCTGACTCCCTCTTAGGCAAGAAATACTAGGTTTGTGTCAACTCAATTTTGTAAGCTATGGGAGTCATATTTTAAAATTACTTTTTAATAATGTTAACATTAGTATATAATTATGTGCCCTCCATTTTAATAACAATTTAATGTTATATTTTTCCAGAGTCATTAAAAAAATGGGAAAATGAGAAAAAAAGATGCATATGGTTTAAAGTGAATATAAAGGACTCTGCATGGGTCCCCATTCTAGCTAATGTAAATATTTCTATATTTTTCTAGATGTTTTATGTTATATTTTAATAGTTATAAAATACTTTTCGTTCTATTAACTTGTTAATAATATTTTTTTCTAGTAGTTTAAAATGTTTTATCCTTGTAGGAAGGCTTCAACTTTCACCATTCACGAAATGATTTTGTTATGATGTACAAATGGCTTCCTAAAGATAGTCCATGCAATCTGCCCCCAGCATGCCACACAAATTTGGGAGTTGGTGGTTTAGTATTCAATGATAACAATGAAATATTGGTTGTAACTGAACAACACTTTGAATATCCTCATTGGAAACTTCCAGGAGGATATGTTGAAAGAGGTAATGATAATGATTAGTATAATCATTTTTTTTAAAGTAACCAGTGATGTTTGCTTAGAGGGAATCATTCACATCTAAAATGGGATTTTACCCTCTTTAAGGGATCTGTTAACAGTAAGCCACCTCCATAACTATTTGCTACTCATTTACTATAAAAAGATAAAAATGTCATAATGATGAAAATTTCTTCACAAAATTTTAGGTGAAGATATCAGAGATGCAGCAGTAAGAGAAGTGAAAGAAGAGACTGGTGTAGATGCTGTGTTTGAATCCATGATAACGCTGAGACATACACACCATTCAATGTTTGGCAATTCTGACATATATGTTGTAGTGAAACTAAAGGCTACATCTACTGAAATCACAAAATCTGAAAATGAAATCAAGGAATGCCAATGGATGAATGTTGAAGAGTTTTTGAAACATCCACATGTTCATGAATTTAACCGCTTTATAGTGAATCAAGCCATAGACTTGAAGAAAAGAAACCTTTCAATGAAACTAGATAAACATAAATTGAAAATTGGGACATGGGTTAGGGATATAACATCACTGGTTTTAGAAGATATGTAGACAGTCTCTAGCAACATAATAATATGCAGGTAGCTAGTGTAACTTTATGTTATGTTTCTCTGTCAAACAGGTTGCTTGCATTTGATAAAGATTTTTTACGTTAATATTGTAATGCAATTACCTATGTTAATTTTCAAAATGAATGATAAATAATAAAAAAAATAATGGGAAATCAATAAATATCTATACAACCAGTAATATATTTCCTTTATACACATAGTAGCTTTATCTACTATATTACCTATAATACAAATTATTGAAATTGACATAAGTATATGATTCTAATAACTATGATTAAATTTCACTGAATAAAATTAAGATAATTTATATTTTATGTTTAGTTCATTTTTATAGTAATCATACTGTAAAAATCATACCTAAATAATAAGTTTGAAATAGATGAATAAAACATTTTCTATCAATAATTAATTTATTACAAAAATAAGTAGCAAGTAACAATTATTCCTATACACTTTAAACATCTTTTCCCAGAGGTATTAAATTGCACCTAACACTTTAACTACTTCAATGAGCTATTATACATACCATAGATCAATGTGCTATGTGCCACACCATATTGAAACAGATAAGACTTTGTTATATTATCACATCCAATAAAACAGTTGGTTAAAATTATTAAGTATGTAATTGACTATCATTGAAAATATTTACAACAGTGGAAACATTTTTAAACTATGTGAAACTTATTTAAGGCAATTAGGTTTAATAGAAGTTTCTTTAACGTTAGGAAATAAATTAGGTCAATAATAACAAACCACTTATAAATTATTTTTCTGACTCAGTGTCCACCCAAAGTTTGTAGAACTTATTCTGAATGCAACTTTTGCTGATATGCCAATTGTAGATTATTGGCTTAACTTATATGTATGTTAATTTTAATCCAGGTCTGGAACTGGTGCAGAAGTCCTGTCAAAACCACCTTCTTCATCAGAACTATCTACATCTCCTATTATTGACTTCAACAACCCTCCAAGCATTGAGTTTGGGTCCCTCTCATTCCTTGGTATTTTTATCCCAAACCATATAAAACCAATTTTGTCCAGATAATCATTGTAATTAGGGTCACGTTTTATTTGTACTATATAGGTCATCTTAAGTTTTTGGAATTTTGCTGTATCTTTCCTGAAATTAATAAAACTGTAGCTTATTATAGTTAAAAACTGACATAGCTTAGGTTTTACTTTGAGTCACATGGTAGATTGCCTATTGGTTATTGAATAAATAAACATACACTAATTTCTTAGTTTTGTGCTTTTTAAATAATCCAAGTAATAATGTTTTAAGGGCAATTTTGACTATTGAATTTAGTAGCATATCTTGTAATCCAACAAATTTCAAACCAAAGAATTTATTTTAACTATAAAAATCCTACATAATTGGTTTACAGCCGGCCCCGGAATGGAGTTGGTTTGGTTTTCCAGGGCCCACTGTAGTTTCAAACTATATTGATATTGAAAGAAATCAAATCAAATATTGTTTAAATACTCGCATCATTTACAAAAAAAACATGGCCTGTAATACATACTCCTCATTCTCAATGATTTTTTTTTCAAAAAGCTATTTGTTATATGGGATTATGTTACATAATTCACGTAAATAACATCAAGTAACTAGTAGATAAAATTTAAGATTTTACCATGCATTAAACCTCAGTTAAGAATTTATTATATACTTACTGTTCTATCGCAAGTAATAAGAATGATATAAAATTTAATAATGGAAATAGGTATGGTGGACCAGTATTGTTCTTTATTTCCGGATGCAACCATGTATATTTCTCAAATGTTTCTGTTGCCATCTTAATGTTTCTTAGACAAAGAAACTGCAGTACAGCTTGGGTTATAAAGAGGTCTATTTCTGACTTAAACCCTCTGTTGGTGTGCAGTTCTATAAGCATCCTTGCATAAGTTGTTCCATCACATGAATGTAAGAAATGTCTATGAGCTAATGTGTATTTGTGTTCATTCCAGTAGACCTCTGCTATTTTCTGAAAATACCAGTATTAAAGGATTAATCCACTATCCAGTTATTAAAGTAGCTGTAAAATGTGTAACAGTGATCTAGGAGGAATGTATTTGAAGTGATTAGGCAGTTTTACTAAAAGATTGGACATACCAAAAGTCCTGATGTCTAGGAGGTGAGCCAGAGTGAGAGAGGTTTTTGACTAATATGTCAACAGTTTAGTAGCAAATTTATTGGTTTAAAAGAATTGAAAGCTTGTAAAATTATCAATAACTTTAAAGGGGACTGTGCTGACTGACTGAGCTACAAATATTAAATGGTTCTTTAGAAGATTAATTTGTGAAATAAAGGCACCATGGTCTATTCAGACCAGACCAGATAATGCTCATCATTCTGAAACATACAGATGGGCATAATTTTATGCAAAAACCATAGAGTGGTACAATAACATCTCAGAGTGCCTCTCAAGGTGAAGACGGCAAAGGGCATATTGCTTTTCATTCAATATCTCTAATACTACATTGTTTCTATATGAATCATAAAAAGGTAGTCATCTTAGTCTATGTTTATCAATACATGCAGCCATTTAGTAACTACTCCTGGCAGTATTTTAGTCCAGTTTGAAGTTAGATAATATTTGAAAATCTTCAGATAGGGGTATATTTCAACATACCTTGTGAAGTAAAGGATGTCCTCTTTTACTACTATCCATTGACCACTTCACAGCATTAGCAAGATAAGTTTCTCGTTCTGGTATGGAAGAACTCATAAGCTCGAATAACTTTGCTAGTTTTTCGATCCATTCTTCAGAAGGCTTAGTTTCTGATTTCAACAATACTTCTATAACTAATAAGGCTAAATCTGCACCACTACCCTGTTGGTCATGTTCGAGCAGTAACTTTGACCCTTTAAACAATAGCTTTAACAAATCTGTATACTTCTTTTGACTGAGATACCTGAAATACAAAAATAGACATGATAACAGAAAAAATATCTTACGAGACACTTTTGTAAGCCTAACCTACTGAAAACGATGTTCGTAATGCTGAGGTACCTGAAATATAATGTCCTGTACATTTGGTGTGCTTCATAATATTGACCAGACTTTACTGACGCTTCTAATTTATCTAGAACACGTGTAACACCTCTTTCGCTTCGAGTAGCCATAATTTAAAATTTTCTTTACACAAAAATGTTTTATAACGCTTCACCTAATTGACATGACAATATTGTTGAATGACCATTAATATTTTGACACAAGACATAATTGTTTGATTGAAAGACTGACAGTTTTATGTCGTTAACATAAACCATAAACAAATTTTATTTTAACTTTTAACACTATCTTTACATCTATTACGTCTTAATCTCCACTAATCTATCTTGCAATCGGTATCTTTGGTATAAATGCCACTTTTTCGTAACATTTCGGACAGGCACGTAGGTATTACCATAATGCATTAAGCGGCATTTTATTGTTTTTCTTCACTAAAAAATCACTACAAATTAACTGAAGAAAAACAGTCTGTCTGTAACCCAATTGTGAACTACTGCATAGTCGGGTCTCCTGTCACAATCAGAAGAGTGTTGGCCTTAGTCCACCACGTTGGCCTAATGCGGATTCGTGGACTTCACATATTTTTGAGAACATTATGTTGTACAGGTTCCTCACATTTTCCTTCATCGTGACAGCACATGGATATTTAATTTTATAAAGCGCACATACAGTAGTTCTATTATTTTTCATTATAAGATTTGAACTCGGATCCCTAGAATAAGAGGCCGCATTTTAAGCCACTGGACTATCACCGACACTTGGTATTAAATAAATCTTATATCATGTCATTACAAGTAGTTTGACTATCAATTTGTTAAACATCTTCTCTTCCTCGTTTCTACTTTTTAGTGCACAAGGACGGTTTCTTATGGAGTACGTACTGCTCCCATCTCTAGAAGAAGCCCTAATGATCCAGTTAAATCCGCTCAGAAATGCGCAATACGCAATATTTACTCGACAAACATTGGTTAATATTAACTTAATATAGTATAATTTTATTCTACTAAAAGATACGTTAAATAAGCCTTTCTACGGCGATGTAAGGTATTAAGCTCTTTATTCTATCAACCGTTTGGCGTTACAGTTACGTTGAGAGTTACAGAGAAACTCAAACTATCTGTTTGCTAGTTTTAGATTAATATAGAGAACTTCTCTTTTTACAAACTGATATCCTAAAATACAGTTAAAACAATTTGAGGGATATGTACTCGTAGATATAGATATTTATTTTTATATTCACACACAAACTAAATAGATACGCACGAAGCCGTTGATAAGTATCCGTATTTCAAATAACTACAAACAGAAATGTTATATTCGCATACCGTAGTATCGTAATAATAATTATCAGAGGAAGCTTAATGTTAAGCGATGGTCATTAATAACAGAGTAGTTGCCTAATGCAATATGAAATTTTAATTGAGTGCTTTAGCTATGGTTTCAAATTTAAGTTAAGATTGTTTGTCTAGTATTTACCCTCTCGTATCTACTTACCTCTCTAAATTTTAACCACCTACATATATGTAAATTTATGTATAAAAATGCATGCTTGGAAATGCCCCGAAGATTTAATAATAATATAAAAAAAATCAAACACTACATTACATGGAGACTTAAAAATATTCATCAAAGGAATAAGAAGGTATAAATAATTTAAAGACACGTCTTTCGTTCCTTAACCATGCAGAAGCCTGTCCTGACTGAGGGCGGTTATAAACACCTTTATACAATAAAATTAATGACACAAAATTAATAACGAGTCGTGTTATATAATTAAAAATAATCCGAAATGAATAAAGAGTGAAAAATAAAGCAATTTTATTTTAGCTGCAACATTATTTACCAATAGATATTATTCTTATTTCTTAATTAATCTGAGATATTCAAATCTAATAGCACAGTACTACTATTGCTCTACTTTATCCACCATCCATACAACTATCTAGTTCCATAAACATATTGAATGTTTTTGAACCGGTATAGAGTCCGCCAAATTTCTGATGCTGGAAGACTGGTGGCGATGATTGCAGCACTCTACATGTACCTCTTGTAGCATTCTATTAATCCAATTAGATTATTTACCAGTTAACATAGCCCCGTAACTATAATTATAGTGATTTTTCCTTACTTAGTATTAAACCTTGCCAAAATAATAAAAAGTTATTGCATTTCTGAACTAGTACCTAGCTGTATTCTGTAATGATAGGAAGCTAGCGAGCAATTAGGTATATTATGATTTGCTAGTACTCCGTATGATAGGCATTAAAGTTGGGATCAATACGACAAAATTTCTTAACGAATAAAGGCCGTACGTTGCTGCGCTTTTTTGCTACAGGGCTTCAGATCTGTAAAAAAATTGTTACTTAATCATTTGCTCGTGTCTGCCTCTGGGGTTAATGGTTAATACCATTTTGATAATGAAGAAAATCTATGAGGCAGACATCCAGGGCTCTGCATTATCACAGGAGGTGGATGTAAAAATGTTGAAAAAAAACTTAAAAAATTCATAACTTCAAAAATCAGAGTCCTATTTGTCTGCCTCTTTGATTTTCTTCATTTTGACAAGGTTTATAAACATCAGCCTTAGAGGCAGACACGAGCAATTGATATAGTATAATATATACCTGTGTTTTTAAACATTTTTAAGGGGCTGTCAATTGACAACGCAGCGCTACCATGGTGGCAGATGCGGTCCTTAATATTCCTTATCGTATTATTATCGCTATTAATAAAGTCTGCCAGACGCGCCGATCATATAGATTTTTTGCTCGCCAGCTCCCTATCTATAAAGCACAATCAAAATAATTATAATATATATAGGTACCTACCAACAACAACTCAATAACTCAACATAATAATATCTATTACCACACAGCTATTATATTATCACAGCTAAATTTATTGACAGCAATTTATCGGTCAATTAAAGACAATAGAGTTGCAGCCATCATTTGTGTTTAACTTTTCAATTCCTGGCTTCGCACCGACGCGACGCCCACTAAACTAGAACTTAGTCTACAAAACTTTTGCTTTGTTCCATTGTCGTATTGTTATTGTCATTTAAATGCAATGCATAAAACCTTTTATTTATTTGTTAAGTGGATACGTTAACAGGTAATTTATGGTTTACTTTACAACGAGTATCGTTGACCTGTCTTCTACTTTCCCATCAAATCTCGTGTAAGAATTAAGAAGATATTAATAATCATTACTGAAATACAAAGGCAATTTAGTTAGCAAGGTTTTTAGTTAGCATACATTGCATACATTTTAATCTTTCATTCCAAAGTATTTTTGTTACAAATATTCGTCAGTGTTGTATCATTTTTATTTGTTCATATATTATGTACTTCATCATTTCGAGATATTTCGAATAACGTACGTTCCCAGTTTTATTCACGTTTTATTCTGCTAAATATCAAATATCTGTTGCTGCAAGGTTTTCATTTTGTAATGTGAACTGTTGTTTACCAATATTTTAACTCCACGTCGTTCAACAAAATTCCGTTTGTTGGATTTTTAAGAAAATAACGTTAAAACAACAGTGACCTTTTTTAAAATCTAACGGAAAAG
The DNA here is from genome assembly GCA_905147235.1 of Erynnis tages. Taxonomy (NCBI): domain Eukaryota; kingdom Metazoa; phylum Arthropoda; class Insecta; order Lepidoptera; family Hesperiidae; genus Erynnis; species Erynnis tages. The sequence continues at coordinate 6,721,965 of LR990082.1, forward strand.
TGATTTTTTATATGTATCTACTATATTATAGAACTAAGTAGTAAACTACTAACCTTATTTCAAGTTGTTCATGTAATGTAAACGCAAAAAATATTCAAACGTCACGTGTTTTACTTACGAAGCATAGGAAATTAATAGAAACCTTCAAACTCCTTTAGGGGTAGAATTTCCCGAAATCAGTGAAGCCACAATGTCATCGGAATAAGTAACCGGTACTAATAAAGAGCGTAAACTTACAAGATGATATATTATTTTTAATTCAAAGTTCGCCACTACATTTAATAAAAGGTACCTAAAGATACCTTAAAGTATACAGATAGTTGATAAATATAGAAACAATGCATAAAGACTCATACAGTATGTGACAATTTTTTATTTTTATTGAAAGCGATGGGCTTGGGCACATGGGTGCCCTAAGCACTTCAGCCTGCAGAGACCGTTGTGCCTAGCCTATGCCTATTAGAGCTCCCCATCTAGTCCTGTTGCCTTGAGGAAGGTTAGGATTGTATTGGTGGGCAGCTCTTTGGCTTCATTAATGTGTAGCACGTGTTTGCCTAGATGACCACTCCTTTTATGCATAAGTGCTGCGCACTTAATAGATGCAAGGGTGTTTCCTTTTATTCCTTGCAGAATCTAACGGAACAACATACATGTAGATATGGCATACTTCTATGGAGCTACATGTATGCTTCGCAATTTTGCAATGACCTGTTAGGGCCCTCGTCATCACACATCTTTGATCAACATTTGATCTGTTAAGCCTGAGGAGCTTATCAGTAAAGCTACGTTATACCCCCCGATCAACGTTTTAGAGTTATTTTGCCCAGGCTCAAAGGCCCACGATTGCATTGGCCTCTTCATTGCATTGGGCGTGGAGTAATGAGCGAGTTATACTTCTGGAGATGCCACAGAAACGTTTCGGTCCTAGTTAGATGGATTTGGCACCCTTGCGTCTTCCGACTCATTGCCCGCTATGGGAGAATGACCCAGAATCCATTTTAAAGAGATCTCGTTATTTGCGGCAAGCGCGTTCAGTCTCTCAGCAGTTTCTGACTAGTTTTGAGTCGATACAAACGTCTTAGAGCCAGGAGCGCTGCTTGACTATCTGAGTATATCTATCGTTATACTTTGGTTGACGTAATTCCTTTCAATGCTTAGTTCCACACTTTGAATTATAGCGTAGACCTCAGCTTGAAAGATTGTGGAATGCTTCCCCAAGTATATAGTAAGATGTAAGTTGTATATAGTTCCATATTGGGGTTCATTCCATATTCGGCACAGCCTACATTTTAGACCCATTTTGGATCCATCTGTATACCAGACTATGCCACCTGCCTTTTGAACTATATTTTTCTTGTATTTTCCCATATTTTTCATACAAAAATTGGAATATTAGAATTAAAAATTGGTCGCCTGTTGTTCTCCAGGCAGCTAAACTAACTGCGCGTAGCTTGAACTTTTTTACTTAGCTTGTTTTTTGATGAGAATTCAGGATACCCATGGATTGAAGTAACCTGGTTATATTCAATTTATGTGTAGTTATTTAGTATTATACTTATACTATAGTTGTTATGATTAAAACACAATTAACGAGTAGTAGAAAAAGCTCTTTATATTCCTCTTATTGATTTATAGTTGGGGATTATCCCCTAGAGGCACAAAACATTGTTCAATACTATGCTGTTATGTTCGCAACGCGAAATCAATTCATTTCAGTATTTTCAGCTACTTAACTGGGTAGTTTATTGGCAGTTAAGCTTATAATACATTTCAGTGTATTAATTTAATTTTCATATGCAATAATCGCAAACTCAATGATTAAAACAATATTTCGATTTCAGCTCAATTATAATAGCAAATAATAACTGCTTGAACAATGAGGGTTTGTGAATATCGTATTTTATCAGGAGTCCGGGCAGCTTTGTCCAGATTAATATTTATTACGTTTTCAATTAAATCCTTAAAATGAAACATGAATACTTGAGAACTGAAGTATTAACTGCAATATTTCACTCAATATTCTCAAACATTATGTTTAAGATCATTAAAAACGATTAATAACGATAAGTAGATACTGTCATGGTAACTTCATTCTGAAAAAAGGGCTAATTACCTACATAAGTAATAAGCTACTTGGATATTAAACATTTCCGAATAGGGCTCTAGGAATAATACCTACATTTCACATTTATCGAAAGAAGCGATTCGGTTGGCTCAAATGAATACTTAATTAACATTTCCATTTTATTATTTCCTCAATTTTGAATCGTAACCAACTCGTAAGATAACATTTGTAACTGCGACTGGATTTGTAAAAAACTGGAACATTAAAGTAGCAGCTCGTTATGCAAATCCTCACTAATACCGGTCTCAATAAATATTCAGTAGACGCATTAGTGACCTCATGATAATGTAAGTCGCTTTGTCCATCTGTCTCCGAGAAGTGATCATCATTAATGCGCTTACAACTTAGAACTGCTGAGTAATTTGTCAAGTAAGTTACAACCTTAATATTTGCGATTTATTACGATTATATTATTTACAGTTTACTATACAAACATATTTTATTAACCCCCGATTCAAAAGGAGGGGGGTGTTATAAGTTTGACGTCTCTGTCTGTCTGTCTACATTGTCTGTGGCACCGTAGCTCGCGAACGGATGAAGCGATTTCAATTTAGTTTTTTTTTGTATGAAAGGTGAGTTACGGGATAGTGTTTTTAGTTTGATGAAAACCGTTTGCTTCGTTTAAAAGTTGTGGGGGGTGAAATTGGGGCAGAATATCCGATTGTCTGCAAATATAATCGAGTGGGGTCTCAAATGAAAACGCATCACGTGCACTTTACAAAATAATATGTTCAATGAAAATCGGTTGAGCCCTGAAAAAACTGTAAATGTGAGGTACGGGGAGAAAATAAGGATGGAAATCCGAAATTTCGACAAGATTCTATGTATTAACAACTTAATGATACCTACATTAATATTAATAAGTGTGTACCTATAAAAAGTATAAAATAAAAATTAAATTAAAAATTTAAAAAACCCCCGACACAATAACCTGAGTTCCCTTTAAAAAGTAAAAAATAATGAAAGAAACTCAATCTTAAAGTACCTATGTAAGTATGTACGAGTAAGTATTAATAATTCTAAAAAAAATACATCGCGTTGGGGGACCGCAACCGGTAGGCCAGTGTGGTAGACGAAGGCCTACATCCCTCTCATTCTGAGAGGAGACCCGACCTTGTAGTGGGTCATTAATGGATTACTGACAAAGTCTAGCAACTCTTTGTTATTTGTCGGTCCTAGTCCTAGTACTAAAATGATTCGTGGAGACAATATTAGGCTATATCGACACTCCCTGTTTACTTTTTGAAAATTTTCTCTTATAGTCCTAGTACTAATAATATTAAATTTGAAATTTAAAAAGCCCCTGACACAATAACCTGCGTTCCCTTTAAAAAGTAAAAAACGACTGAACCGATTTTCATCAAACATGTCTAAGAACACTCTCCCGTAATTCACCTTTCATACAAAAAAACTAAATTGAATCGCTTCATCCGTTTGCGAACTACGGTGCCACGACAGACAGATAGACACGTCAATCTTATAACACCCCTCCTTTTGCATCAGGGGTTAAAAAAATTGTCTTGGAGACATCTTGTATTAGGCTGTGGCGGCACTTCGATTTTACGTTTTCAAAATTTTCGATTGGAGAGAAATTATCATTCTTCAAGTTCAAATGCCAAATCAAAATTTAATTGAAGGAAGTGAGGAAGAAGAAATTCGTTGCTACCGCTACACGTAGCAGTGCTACGGTTGTAGTCCTACATTTCGTAGCAGCGACTTCGTCCACAAGTTTCTTTGTAGAGATCTTGCGAATACTCTCCAAAGTGTATTCTATAAAAACCCGCGATCCGCCTATTGGTGCTGAATTCTTAAGAAGTTTCATTTCATAGTAATGGAACAACACAAACGCTAAATTTATATTATTGTGAAACTTACCCTATGAGATAAGATACTGATATGTTGAAAATCGTTAAAGCACGTTAACATAATTATCTTGAAAATTAGGTATATATACATATATATAAGTTTATTGTCAAAATTTAATTTTGAAATAAATCTTATGAAATTTCATATTTAATAAACCATTGTATATATACCTTATGTATTTACCTTAGTACCATTATATCTTATGTACATTATACCATGGTATTACAAAACACACGACACATAAGTCGAGGGTATTGCCTATGATTGTCTTATTAATGCTTGCATAGCATTTATCAGCATAAATACTTAAATATCAGCATAATACTTAAATATTCATTACTGGTTTGATACAGCTATCATACTAAGTAGTAATGAATATTTAAGTACCTCCTACAAATTCGTGTTTATAATTTTTAATATAAACTTACTAACCACAACTCTTTCTTTAATTAAATATTTAACTCCTTTAATAGAATTGTATACATTTTTCTATGCATATAATTTTCGTAAGTTTTTAAAAAGGGTTCTCATGTTGAATATGTTTAAACGAATATAAAATATACTTATGCTTAGTGTAGTACAAGCCACTCTCGGAATGAGACGCTTTAAAGAATTTATGATTTTCGTACCTACGTGTTTAAGATATCTAACGATAGTTTTGAAATAATAAATGAGTTATTAAAATCTTAAGGAAATCGTGTGAAATGTAATAGTTTAAGTTTTATGATAAGTTCAGTTAAGTAGAACTATGACTTTTTAAAATATTTATTCTCGAAACTGCGCTATTGACTGAAATAATATCGACACAAAAGCATTTACACGTAGGTAATCATCAAACATTGAGAGGCGGTGATAGCCCAGTGGCTTAGAATTCGACCTCGAATCGAGGGGTCCGGGTTCGAATCCCAGTGGCACGCACCAATGACTTTGTAAAAAAGTTATGTGCGCTTTATAAAATTAAATATCACCTGCTGTTACGGTGAAGGAAAACATCGTGAGGAAACCTGCATGTCTGAGAGTTCACAAAAAAAATGTTCTCAAAGGTATGTGAAGTCCACAGACCCGCAGTAGGCCAGCGTGGTGGACTAAGGCCTACATCCCTCTCATTATGACGAGACCCGACCCTGTAGTGGGTCATTAATGGGTTACTAGCAATCATCAAACATTAAAATTGATATTACTACATTAAAAATATTTTATAGTTTTCTTTTTAAATCTTGTTTGAATTAGACTATTTTTTGATGATTTTAAAAGAGATGATCACACATAGTACTAATATTGTGAACGTTTCAACGTTTGGCAAGTTTCCAATCCGCCGACGTGTAACTTGACTGTCGGAATTGGGAATAAGGAACTGCACACACGCTTCCATTTTGCCTCTTGTTGGTTTAAACTCAATGCTTCGCTTGATTCAATTACCTAACACGTCTTTTGAGGGATTAATTGAATAACCACTATAGATGTAATGGCTCTTTTCATATATCGGAATTCGAATCTTATCAAATTGTTTGCAAGGTGTTAAAAATCAAGTGCATAAAAACCGAATTCAATCGTAGATTAAGCTTTTCATTTATATTCAAGAAAATCATATAATAATAACTACGTATAAAGAAACTATATCTCGTATTAATACAATGAAGAACAGTCACATAAGGCAAAGTTGGGAATTTATTGGGCCACTTATAACACGAATATCACCCTGTAATTAATAATTTATTATTGTATGGACATAGTTTCTTGTGGCATTTTCTTAGTTGCAAAAAATACGTTTTTGCAACGCTTTAGAATATTACAATAACAGTATTTGGAATATCATAGGAAGGCAGAGGCGATCATTTTAGTCCGTTTTGATCCTGTTTGTGGTTAACAATGGTCCGCGGGCTGTAGTGACCTTTAAAACAAATAATTAAACCGACCTCAAAAAAGACGAGTATATTTTGTTTGTAATTTTTAGTTTTAACTCCATATCACGGAAACTTGTACGGAACTCACGGTAACAGACTAACATAATGTAAATATTGTGCAGTTCCATTAATATTGCAAATTATGTGCATGCGTATCGAATTGATAACCTCCTTTATTGAAATCGGTAAAAATAATGATTTCTCCAAATTCCTTAAGCCTACCACACACGTTCAGTTTCATCTGTACGATAAAACTGTGCAGTCGAATACAGATAAGTCGTACGTCCCTATAGACCATACACGTTTAATTAAAAAGAGTAAAACTGCGCAGTTTATTCATGTCGTTCCGCGATGGCATCGACAGATGCATTGGCTATTGCTGCATTATTGTTGAAAAAAAAACAAGAGGCAGAAAAAACCAGAAAGCGGAAAAATCGCGAGACTCTTATAAATTTGTTAAATAAATTTCCAAAAGAAATTTCCAAAAGACTGGCATAATTTTTTGCGGTGAGCCATTTTGTAAGCACGTATGCACGACCATTCGATACGCGATCCACACGAAATCTGAGCGCCCGCCCGCACACACGTTACGATTACGGGCACAGTTTAGTCCGATTCCGGCGACCACGCAGGCCGCTCTCCAGACGCTAGCACTCCTACACGGTCCAACGAAGCGGTTCGCTGAACAATTTTTATCCATTTCCCAACGTCCCAATTTCAATATGCAGTCAATTTCCTTTGAGTGATGGAATTTCCTGAAAATACTGAAGAATTAAATTTTTCGAAACATCGGTCCAAATATCGGACTACTCTTTTTCACTTTGCTTACCAAATGACAAAGGTACATTAATTTAAGATTTTAAGACGTCTTCTCGTTTTTCTTTTTTCATTGCCTGTAGACTTTTGTTATCAAAATTTTCTTCTTTACCCTACTATATTAAAAATGTAAATGGAAATTTCATGGTTTCATTATCTGTTACACTATAATAAGATATCATTAAAGTTATTTTCTTTAAAACGAAGATTTAGGTTACGAAAGGGGAGCTGTAGGTACCACTACTAAATTCTATAGAGCCCAAATGCTAATATTTTCTCAGGATTATTTTCCTTAGTGACCACGCAGGGAGCTCTCCAGACGCTCACACACGTACATTCTCCAACGAATCGGTTCGCTGAGCAATTTTCATTCACTTCGCAATGTCAGCCGTCGTCATTTTATAGTTCGAATATTTCCTACAATTGGCAAGCGATTTCCTTTGGATGAATTTTTCATATCATCCATTCAAATATTGGATCACTTTTTTTCTTTTCTAAATATCTATATATTTTTTAAAGATAAAAGTGACCGATATGTTATTATTGTTTAGATTTTCAACTTCTGAAAAATAGGGTGATATACATATAGGGTGATTACAAATGATTATATTTACCAATCTATAAAGTACCTAGTATGGTTTTACTATACCTAGTGAAGATACTTAAACAACGAAATAGCGCATGGAAAAGTCTAACGCTAGATATCTTGATTTTGTCTGTATTTTTCAGTTTTTAGCGACGTCTGTAAGTAATTGTTTCTTGTGAAACTCATCATTCTCGATATTAAAGGCTCAGCTACGAATAGCTACTATGAACTTTAATTTACCCGGAGTGCTGTCAATTTTAAAACTGGTGTCTCGGTCTTCCCGCGGGAATTATTAAGGATAATACGGCACGAAAAATAAAATTACAAGAAATATAGCCTCCCATTAAATCACAGAATTGTGACTTCAGTTTTGTAGTAACATTGAACTCGTATAAACGCACAAGTGCAGTTTCTGTGAACTGTAACCGAATAAAGAGATTAGGAGTTCTTAGTGCTACGTAATGAAAAAGTTTTTCGACTAAGATTATAATAATATATATTTTTTGACCATTGAATATTTTAAGTAACATTGACGTTGCAAATTATTCCTAAATGTTATTGTTTCAAAACGATGCTAAAACGCCACAATAAAAATTTGGCATTGTTTCCGTGTTAAAAAAATAAAAATGGGGTGCTGTTTAAAAATATAGCAAGAATGAATGAATTATAAGTAAAAATTTCCTCGGCGATTGTTCGGGTGTATATTGAATAATGGCTTTTTGAATCCACATGGCTCAAGTTAAATTATCGATCGTTTTTAATTCCTGAATTTGAGATATGTACACTATTGTACAGTGTACAGTACAAATGGAGGCAGGTGCATGGTGCATGGTGCGCGACTATTAGCGTGCGTCGGCGATGGCGGTGGTGTGCGTTGGCGCGGTGGTGGCAGGAGCAGGAACGAGCAGGAGCGGCGGCTGGCGGCGGTGTGGGGGAGGCAGGACGCGGAAGCGCCATATTGAGACCACAGAAGTGAAACTTCAGTACGCCCGTTGTTACCTAAACTTCGCGGACACGCTAGGGCTGTCTGTACAAGCTTGTATAACGGTATTGTAGTGCAGGAACGACTACTTAGATGCCATACTGCCGTAGATGCATTTACCATCTTGTATGTTATGCTATCTGTACTCGTAACTTTGCTAAGAAGATTGTTTATAACCAAACAAATAGATTTTTATTCAAATATCTTAATGTCATATCCAAGCTATTGTTCAATTCAGTTAACTGTTTTTGGAGTCCTAAAATGCACTCACTCGCTTTGCGCATTCACTAAACTTCCAATTAAATATTATTCATAGCTCCATTTATGCACGAGAACCATCATTACATGCCATTATGCCATGCACCAGTGCTCGGAGTGTTCGGGCGATTTCAGCAGTTTCAGCGTATTCAAGGATTGCATAATGCATATCCCTTATCTATAAGTATGGCTTGCCCAAGTCCGTAATTTCTGATCCTTAACTTCTGTACTATCTGTATTTGGTGAGGCGGGGGTGCGCGAGGGTGCAGGTGCACCTGGGCGGCGGCCGGCGCCCGGCGGCCCACGTGCCCGGGCCGCCGCTCAGGCGCTCAGTCGCTCGCGAGCTGCCGCCGCGACGCGCCGCCGCTCGGCTCTACGCCGCGCCGATAGCGACAGGTGGCGTTCAGCGGCGCCGACGCCCGCCGCCTGCGCTCTCCGCTTTCTCGCCTCGGCCCACTCTAATTTATGTCCCCGGCTCTAACATGAAACTTTAATAACACGTTTAGTATATCACTGTGCAGTGCTTATTTGTTTTTAAATGAACAGTTAATAAAGTGTCTGCACTGAATTGGATTTAGAAAATGGTACTGCTTGATAAGGCGATTTCAAATTAGCACTTATTTTAGAAAAACTGTGAGTAATAATTTAAAATAATATGTTATAGTCATATATGATATCTCGTTAGGTAATCTAAAAATATATCTACCATATCTTCCGTAAAATGAACATACAAAGTATTAAAATGTAGTTAGTAGTATAATGTTTTAACAGTTACGGTATTCAATCTAAGAACCTCTTTTATACCTATCTTTATAATGCTTTTATAAAGGAAGCTTTACCGCCGTGCGGGGCTGGTCTATGAGAGCATTGTCAGTCGGAGCATCGACTCAAAAATTTGCATGCTAATGTAATAAAAGCATACCCATTTTAGTTCACAATGGTATTTAAATTGTCTTTGCCGAGTCTGAAAATTTTCCTGGCAAAGGAGAAAAGTATAAAAAGAATACTGTTATCTTTTTCGGTTGGGACTCTCGGCTGAAGTCGCAGAACTCTACAATCGAATTTATAAATTTAATCCTTACATACATTTTGTGAATTTTAAAATCTGTTGTTGTCTACATTTTCTAGTTAGAACAGTAGCATACATAGTAAACCTATGGTTATATGTATATCTGTTAAATAATTTAAGCAATTTCAATTAACCGTAAACTGACGAAGTTATAAACGAACGAAATAATATATCAAGACGATGGCGCCACATTGCCCTAGGCTGAATAAGCATCAGATTATGTTATGTGGGCATATCATTCATTATCATAATACACCTACATTTTGTGTCTTGTTCGTGGGAACGTTAGACGCCAATCGATTGTAGGACTTCCAGAGTTTCGGTGCGTGGTACAATGTTAATTTAAAAAACAATTCTGGGATTTTTAACTATTTATGCCTATAAGTGCATATATGTATTAATTTGGAAATATAATTAATTCCCATTAAATTGCAAATGTTTAATTAATTAAAGTAACTATGATTTTCAATATATATGTAATTACTATATATTGCGTTTTGAAAATTCATCAGGCAAAAGTATTGACTAGTAGGTAAACGTTTTCCCTATTCTCACTCATGTCACAAAAACTCGTAAAGATACCGCGAACGCGCATGAAAAAAAAAGTTTTTCTGATGGACATAGATTGTATAGTGCAAAAAGGGCAGCATTAAAAATCCATTACCACGAATATCAGATATATAATGTCCCTTATTTCCAATACAAACGCGATGTTTTTGTTAGTCTCATTATTTCCATAAGCAGCTCTTCTAAGCTACTACTCAAGTTAACATTAACGTTGTTTGAATAGATTCATTGACAAGGCTGAATGCTCTATTCGGTCTATTCAATAATTGATATACTCGTTATATAGGTACGATACAACAGTGGAATTGAACACCGATCTTCAATTTCACCCACGCTAGTTTGTAAACGGAGATTTCAACGTCGAGTGAGGTGTAATATAAAATATATTGATGTTTAAAATAATTATTGATATAAGACAGTAACTTGTACAGTAGCACATAGTATATATCGAATAGTGTATTTTTTTATTTCCCATATAAATAGCTCAGTAATATACTAATATATATACATAATAAATAGTACTGAGCCATTTATATGGGAAATCAAAAAATACACTATATAAACTAGTTATTAGTAACTTATATAGTGCTATCATAACATTTGTATTTACACTGATAAAACAAAATACCTGATGACATTGTAAACAAAAACGTTTTAGTATTTTTGGAGATCCAATGAAATTCTAAAATATGTTGGAAAGGTCAAACTTCTCTACTAGGTATAAACTCTATAGATACAATGTTCGTACCACAAATTGTTTATTCAATAATGTTAATTGAAATTGCAGTCCGCTCTTTGACTGCTAAAACTCGATAGTTACTAGTATGTAGCGGTCTGCTAGCCAGAATATTAGCCACATGAGGCACAGTATGAATGCAACCTCCACTAGTATTCCTTTTTATTTAAATTTTGTGTAAATAAAATGAACCGGCTCCATCCTATAGTATTTGCCATTCGTTCGTATTGTACATGAAAGCTGTGACAGCAGCGTGAAGATGGAAAATACACCCAAATGAATAATGGGAAATACATAAATAACTTAAAGTCAGCTACGTAACAAAGACATGCCCCAAATTTAAAATTTCACTGAAAATTGTACCTTTCAACATAAGTTTATACCAAATAAGATATACTTGATAATTATGTATCAATGATTTATAAATACTTTTTACCGACTTCAAAAAAGGAGGTTATCAGTTCGACACCAACCTCAATAAATAGTAGGCCTAAACTATGTAAGAAATTTTATTTTAAACTTTTTTGATGTTGATTTAATTTTTTTTAATTATTTTTAAACGAAGTGTGATTATGGAACGCAGAAGGACTATATTATACCAAATTTCGTGGACATATTGCCCATGAGAAATAATTTGATTTGATTTTTTGTTTTATCCTTTATAGTGTGTCAGTAGATCCCAATTCCCATGTAATTCCATGTGAACTACCATACCAAACTCCATTACTCATTTAGACAGTCATTACTCATCACATAATGACTAACAGTTATTTGTTCATTAGACGTTTTTGACTGGTAGTTATTAATGACTGTTACCTATATTAATGTGGTTTATGAATGGTTATTTATTGACTTGTGATTTAACATTCATGTATTGTTTTATGTTAAACTCTTGTTAACTGATCAAAAGCGATATTGATCATTAGGGGTTGGGTCAGATTGAGACCACTATGAGTACAAACACAATAATTGTGTTAATTCAATTGCGTCATTGTGATGCAAAATTGTTTATTATTATATTCGTATTGCGTCTCGCAATAACGTTTATTATACAAGATTTTTTTAAAAGTAATATAAGATTTTCTTAAAAATGCGTGATATGTTACAAATGAATTAACATGTATGAACATACAAATCACATTCTGCAAGTGAATTAAACATATTGTAAATCTTAAGAAATCACACAAAATCTTGACAAAAAAGCTGCAATAAACAGATTCTTTAAGCCTAGTTAAACGTGTTTTCAAACTGATTTCAAACTGATCAACAATATGAATGAAGAAATCCCTATCTTCACACGGCCACATGTTTCAAAAGCGAGACGGCGTATTCTCGAAAACGCGCGATCTGTAGGAATGCCAATTACTTAAGCTTTTCATTACCGGAACATGCAAAAGCTCAAGAACCGAGACTCAAGAACTGATAACTCTACCTCTTGTGGAAAATGGCAATTAGAGAATCTTTAAACTTTCGACATTTTATGTTTTTATCGACTGAAATTTTTCAAGGTTGCTGTTTTTAAGCGTTTGACGTTTATATATGTTTGTTTGTACCATCCTACGTAAGAACCCGTACATAATAAAAAGTATTATAATATTTAGTTTTCCTTTGGGTATATTTTAGTATATCCTTAAACTGTACACATTATAAAATAAATTTATGATTTATTTTTGCTCTTTATTTACGTTTCATCAACCAGTACATAGAGACAACAATCAAACTATTAAGTAGACACAATTAACTAGTAACGTTCTAAAAACAGTAATATTTTTCATGAAAAGAGACACAGAAAAGCGAAAAGCATCTGACATATTTTATGAAAATACACAGAATACGGGTCAAAGTAGGCACGGATTAAAATACGGAGAGTCAAATATAAGCGAATAGAAATATAAAGTTAAGAATAAAAACGTCTAATAAACGTAGCAAAATGGCAGCCGTTAATTATAGAGGTTCGATTTTTAGAGAGGGCATGCTCCGACAATTTCGATACACGGTTTTCCAGCGCGAACATTCATTCAAATGCCATATCCTCGGAAAGTGCGATCTGCAGGGAGCGGGAATCACTTAGGCTATTCATTAGCAGAACGTGCAAATGCTTAACAGACACGACTGAGGATAAATGGTACTGCATTCTTTTCTTGAAACATACCTCTTGTAACAAATGCGGGGATAATAAAATATAACACAACTAGTAGTACCTAGTTGTGTTATATTTTTATGACTGTTCGTTCTGAATATTGTACATTTAAAACCATAGTCATTCAAAAGCAATATGCTGTAGATTGTGTTTGTTTTAAATGCATACTACGCGTCAAACGGTTTGGTCTGATACGAAATTACTCGTAGCTCGTAGCACATCCGCGTAGCGCCCCGCTACGAGTCCACATATCGCTACGTCTAGACCCTCCGTATTCATGAAGAAATAATTTATAGGTTCATCGCAAATGTTTGGTTTTATATTTAGGTCACGTATTCACTTGGGTATACATATGTGGCGCCTTGTTATATGAGAAGCTTAGCTTTATTTCACTGGTAAGGTAGAGTTTTAAGAAGTATTTCTACTAACGTTAAAATTGTGAACTTGGAATACTCCTTAACAGTTGTTGTAAATCGTAATACCATCTCGATAAAAACATTTGGAAAAATACATATTTCATTTGACATCATTTACATCAGAGATATGTAGAGATAGAATACCGGTTATGTAGAGAAAGCACAAAATCGTTGCTAATCTATAAAGCAATCAAGGGATGCAAAGCAAAATGCCTTGAAAGCCTAAAAACGTCCCGTTCATACCAAAACTAATTTGAACTAGATTGTTTCGAGGTTTCGCGATAATAAACCTTATATTGACGCTCTTTCTTGAAAATTCATAATAATAATCTATTGTGAACTTTCAAGGAATGGTTTCAAGAAAGTCTTGTGTTTCGATTTATCGGTCCGTTAAATATAGATGACTACGAGGAAAAATAAAAATTTTGCAGAAATTATTGTTGTTGGTGAGGTGACATAAAAACAAACATGAACTAAAGGTTCATATATAACTATCTCCAAGTAATTTATCAGGATCGAAGTCATCTAGCAGATGTCTCTGGCTGGCTGGCTTTCCAAGTGCTGAGTGACTTTTGATTATGATTGTTACTTTTTCTGCGGAAAGCGGGACTGAACATTCCGTGCCGAACGTCGATACGGTGCCAGGAACGTCGATAAAGCAATCTATATCTCTTTTACTTAGCGACAAATAATATGCGGCATAATTACACTTATGCGCCATAACACATTTTAAATTGTTGCAATTCTTCAATATTAGCAGACCACATAAATATACCAAATTTCCGTATCTGCTGGTCTGTAAAGGAAATTAATTGCGTGAAAATAAAATAAGCTTATAAATGATTTAATAAATAAATTAATCAATTCAATACAAAATGTTAAACGTTTTCTGAAAATATTTGAGATAGCTTTAATATTTTTATCATTTAAAATAACACATCCACAATTTTTTTATGTTTGAAATATGCCTTGATCCTCTTACTCGCTTGTGTATAAAAAGTGTCCTGACTAATTGGCTGATTTATCAACGCCAAGCCAAAATCGTTAAAACTAATAACATGAAATTTAGACGCCGTCTTCTTTTCACGATGGAGGGACTTTTGAAATTAAGGTTTTTGTGGTTATACGATACGACAATGCTCTTTTATCCCAAGACGAACGTAGTTGAATAGCCTTCATATTTTAGGTCATCCCACATTTATGTTTAAATTCATATAATGATATGAAGTTCACGCAGTTAAAGAGTATAGTTCCTATAGAAAATGTCTCGGAAAATATGTATTGTTTTTTAAAAATGTGTACGCCAATAATAAAAATCGCTTTAGTTTACATTGGCTGTTACTAGATCCAGGACATGACTTGCAATTCACGTGCACTTAATCATTTTATCCAGTGGTAGATTAAAAGACAGATTAACATAGTTACATACACCCCACACAGACTTTCGCACTAATAATAGTAGCAGAATGTAAAATTCTAGTTTTGAAAGACCTTTTCTGGTAGGTATATACTTATATCTTAAACGTGTATAGCAAATCATTTAGGTATTAGCGTTAATATCTTCGTCAGTCTAAAGTGTCGGTAAGTTATCAATTTGCCTTATGATAATATTATCAAAGTTTCAGCTCATACGAACTTCGTACTTACAAACTTTACATTCGAAATTTGTTGGCGAAACTACTGCTAGGAACATAGAAATGGCTCCATTAATCATCTCGTTGTATTATGCACCAATCTCATTTGCACTTGAGTCTCTTGCTCTTAGGTATGTACATTTGTACCTAGTAAAGTGTAAGTAGTACCAAATAAACAGTCACGCAATAAATTTATCCCATATAGGTGAGATTTAATATATTTTGGCATTTATAATAATTTAAATTATTATGTGTCTAACTTAATGAAAGTCTTCAATTCAATTCTTTCAATTCTTTCAGTGGGTTGGATAGCCCGAACTAGTAAATAAATTAAAATATATTCCGTGAATCGTGAATTGGATAGTAATTAACTATGCTCGAGAGTTAACGGCAATTTGCTAATGCACCGACCGATTATTCAGTGCAATGTTTTGATTTCAAATACGAGTATATATCAAGAGGCTTAGGTAAAGCAGAACTTTGCAGAACCATCTCATTATATTATAATTTTTATATAAATGGCTTAAATATAAAACGCACGCTGATGCTCACATTAATTAATTTATTAACCCCTCGATACAAAAGGAGGGGTGTTATAAGTTTGACGTGTCTGTGTGTCTGTGGCACTGTAGCTCGCGCACGGATGAAGCGATTTCAATTTTTTTTTTTTTGTATTAAAGGTGAGTTACGGGCGAGTGTTCTTAGACATGTTTGATGATAAAAAAAAAAAAAACATACAGACGAATTGAGAACCTCCTCCTTTTTTTGAAGTCGGTTAAATATCGGTTGAGTCGTTTAAAAGTTTAAAAGTGAAAGTGGGGAAGAATAACCGAATGTCTGCAATTATAATCGAGTGGGGTCTCAAATGAAAGCGTATAACATGCACATTACAAAATAATATTATGTTCAATGAATATCGGTTGAGCCTTGAGCCCTGAAAAAACTGTGGGAGTAAAAGTTGGGAAAATACCCAATATCTGCAAATATGTGTGGTGGGGAGAAAATGAGGATGGAAATCCAAAATTTCGATAAGAATCTGTATTAATAACTTAACAAAACCTACATTATGTTAAAAACCCCCATGTTAAAAACCCCCGACACAATAACCTGAGTTCCCTTCAGTAGCTCTGAGAATCGGCTACTGTCTATTTTTCATACCCCTAAGTGGTAGTGGCATTTTGATCAATCCATATTCACCGTATACCTTAACGATTAAGAAGTTACAGTACAAAAATTAAAAAAAAAACTAATGTTAGTGTTACAATGAAACTTATAACTAACTAGCTGACCCCGCAAACGTTGTTTTGCCATATAAGTTATCGAGCGGCATGTAAAGTAATTAAATTACTAAAATGAATATTAAAAAATAGGGTTTGGTGATAGGTGATAATTTAGGGTTGTATCTACTTTTCATGCCACACTATTAAAAAATAAAAATAAAAGAATTTGTCCATAAAATACAATAAAAATGTTAGGGGTGGAAAACTCTCATCACTTAGGGGTATGAAAAATAGATAGTAGCTGATTCTCAGACCTACTGAATATGCATATAAAATTTCATAAAAATCGGTCAAGCCGTTTCGGAGGAGTATGGTAACTAACATTGTGACACGAGAATTTTATAAAGATACTAGCTGACCCCGTAAACGTTGTTTTGCGATATAAGTTATCGAGCGTTAAAAATCGACGATTAAAAAATAGGGGTTATTGATAGGATGAAAATTTAGGTTGTAAGTATTTTTTGATGCCACATTATTGAAAAATAAAAAAATAAAACATTCCAAAAAATAAAATAAGAATGTTAGGTGTGAACAACAGTTTGCGGGGTCAGCTAGTTAGTTATAAGTTTCATTTATTCAATTGTAACACTAACATTAGTTTTCTTTTATTTTTAAATTTTTGTACTGTAACTTCTTAATCGTTAAGGTATGCATACGGTGAATATGGATTGATCAAAATGCCCTGTAAAACCTTAATCTAACCCATATTCGTGCAAATAAATTATTTTCATTTCATCTCATCATGTTATCATAATAATAATAAACATAATTATGTATGTAAATTAAATCTGTTGTCTTGTTTATTTATAAATAACTTCAATAATAATTTACTAAATGCAACTAATTCAACTTAATTTAATATCGAGAACTCTGCGTACTTAGGTGTCAGATCTTAATAGCTGAAGATGGCTATTGACCGATTTATTTTCAAGTGACTAAATTAAAATTATTTTGCATATCTAATGCTACGTTATAAACTTTACACTTTTAACTTAAAAATTAAATTTTTGATAATTAAAAAAGAGCTTATTGTTATGAGTAGTTTTGTAACAATTTTATTATCGACGGGTCAAAGTGTTGTTCGAATATTTGAAATAACTTTGCAATTGCCACTGTTCTAGTAATCTTACCGTTTCAAACGATTTTTTTAATCGCTTACATTTTACACAAGCAGAGTAGCTTTCCGCAAATAACTATCCAGACTATAAATCTACATACAACCCTAAATTTTCACCCTTTTATCACCAACTGGGTCAGCTACTATATCTTTATAAAATTCTCATGTCACAATGTTACTAACCATACTCCTCCAAACATTTTATGAAATTTTATATGCATATTCAGGAGGTCTGAGAAGCGGCTACTGTCTATTTTTCATACCCCTAAATGAAAAGGGTTGCCCACCCACACCAAACATTTTTATTTTATTTTTTTGGCATTTTTTTTATTTTTAGTTTTCAATAATGTGGAATCAAAAAATACATACAACCCTAAATTTTCATCCTTCTATCAACAACCCCTATTTTTTAATAGTCGATTTTTAACGCTCGATAACTTATATCGCAAAACAACGTTTGCGGGGTCAGCTAGTATTATATAAAACCTTTTAAACTAACTGAAATCAATAAAGTAAAATCTTTGCATTCTCTTTGCAATAACATTTATCGCACAAACCGAGCACAAGCAATTTGCAACAGCATGAAAAGTAATGAATTTTATGCAAAACTGCAGCTGGAAGACAGCCGTAGTTTCAGTAGTTGAGCTTTAATATGCGGCGTTTCGCATACATGTAGAAATTATAATTCGTTTACGTTTATGTACTTTTTGCGTCCGCTAGGGGCGCTGGGCGTAAATCTATAGAAAAAAAAAACGATCCGTTTCGTTTCGTACGTAACGTAGCGACATTGCTAAAACTCAGACTAAGGGTACAGGACTGTAGATATGTAGCTATCTGGTGTCGATCAATGTCATTATTCATTTTAAAGATATTACTTGTTAAACATTTAAAAGCGAACACATTCTTGTAACATCTCTATATAGTATCTATAAAACAAAGCCGAAATAAATTTAATGATGTTCTAGTGGAACGAGCGTCGAATGGAAGGAGCGATACTTCTTTAAAATTACGCATTTCAAGTGAAGGTACTTGTGTAGATTTCAAACCAAAACCAAAAGAATTCCAAAGAAAAACGGATGACAGTTGATTTTTTCTATTACATAAAACACATTAAACAACAGAATTCCATTCCATATCCAGAATTTATAGAAAATGGCCATAAAACTCTAAACGCTAAAGATTATGACGATTATTTTACGTCCTTATAAGTGATTGCCCCAAGAGAGAGGCCGTACGAAAAATGGGTTCCTAATAAATACCAACGACTCTCCATAAAACTTTGCTCTTAAAAATAATGTACGTCAGAAAATATGACTGTTACACTATTCGTGTATGCTATATTTTTGATATTGATAGTTTTATCTCTAAGAAAGTTTCATGTAAAAGATATCTTGAAGTATTTATTACTTCTGGGTATTGTTTTAATTGTTTTGCCTTTAAAAATATTTTCTATAAAATACCCAATATGAATTAAGAGCTACCGATTATTCCTTGGGACCAAATACATGATGTATTACTTAATACTGCTAAACAAAATAAATTTTAGTCAGTGCCACTTGATTAATCTCACTCCGTCTTTTCATACAACTGTCTTTTTAAGAGCTCTTTCCCAATGTTCTCAAAGGTAGAAATGTGAAGTCCACCGACCCGCAATTGGCCGGGCGGCGTAATGAACCAAGGCCCACATCCTATTCACTGTGTGAGACCCGACCCAGCAGTGGGTCATTAACGGGTACATACAATATAAGATAATACTGCATTTTGGTCTTCCCGAACCGTATACTTGAGAAATATTGGTAATTTATAGCTCTAACGCGCGTCTATAACATATACACTATACATGAAGCGTGCCGATATTGCTTTCAAACGATGTGTAAAGTACGTTATTGTATGAGAAAAGGGCACAACTCAAGCCCATTCACATTCCAACTATGTATAGAAATCGCAGGGGAGTCGAGAAAATGTCATATCTATAAATTGAAGTCGATGGCTATGAGGTCGCAAGTGCGTGACATCTATTGTAGCACACAGACTTTCTCTCCCATACATCATAATAGCGCGAGTTTTATTACACCAACTTTTATTTTAAAGGCCATTGTCAACAAGGGTATAAAAAGATTTATTTCACAAGTTCTGGTACAACCGGAAACATATTAGCGTAATTCGTCGGCTTGTCCGTATGTTTGTTCGACTGCTGCGCAAAAATAATTACGTACGAATAAACTGCTATTAATGGAAATTCGGTTCATGGCTGTACCGTTCCATGGCAGTTTACTGATTAATTGGTAGTCAAACTCTGTTTCTTACTATTTATTTTCGTTAAAGTTTTTGTCTAAAATATATTCGCAAACTATTTCGTAGGAAACTTTATGCGAAAAGGCTATATTGTACTCTTATTGTTTGTTTACGGCCACTTAAATCATATCGTAAAACTCGTATACTGACATCCTTATTCCTCATCTCTCAACAAGATTATCTCAAGATACTAGGTATACCATGCGTCTACATCAAGACGATTGTTGTCGTTTATTTTATGGCTGCTTATTCTTTATTCGATAGTTATTCAGATATCTATGGATGTTGTTAGTGTGTTGCACTGATTTTACACATTTTGGGAAAACGCTGAAAATGTTACTGTTTTTAGAAATTGAAAGCTTCCCTATTCAAACAATACATATTGTATATTGTACATAGATTTTGTTGGTGGTAGATCTTGCACAGTGCGCTTGTTAAGGTACTTTATCTGTGGCCTCCGTAAAAAAGGCTTTCTATCCCATTTTAAGTTGGGGTTAGATCCATTGCCATTAATTATAAAAATATTGTCTTAAATCACTTTTTATAGGTATGTACTTTTAAATAATGTAAATAATAACAAACGGCCATGTGAGCAATCTAGATGACAAGTGGCCATGGCCACTGCAACCTATAGACACAGACGTCCGAACTCAAATTGGATTGAAATATTGTGTGAGACCGTATGTGGGTGCTGCTATTCACAACTTTGGCAATACACTCACTCAACAGAATCACAAGTGAAGCTGAATAAGTCCTGGACATGTTACAATGGCTCCATAATCTATGAAACTGTTCAGATGAAAGGGTTTTTAATACCGTTCCGATTATAAGGAATAGCAATACGCAACATTCCCAAAAAGTCATTGGACACGTGTTGTGGCAAGCGTGGCCCTTGTCAGAAATCACTATCACGCGCTTTCAGTATATCAGCGACAGCCCGCATCTCTCACACAGACACAGATAAATTCACTGAAGCTTAACGGAGGTCATTAAATATGGACCACCTGTTATACCTTCCCTTACTTTTGTTGCTAGCATTTTCATACACATATTTCACACGCCTATTATTAGATGGACGCCCGAACTGTGTGCTGAAATATTTCGATGAATAAATGAATTCAGACTATTCACGATAAATAAATTCAGTGAATTTAGGATTAATTTTATACAAGCTCAACCATTAGTAGAACTGAATGTTGTATTTTTTCAGTTGCTTAAGGTAAGATCGCTTTGATTTAATAATATGTTTAAAATGGGCAAGTAGGTTCGTATTCGTATTCGTATCACTCCCGTCTAGCAAAGTAGCTAAAATGCCAGATATTTCAAAAATATATATTTTATATGTGGGCTTTTCCATATTTTTTGTATTTGTGACACTATTACCTATTTGAGACTCTATCGGGGGGCACGGCAGGGCCCCCGCCAAGTCGAGCGCGAAGCAAACACTGCCGTACCATCCTTTACTGGAACCATTTCGCCGCATTTTCGTGGCACCGTAGCTCCCGAACGGATGAAGCGATTTCAATTTAGTTTTTTGTATGAAAGGCCGAGTATTACGGCCGAGTATTCTCAGATGTGTTTGATGAAATTCGGTTGAGTCGTTTAAACGTTGTGGGGGTGAAACTGGGGAAGAATAACCGAACGTCTGCAAATATAATCGAGTGGGGTCTCAAATGAAAGCGCATCACGTTCACATTACAAAATTTGACAACCTGAGTGGCGCAGTGGTTGAGACGCCGGTGCGCTGCGCGGAGGGTCCTGGGTTCGATTCCCGGCGGTGCAGAGATTTGAATAATGAGTTTGAATTTCTGTTTCTGGTCTGGGTGTGTGTGTTCTTGTCTTCTGTGTGTCCATGGCACCCACGACACAGAGAATCCTAGTGTGGGGCTATGATGATAATATCATATTATTGTCTCACTTGACGATATTAAGAAAAGATGCAGCGAATCGCACGTCGCAGAAATTAATATGAATGCAATACGAATTAATTTATATTCGTCAACCCCAATTTTCATTTCCTGCAAATCAAACATAATACATACGTTTGCTACTAAAATTAAATTCTTGTTAAGTGAAATGTTTGATTATATACATAAGTCTATTGCTATTGAGTCGGTAAGGTATACCTAACCATGTTGGATGTTGGATGGAATAAATCATTTTACACTAGAAATAAAAAAAATCTTATTTGCTTGGTAACTTGCAATAATTTTGTAAATGTTGAAAAAATTGCAATAACATCTCAGAAATTACATTTGTACACAGGTCTGTTATACTCTCATGCATGCATTTTTTACTTTACAGCACTTTACAAATATTTTTGTAATTGCACATACGCGTGCTACCTTACAAAAATCACTGGTATCTACGCGTCACTGGGATTCGAACCCGGGAACCCGAACGTTCGAGTGAGACACCTAGTTTTTATCACTGGGCTATCACAGTTTTGAAGCGGAAATTCTGGGAATTCTTCATGGGGATTTCAATAGGGATCTTTCAAAAGATTGCTCTTAATGCTTCCATGATTATTTTGGCATATTTTGTGTTGCAGGTCGCAGTAGCAGCGAAGAGGTCGTCAGGTGCGGTGCGGTAAGGCATGCGGCGGCGATGACACGGCGCTTCCCGCGCGGCATGCCCTGCTGACATGGCACCCAGCCGCTCCGCACTCCTTACGCTGGCAGCTCTCACAGCACTAGCCGGTAATTCCTTTTGATAAAAGCTTAAAATAAACTTTTCACGTGTCTTTGTGTGTATACAATTCAAATTTAAACGACTTACAAATGTCCAATTGATCTCCATGGAAGAAGAAAATCAGCCTTCAAATCTGCGCAGTTTCAACGTCAAGACACATCAGTTGACAAATCACAATGCGAGGTGGCGTTATTTTACATCCAATATGGCGGACAGTGCAAAATGGTACACACATTTTATGCACTCCCATGATGTGTTGCTAAGAAAAATACGGAAAGTAATTCGTTCTTGACCTTTCACGATTTATATTTTACTTACTCCCATGATATGGGTATCAAATGAAAGAACATAATGCGTGAAGTACAAGAAGCGCTTTTATTTTTAACTACTAATAAAAGTTTATTCAAAGAAATTAATAAATGCTTGTTATCATTCAGTCTACAAAACGCGTGCACACTCGACCAAGTCATTAGCAGCGACTCGAGTACACGCTCGTAATGTGCGCCATAATAATATATTAATGCCTAAACAAGCTCTTCTCCAAGGCTCACTCGGTATGCTTCTCTCATAAAGAACTTCTTGGCGCAAATCCCTGCTGGTTTTGTCTTTGCGTTAGATTTGCTGATTGCGGTTGTTAGGAAAAGCGATAAAACTTGAGACGAATGGTACCTAACTAAGGCCCCTCTTTCGCACGCAATGGGCACACTGGGCACGTGCCCAGGGCCCCGCGATCGATAGGGGCCCCCTCAGATCAAATACAAAGTCCCTAATTCCTGTCAGATCACCAAACGATAACCAATATTTATTACCAAAAATTTATATAACTCGAAGAAATCGAACCCTAATTACGGACTACAATACCAACTTAGATTTTTAGAATCAATGGCTGAACGGGTAAGTACGTGGCGGCACATGAAACTGTTTTTTGTGGGATAATGGTATACTAAGCAGTACTAAGCACATACACATTCATTTTAAAGAAAAATCATCAGAAGTACCTACACTCATCAGTGTGACTCGATCCATTTAAATTGAGCGAACAAAGCGAAGCATGAAGCGCCAAGTTTGAATCAACCAATTAATTTAATTGAGAAATTACATAGAAAATTGAAACAAAAAGCGTTTGACTTTATATTTAAAGAGATGGTGGAATGGAATCCCATACAAGTGTGGCCCTGGTTTGAATATCGATGTCCAAGAATAATTTATGCCACATTAGTTAGGTATATAAATGGTAGGTACATATTTTATTTATTTACAATGAGTTTTAATAAAACAATGGAATTTATGATCTGATAGATTTATTTGAGAACTTCGGTTCACATTGAGGTTTCTTTATTATAAATGAAGACTTTTTTATAATTACTTCCCTATATTTTACATTAAAACTACAATTTGTCAGATAGCCTGTTCGCAACATAGTCAGAGAAGGCATTCGCAACATGACAATTCTTTTCGTAATTAACAAATAAGTGTGTTTTGGAGTAAAACTACTGTAACATATTAAAAACCGCCATTTATACTACAATCCAACTGAATGGAAGAGAGAAATTTAAAATAGAAACCTTTCTTCCCATAATCGATACTCTCATCCATAAAACAGCTCTCATCGTTCATTTAAAACAGCGATTAAGTTCGTATAAGAATATTAGTAGGTAAACGTTTTGATTTATTTTTTCGCTTGAAAACTCTAAATTCTGAAGAGTTGAGACACAGTTTCAAAGAATTTGCTGAATTTTATTATGAAGATGTTAATGAGAAAGAGTTAGAAATAGAATGTTTGCATTTAACAGAATACTTGAAAATTGTTGAAGGTGAAAATAAGGATTGTATATTAAACATATTATATCAACTTTTCAAGAAAACAAAATTGAAGACATATTTCCAAATGTAGAAATCGCATTGAGAATCTTTTTAAGCATGATGGTAACTAAATGCATTGGGGAACGCTCCTTTTCCAAATTAAAAAGGATTAAAAATGAATTAAGAATTATAATGCTTCCAGAGAGATTAACTAGTTTGTCGCTGATGTCCATAGAATCTGATGTGCTAATACATAGATTTTGAAGAAGTGATTAACGATTTTGCCCATCAAAAATCTAGAAGATTTCCTCTTCAAATAACATAAATTTTAAGCACTAGTCTATAAATGCTAAAAGACTTACTTTTGTGGACTGTATTACATTTTTATCTATTCGTTTTATGTGATTGTTAATAAAAATATATATTTAACCTTGTTTACCTATCTACTTTTTTTGTCTATTCTAACAAAATAGTGTTCTGTCAAAGTCATAGGGGCTCCATTATCCTAATATGCCCAGGGCCTCCAATAGGTTAAAGACGGCCCTGACCTAACTACTTATTGCCTTAAAACGATAAAACAAAACACACTTCTTAAAGCTGTGAACTTAAGAATTTCAATAGATACGAGTATGTATTGCTCTTCCTACTCGTGTAAATTCTTCATTATATAAATTACTCAGATGTTACTTTATGAAATAAAACTTCACAATTTCTAAAAAATTTCACCTGATATACATAAATTATATCCAACTATTGCGTAATATATTATCTTAATACATTTAGTTAATGTCTAAAAAGAAATAAATTTATAAAATGAAGAATCATACAATGAGCTTATACACATTTAAGTAACATTTACAAGTTACTTAATTTGTGCTAATGGATGAGTCGAAAATCTTCTTTGAATAATATTTTTGACTTAACCGCAATTTTAGGCTCATTAGCAAAGAGTACCCCTGCGCTAACTTGATTACACGTGAGGGATCCGTATATTTACCTCCCCTTTATTCATACTTGCATTGCTATTTCATAAATCTCAACTAACGAACCTATTTCTTTGTTCCTGGGAATTATTATGCAGCTGTATAAAGATGTTGTCGTTTCCACAAATTAAATTTTAATGTTAACGTTATTTTATTAAGCAAAAGCGAAACAATTATTAGAATCATTCAAAAGCATACTCATGGTTCTTTTTTTGTTGTAGAAATACACGATTTCCAGCAGCAGAATGGGGAACCTGAAATTAATAATTTAATAAAGTTTTTCAAATGAGATACATTCGTGCGTGGATCCGACGGCGCGGCGGTCTGTAATTCTGTTCTTACCCTTAGTCTGAGTTTTAGAGTTTTGAGAGTTAACAAATATTAGGTCTTTACCTAGGTATGAAATTGCCGTTCTTTAGTACTGGTCATTTCAAATAGAAAAAACTTTGGAATGGCTTTGTGTTCTATATTCAAATTAATTTTGTTTGAAATTCTATTCGTTATTCGAATATGACATTCTTTTTACAAACTCAGTCTTTTGTTTATTGATTAGCGTTGTATTTTCATTACATTTGAACATTTTTCGTTATAATGGATACTTTAAAAATTCGTGTAATTATGGAATATGAGTTCCGTCGTGGCACCAACGCGACACAAACGGCACATACCTAACATCAAAAACGTTTACGGAGAGAACTGTACAAACGAGCGCACAAACCGTTATTGGTTTTCCTGGTTCCTTTCTGGAAATGTTGACTTGAAAAATGAAGCTCGTGGTCGTCCGGAGTCTTTGGTCAACAATGATGAATTAAAGGCGATTGTTGAAGTTGACGAAACTCAATCTACAGCTGAGCTAGCAGCAGCTTTTGATGTTCGCATCAAAACAATTATCATCCATTTGCGACAAATAGGCAAGGTAAAAAACATGATAGATGGGTGCCCCACGAACTTATATAACGATGGCCAGCGCAACGTACGCGTCGAGACCTGCCTCGCGCTGCTCAATAGGCAAAGAAATGAAGGAATTTTGAACAGAATTATTACGTGCGATAAAAAATGGATTCTGTTCGACAATCGAAAGCGCTCAGCAAGTTGGTTAGATCCTGGTTCAGCACCAAAGCAATGCCCTAAACCAAAAAGGACCCCTAAAAAGGTGAGGGTCGCTGTTTAGTGGTCTAGTGCGGGTGTGATTCACCACAGCTGTTTACAAAACGGCATGAGCATTACTGCAGATGTGTACTATGAAGAACTCGAGACAATGATGGAGAAGCTTGCACATCGGCAACCTGTGTGTGTGTGTGTATGTGTGTGTGTAGTAGCGGCATTACTAAAACTCAGACTAAGGGTACTGGTCTGGCTGGTTACACAAACTACATTAAAATTTGTAAGCGTTAAATATGTGTTAATTATAACTTTGCCTTGAATTGTAATTCGTATTTTTGTTGAAAGAAATTTACCCAAATGAGCTCTTTGGGGGCGACGGAATTTTATTTTTATGAAAATTTTCTAAAATTAAGATACACAGGGCCGAGGTTCTTCACTTCGCTCAATTTAAAAAAGTGTAATAATATAATATTTAGTCAATAATCCATAAAACAAATTTAGAACGATGTTGTTTATAAATAAGTCTAAATTCAATATTCAATACATGTGCCACTGGTAATTAATTTTACGTAAAGAAACCCAAAAAATGTACTAAGTTCAACGTTTCTAAACAAAAACATAAGTGATATAGTTATAAACTGTGACATGGCAACGTTCTCATTCTTTGAGACACTTCAGTCACCTCTCAAAAACGTTTGTTTGAATCTACGGACACTGCAAACGGGAAGAAAATTTTTTTGTAATTAAAAACATAATAAAGCCGGGAAGAATATGTACTTACTGACGTGTACCTTTTAAGAGAGTTTTGTTGGTGACTTATTAGATATATTTTATTTATTAAATCTAAGATAATTTTCGGGATACTTTGGGTTGTGATGAAAATTTTTGGAAATTAGAACTTATAACTGAATTTGCAAAAACTATTTCCAAAATTACCACGAAACATTATTTTTTAACCTACCAAGTACTTTGTGTATATATATATAATTAAAAAATAAAGACTAATAAATGTGTATGCCTAAGCGAATGAAAAATTTGGGCTCTTTGGCAATTAGACTTTGTTGGGTCCCCTGAATTATATGCGAGAGGTGAGCCATAAATTCATTACAACATTAACCGATGCTCATAAAACATTACAAAGCAAAAAATAACACGTATCACTACTAGTAGTTATATGTATGTGCGCATTCTGGTAAATTTTAATAGTATTACGTAATATTAAAACCATCGTTATGTGGCCTAATTTGTAACTAGGCTCCGCACTCACTCAGTCCGCGTGGATTAAGGTTTTTAAATACCCCCTGGGATTCCTTTGCTCTTCCAGGATAAAAAGCATCGCGTACAACGACATATCTTTTAGGATTTTATCTACTCTTTTACCAATTTATATAAAACATATCAATGTTTTTTTTCGATACGTTTTTATTGGGTATGATGTTTGTATTGTATACATGAAAATAACTGTACCCCAAACGACTGTTTGTAATCCATTAGTAACCCACTGCAGTTTTCCTTCAAGTGCATATAAGTGCAAGTGGGCTGCAATGGCTCTACTACCACTAACATCCCCGTAAAATTCTGTATTTATAATTTTATATCCTAAATATATTTTAACACGGAATGTTTTCAGTGTAATACGATAATTTCCTAACGAACCGTTTGCGGTTGTGGTACCTACTGAGTTTTGCAAAGATGATTTAAATTCTGACTTGTCAAGTATCTGCTCCGTTTTAGCTTTTTCAAACAAGCTCAGTTCAACTGCTCGCGCTGTTAAACGGATTTTACGTTACCTGGAAGTGGACTCGGACACGACCGGACTGTGTTTAATTTTTCATACTTTTAGTTATTTCACAATTCGGTTTTTATTTTTACAATTAATATAAAGATGAATATATATAAAGCCCTGCTATAACCAAACGCTTCATAAATTAATTAATAAAGCACTCTATCTGGGGGCACGGCAGTGCCCCCGCCAAGTCGAGCAAAAAAGCGACACGGCCGTACTATACTTTTCTCGAAGCAACTCAGGCCATTTTCAACCCTCTGTAACTCCATTGTGGATTAAACTAGCCTGAATTTTTAGTAGCCAATCTATAGATAGGTACATACATGGATCTCACAAGTTTTTACGGTGCAAGAACTGAGTTGCGAGACTTGGGTTTTTTTACAAGTTATGTTTTTGATTGCATAGTATTGACATTACTTCACTAGCCACTTACAGTGCAACGTAGGTAACTATAGATCATATTTTAATTTATTCGTTCGATAAATAACACTACTCGTAAAAAAATAAGCATTGCTTATATTTTTACGACTACGAAAAATATAAGCAATGCTTATTTTTTACGACTAAAATTTGCTTTCTAAGATCAGAGGATAAAGTCCTTTGATGCGCCTTATAAAGCGACACAATCTCTTTTAACTGTCGTATTGGACTCATGCAAAGGGTAACTGGGTTCCTGTTATAGCTTAATTCCCCATGTATCACCCCCGGAGATAAGGTCAAAATATTTTTATCCTGTGCTTTAATACGCCACAACGGAAAGGTCTCCGATAACGCACGTAATCTTGTAAAACCGTGAACAATGGGCGTAGTCGAGAAAAATTTTCTTAAAAAAATATTTGCAATGTTGTTTATATTCAAAATTAATTTTAATTATAAATGAAAAAAGGTTGCATAATATAGAGTAAAATATATACTTACATGATTTGATTCTAAAATTTTGCTCGTTTTTATGAGAAGAATTCGTTTCGATTTTTTCTTGTCTCAGTTAGGAAAACTTTTTTTCGATATTGTGGGTGAGATATGTGGGATTTAAAACCAATTAATATTATGTTGAAACATGTTAATTGGATTTAAACCGCGAGCGTTGGCTCATGAAGAGTACTATGGTTTTCTTGATTAATACGAAAACTGTGTTTGTGCTAGCTCTTGCTGTGGCTAGATCTTGGACTATGTATTACATCCCGCGATTGCTGTTCACACTGTAAGATATATAAATTTTGGAACAGTTTAGCTTTGACCACTACCAATAATACAACGAATAATAAAACTATGGAACAGTAACTCGCCTACAATTACAGCATTGATTTTGGTTCCATTTACGCACAGAAATAAAAGCGAATACAACGAACACATTCTTTCATAAACAAACGCGTGCACGCAATTGGTCGCGCCAAGGTCACGGTCGCAAGCTCCACCCAGAGCACCCTACCCAGCAGACACGTGGATGACGTTATGCAGTAACAATAAATTCAAGAAATATTTTTTTTAGTTTTTTTATTAAGTGACTGTATTACTACAATAAATGCAATTTATAAGTGAGATGAAAATGAGATGAAAATATGAAAATTAAACTGTTAATCAATACTACTGTAAACAGGGTGTAAGGGCAGCTATACGAAAACTTAAACCATGAAATCAGACCATAATTTTGAGCAACTATTAATGTTTTTTTCAGGAAATAAAAAGATAACCTTTTAACTTCCACTTTCAAGTACGTACATGGCCTCTTTTTGAAAGTGTATACTGCAAATTGTGCTATTTTTACAAGGCGTCCAGTTTGTCTCATTTCTTTCCAAGCGTACTGCGGCTATCCATTTTTTACGTTGAATTTCATTTGTCGGAAATCTGCAGTAATAAAATCATTTGTTATCGCTGCATAATTTCATCCTTGTTACTTCAATAACATCTTCGCTGTTAAATTATCATAAAGCTTATGTTTTATCTGAGCAGTATAAATAACTACTACTGCATCCATCATCACACAACACCATCCATCATCAATAGTATGAAATTTTACGATGTTTGTATACTTACTTATGAAAGGCAAGTCCACTGTTTTTCATATCTGTATGGCTTTTACACCATTTCACGACACACGATGGCATACTTGCAAAATTAAAAAGCGCAAAATAATAATTATCTGGTCAACCGAAAACTGACGCAACACAACCGCATGATACGAGTTGCCACAGGGAACTGACGCGCCGTTCTGTAGCTATTTTAAGCCCCGCCCTCGCTGTGGCTATTTACATGGAACAATTTTTGAAGCGCAATTACATTTCTATAGTTTTATTATTCGTAGCAATAATACCATTCTAACTGCGACTGCGGGCGACGCAGGGGCGCGGTGTCCGGGGACGGGAGGTAAAATATACTCCTTCAAATATCGCTCGAAAAGAATTATAGTTTGGGATGTAATATATATTATAGCACAGTGTGAACGGTCACGTATAAAATGTATGAGAGTGATAAAACGTTATATCTCAAGATGTAATTTAAATTATATTATATCCCGTAGTCAAAAGCTGGCTTAACACCCACACTAGCGATCGAACCCACAAATTATGATTTTAGTTTGCATTGGAACTGGACGGTTCTAGAAAAATGTGTTGCTGCTTTAATTTCTAAAACTATAAACCCTATCTATCAACTGTAATTGCCACTGAAAGGGATGAATGAATCCTCCTCCTCCTTTTGGGATATTAATTTTAACGAAAAAAAAAAACAAAACAATTTATACACATGTCATAAATTGCTTTTTCATATACTTGATTATGATGTAGAGTTAAAACATGAACAGAGACTTGGCACAGCGATTTCTCGTAATTCGTTTGAGGCTCTCATTAAAGCTTTTGCTTTTGATGACGACATAGAGGAGTTCGGGTCGCTTGTTTCAAGTTGTTTCGCGACAAAATAGTTGCGAGCTATCTGAGGGCTCGCTCCTATTTGTTAATTAGTATCTAGTAGTTTTACATGGAAACGGTTTATAAATGTTGCAATTTAAACTTTTAATTTTAAAAGTAAATTAGGTTTAATGTGGTATACATTCTGCCAAAAATTTGAATACTAAGAACCGACCCCGCGACTTCATTCACGTTGAGCTTTGATAAATGGATGGTGTAAGTATTCAGTGCCTTCCTACCTGATATAGGTTCTTTTTATGTGATAGGTATCTTGAATATTGCTGAATATGATAAAATAAGATACTGGATTTTATGATTTGTTGACTTTAAGACATACCTTTAAATTAAACATAATGGTAGCAAACGACGAAGCGTAGCGAGGACATTGTTGAATCATCATTCTATTACACGCAGCATTTGATAAATCCGAGGGAGTCAAACATGCGAATATGGAATATAATTTATAATTATTATTTATTACCCTTAACCTTCTAAGCTAAGTAAAATCTCTATATGTATCTACGTTGTGTAAGCTCAGTAACTTTCGATTTAAAAATTATATTATAAATTAATAACCACGTAAAGTAATAATAAAACACAAATTTAACAGTCATCTTCAAAAAGTTGAGATACAGTAATATGTTAACTGCAACTGAATTTTTTATAAATATTTATGGCCAACCCTACCCCATGGAAAAGTTTAATTTCAATTGCATAATTTCCGAGCAAGCATTTTTAAGCTCATCGTTCAGAAGATACACTCTTGCGAAGCTGAATAAAAATATTATCGTTCAAATTTAAACATGAACCCCTGAAGTATCTGGGAGTAAATATTGCGACCATTAAATCATTTACCTACCATCTCAATGTGCCCATTTACGCCGCACAAAATAAATAAAGAAATCTGCTGCGCGGAAAAATTATGGGGCTCGCTGAGACAAAACTTTGAAAGGATTTATTGCGGTTTGAAACACCTTACTGGGCTGGCAGTCGTAAATGAACTCGTTACCTTGCCATTATAAAAGAGGTATTAAATACAGAATATTTTATTAGAAGTGTTCATAGTCTCGCTGGTTGTGTTGATCGTAGGCAACTGAAAAATTAAGCGACGCATCAGGCATGGCCTTAGCTCGCGACTTCGTCCACGTGAACGGGACGGGATTGTCCACGGGATTTGGTCAAGAGCGAAGTAAAAAGGATTCCATATCACAATTACTCCTCAGAAACGGCTTGACCGATTTTTATGAAATTTTGTATACATATTCAGTAGGTCTGAGAATCGGCTACTATCTATTTTTCATGACCCTAAGTGATAAGGATTGTCCACCCTCTTACATTATTATTTTATTCTTTGGACAATTTCTTTTATATTTATTTTTTATTATGTGGCATTAAAAATACATACAACCCTAAAATTTCACCCTTCTATCACCAACCCCTATTTTAATAGTCATTTTAGTAATTGAATAATTTTTCATCCCGCTCGATAACTTATACATATAGCAAAACAACGTTTGCGGGGTCAGCTAGTACAAAATAAAATATAGCCTATGTGTTGCGGGCGGTTTTATTCTATACAACTTTTTTGCGTTCAAGTCCGCAATTCCGATCGTTGTATAGTGATCGTTATATCGATAAACAGACAAACAGACAAAAGTTGTAAAAAGTATAATTTTGCTTGCCTTTGCTTAGAAGCGTCTCCTCACATGGAAAAACTTAATTTCACTCAAAAATATCACATGAACAGAATTCACAGCTCAACAATTTTATTATACGACGAGTATGTATAATAGACATAGAAGAAAAATAGATTTCCACCATTCCACGTTGGACCAGCGTGATATGACCCAGGTCTGTTGCAAGCGAGAGGAGTTGCAGTAATCTTATTCGAGACGTTATTGGTATTGCATTATTGATGTAGAAGACAAATAGGAGCAAGATTTCCAAACAAAGAACAGGCTCGCAGAGAATGCGGATTGTTGTCGAGAAAGTTCTCGAGATCCCTAATTTGCCTTATTATTGAACAGATTTTCGTACCCGCTTGAGGAGGGCCCTTCTGATAGCTTGTTTATTAATGTTGTTTTACAAGTTATACCCATTACTGGATATTGCTTTTATCTGTTTCATTCTCTTATTATGTTTATAGCAGATAAATTTATTGTTCCATCATTGTGGTTGTGGTTCTATTTTGACGCTTTTCACATATTACATATGCCAAAAATGCAAGAAAGTAATAATAGTAATAATAGCAATTTGAAATATTAGTAAGTAACGCAAACTGTTTCAATTTAATATACCCACATTCTTCTTTCCAATACTCAGAGTGTCAAAGGTATTCAATTATTCATCTTGGTTAAATGAATATTTTATAAAATGGATAAGTAGTTTTCGTTAAATATTAGCATTTTTATTTTTAACCAACTTCAAAAAAAGGAGGAGGTTCTCAATTCGTCTGTATGTTTGTTTTTATTTTTATTTTTTATATTTGTTACCGCCGCATTCCATCATTTGTTAACCGATTTGAATTTTTCCTTTTTAGTTCGGAAGGTGTTATTTTGAATTTGGTCTCATATTAAGTTGGTGATGATCTGATGAAGAGTTTCGGAGATACGGAGTGGAACTCCTCTACGGATAAGAGTTAAGGAACCAGGTAAAAAAATATTATTATTGGTCACATTAACTTTGCAGAACTATATACATATTGACCACCTTCGAGTGTGATGATGGAGTGGGACTGGTTTTTTATATTTCTGACCGCCGCATTCCGTCATTTGGTAACCGATTTAAATTGTTTTTTTTTATGGTTTTGGAGCTGTTACCTTGAATTTGGTCCCGTATCTATTAAGTTGGTGATGATCTGATGAAGAGTTTCGAAGAAACAGAGTGGAACTCCTTAACGGATAAGAGTTAAGGAACCGGGTTAATAAATTATTATTGTTGGTTACATTACCTTTGCAGAACTATATAGACATTGACCACCTTCGAGTCTGATGATTCAGTGGAACTCGTTATAAGATAGGAATAATAATAATTAAATCGTGTTTAAAGCAATTTATCTTACATAAGCCGTACAAATTCTATATTTAAACTATAATAATGGAGTCCGTAAGGTTACCATTAAGAAGCCAGTTGCCACAACCTATGATGACCCATTAAAATTAAGATGGCAGAGTCAGAGAATAGAGCGCAAGTGAAACTATGACTAAAAAGCATCAAATTTATTAACTTTTAACAAAAATGTGAATCGACTTCATACTAAAAAGTAAGAAATAACTTTACAGACTTCAATAATAAGGTATTTTTGGAGTCTGTGCCAAAGTCCTATTTATAGATATTCTCATTTTTGCACACGCTCCATACATATTTACCTTATTATTAAAGTCTGTTTGTAAAGTGATTTCTTACTTTTTAGATTGAAGTCGGTTCACATTTTTGCTAAAAATTAGTTTTTGCAATATTTTTTTATAAAGTACTCGTGTAGATAATATAATGTTACTTGTATAATAGGTATCGAACCTATACCCTATATACGATACTCGACTAATAAAAGCGATGCTGCCGTTCCGTTTACTATTATGATGGAAAAAAGCATGTCAACAACCTCCCTAGTGATATTTGCCAGATGATCATATTTTTTCCTGGATCGGTGAAACGGGCCGTTAATAATTATACTCGTATTTATGTACCTACTTACTTAATACCGTATTCACAACCAACACACAACGCAGTGGTTAACGCGCTAGTACGCATTACGGAGAGTCCTGTTTTCGATTTCCAGAGGAGTAGGATGGATGGTAAAATCAAATTTTTGTGCTGTAATTTATGTATTACGAGTATATGTGTAAATTTGTATCCATGGCTTCTATGACCAAAAAATTGTAGTGGTTGACCATGTGTATTAAGTAATTTGTTATTTATTAAGTTACGCCATTAACATGGTTACAGTAAGTAGGAGTAATATAGTGTTGACGTCCCTTTGTAAACAAGAAATGTTAAAGGGTAGAAGTACTGTTATTAAACCAAATCCCATGAGGGTGTGTTCAGTGAGTTCGCGACACAAAACAAACATCACATCAAGTTTTCGCTCCCGCGAGCAACGGTCGCAAGTTCGCAACTCAGTTCACAGACCAGCTAAAAATATAGAAATGGTTCATATTATAGGTCGTTGAGCCGTAGTTGCTTGTCCGAGGAGGTAGTTTTCGTTACCCTTTTAATCCGCCGTAATCATAAGTAAAACCACTTTAAGCATCACTTGTGTTGTTCAGATAAAGGATTAAGATGCCACCAAAATGGTAACTTGTAAAAAAGCTCAAGTCTCGCAACTCAGTTCTTGCACCGTAAATTGACTTGGCAATCACAGTCAACAATCTAATTTAATATATACTTATGTATTACGTGTGAGATACATTGTGCTTTCATGCGACGGTCAAGTCAATCTATGGATACATACATAGATCTCACGACTTTTTATGGTGCAAGAAATGAGTTGCGAGACTTGGTTTTTTTTACAAGTTATGTTTTTGATGGCATCTCATTTCTTTTTGTGTTGTCAATCTAACTGCAAATGTAACATTGTAATCCTATACATTTGTATGGGTTTAAAACGTTATTTATGCAGTTGGTGTATGTAGAAAACTGGTCTCGGTCCAGTTTTTCCTTGACTTATACACTAAACACTAATTGTATTCTAAATGTTTAAGCTTCTATGTTTGCTAGAAGTGGCTTATAATTTTGATGATCGGTGAGTGAGTGAAAACATTTAGAAACTTTGACTAAGTAGGTAGTTATAATTCCTAAACTACTGGCTCAAATTGAATGAAATTTGAAATATACCGTTTTTATACAATACTCGCTGGCCTTAATCCAGTAAACAAATGGTGCCTCTAAAGGATAATCTCAAAAACTGTCTAAATTTACCGGCCATCAATAATACTCACATCTGAATTTGCAATAGTAAAGTGGGTCTGGTCTATTTAATGTATGTAAAGGACTGCCACTTCATTAGAAAAATAGCAGACGCCACGAAATGGGAAAGGAAAGGCTCACCGCATTTCCGACCTCCAGTCTATGAGATGTCAATGAACTTTCGAGCCATCTCTATTCGTCTGATAAACGGTCGTTAGTGTCATTTCATTATCCGGCATATTGCCAGCACTTCGCGGGACCATTAAAAACTCTTTGAGTGCACCGGACTAAGTTGCGCTAATTACTTTGGTGGTATTAAATTGCTCAAAAGCTCCTAGAGATTTAATAGATATGCTCCTTTAAATTAATACTAATTTGGGCATAGGTGCAATTATTATTAGTGCAATAATTATTATAGGTATTAATACAGAGTACAGAGTACATCTACAGTCCGTATGAAAACAATACCAAATGTGTTAGACTACAACTGTACGTGCTATTAAAAGTTCCCGTATGTAAATAAAAGTTCCGTCAGCAGTGTAGAAACTTCTCCGTCGCAGTCATTTACTTTTCACAGGGGTTAAAAACAAAAATTACATAAGTGTCTACGTTTGTGGCTGTATCTACGCAAAAATTATCTTGCGCGAGTTCTTTTTAACCCCCGACGCAAAAGAAGGGGTGTTATAAGTTTGACGTGTCTGTCTTGTCTGTCTGCATTGTCTGTGGCACCGTAGCTCCCGAACGGATGAATTTAGTTTTTTTTTGTATGAAAGGTGAGTTACGGGCGAGTGTTCTTAGATATGTTTGATGAAAATCGGTTGAGTCTTTTAAAAGTTGTGGGGGGTGAAAGTGGGGAAGAATAACCGAATGTCTGCAAATATAATCGAGTGGGGTCTCAAATGAAAGCGCATCACGTACACATTACAAAATAATATGTTCAATCAAAATTGTCGTTATTCTGTCGGGGGTTTTTTAATTTTCAATTTTATATTATTTAAATGTGTTGGCGCGAAGAATGTGACATTTTTTCTCTTGGCACGCGTGTGTTAGCGCTTAATTATTAAAAATTGGTAAAAAGGCAGACATTAAATTCAAAACCTAATTAATTAAGGATAAGCAGCTCCTCCCCATTATAAACAACCTCCTCATACAACAAGTGACAGACACCCACACGTGTACCTATTTTAATTTTAATTGACGATTTAAGAATAATTAATTAGATTTAAGAATAATAATTTTAGAAAAAAACAATTAGAAACAGAAATTAATTTCAAATGCTTTTATTAATTTTAAAGTTCTTTTATTATTGCGAAATGCAGAAATACAGAATATGTCAATATGTAGAACTTTACACACGGAAAACCGTGGCATAAGTGCCGGTTTATATCACGCTGTGCTACAAAAAACATGATGGTCACAGGGTGTTGTGTGTGCGCTCCGCAAGGCAGCGTGCAGGGCGGCGTGCAGGGCGGCGCGCAGGTGCCCGCGGTGTCGCACTCCACCGCGGCGCCCGCCGGCGTCGGCGGAGTCCGAAGGTACGCTCCGCCATTATACTACACTGTACTCGTCATATCGACGACACCACTTATCTCCTATTCACTAGCCCGAGAATGTGTTCTTGACTTTGCATAGAATGACGAATCGAAAGATTTAACGTGTCCGACATTACTCTTCGTTGTAACTATCGTTGTAGAGTCCCTATTACGTGATTTTCGGTTCACTTCGATTTAAATGAATTATTAATCAATTCAGTATCACTTTTTATAGTACCTATTTGTTTATTATTTATTTAAAAATTCAATATAAATATTCTAATTATGATCCAAAGCTAACATACTAATATCCGTGGATATTCTACACTTTGCTCATAAAGAGAAGCGAATAATATTCCATAATAAATTCCAATAACGCATTCAAGCCGATGATTGCCTTTTAGCGGTTTAATATTCCCGTAATAACGTACACGCCTGTGCGCCAATTTATGTCCGAACTAATCACAGCTTTACTAACCGACACACAGGACTTGAGGATAAACAAACATACAACAGCTACGTATATAATTATGTTTCTATTATCAATTTGAATCTTTAGACCTACTCGTATAAATACTACATTAAGAGAATAAAGCTCTATAGTCGGTAATGATTTAAAATTGAATGAGTTTTTTCGTCAACTATTTAATTGTAAAGTAATGGTTTGGCGCTATCAATATATCTTATGGTCCAGACAGTTGATATGCATAAATAAATATCGAATATATTGGAAAAAAAGCGTTAATTATCTTTTAGATAATCTAAATTAACAATGCATTTTGCCAAGGACCCATTCTCGTGGTAACATAGAAGTATTAGTTTTAAATGCTAAATAAATAATAAGTTAAAAATACAGAATAATACCAAAACATAATTCTCGTGCAAAATAATTTCATTTTTCATAACATTTAAGGCGGTATGATTTTTTGTTTCATTGTTTTTTATAAACATCATAAATTTCATTAACTGTCTGTTTAAAATTAATAATTTTAAATTATACAAGACCCACATTCAAGTTTAACAATAATAAGCCTTAACATAACAAGTAAGTGAACTAAAGCACACAATCCAATTTGTCCAATTTGAAACCAACAATATTAATTTAACCCTAATGATGTTATTTTATCGTTGATAGATGTGTAAATGTGGATTTTATTTTTTATATTGATATTTTATCATCTGCTACGAAACAAATCGGGTGCGACGAGACTATGTAAGTAACTCATTCTTTAGACGATACGTTTGTCAATAAACTTTTATATATCTTAAGAACCCAATATGAAATAAATTGATTCATACAAATCATCGAATGTTACCGATGATTGTATTGTCATGTAGGTATAGATCCGCTGCATGAAGGTAATATTACTGCACGTTTGACTCACTAGTAGTTACTATATGCAAGTAGGTTAATTGAGATATTTAAAATAAATTGTACAAGACAATTTTGATGAGTTTAAATATTATTGTCTCAAAACGTTGGATACATTACATACGATTATAAGTTTTTAACAAGACCCTCTGTAAACGGTATTAACTCTTAGATAAATACAATAGAATTAAGAGTAAGTACATAAGTAGTGTCAATTCAGGTGGATAGGCCATTAAACACGAACCACACCGCGAAATTGAATTGTTATCTGAAATGTAACTTAACTTTATACAA
Source organism: Erynnis tages (assembly GCA_905147235.1). Classification (NCBI taxonomy): domain Eukaryota; kingdom Metazoa; phylum Arthropoda; class Insecta; order Lepidoptera; family Hesperiidae; genus Erynnis; species Erynnis tages. The sequence goes on from LR990082.1 coordinate 6,761,129, forward strand.
GCACATGTGAGTGTAAAGATACTGACATGAAGGTTTTGTAAATGAAACTTAGGTATGTAATGTTTTTATCGTATTAAATTTGTATAAATTTTGCTTTAGAAATTCTCTCTACGTTTTCACGGTAGTTTATTTGCATTCGCATGAAACACCAAATAGGAACCTGCACGAAACGCTAACAAAATGTCCAATGGACGGGATTTGAGATATGCTAACAATTCAATTTCGCTTTTTAGCTTCAGTATTAACTGTATTTGTATGGGCTGGCTTCGGCACTGGAAGTTTTGGCTTTGCTCCAACTGCGAGAATCTTCGGCAGTTTTATCGTCTCATTACGAGAGACGATGTGATATTTCTTCACTACTTACCATACAGATTATAGTTGTTAATCAATAATGTGCCGCTCTAGGCGCTGTTTGTGGCGTGCTTGTTACGAATGCCTGTCGTGCGGTACGGCCCGGACGAGGTATTGTCATGTCGATTTTTGCACACAGATTCAGTCAGTATTCCAGAGGACGAGGGTATCGAGACTGGCGCACTCGAGGCGACCCCACGCTCATCAATTCTCTCTGGCGCAGCCGACAGCCACTTGGCATTCGCAAGCAGCTCGGTGAGATTTTGACAAATGCTATCAACTAAGTGTAATACTTAATCAAAATAGATATCCGTGCGATTATACTATTTTATAGTTCTGAACATCTTTTAAGTGTCCGTGTTAGTGTAATATATATGTCAATATTAAAAAATATTTTATTATCTATATATTTAATGTTCTCCACAGTTACTACCAAATGGCTTTTTTATACAGTGAATTTTTCAAGTGGATGGGGTAATCCGAAACTATGAGTCACGAATAAGGAACAAATTCTGGAAAGTAATAATATACGGCAAACTAAAGGATAGAGCAAATTAACAAAATATGTTTTTTTTATACAAACCTTAACTGATTACTAAGCATTCAAAATGATGGCATTTGTTCCCAATTCATAGCTGGATTCGACGTCTCAAGGATTGTTACATTCAGCATTACAATAATTCACATTCAGCAGCTGTATGAACTTGGAGGTAATTTTATCACAGATAGCCTGGGTAACTTGGGTTACATTACCTGAAAAGTAGAGTGTATCACTCGGGACAAAATATATTTTTGGCTCGGGCGACGTACTTTGAATCCGTCGCTACGTTCAGGAACCCGCACTTCGCTCTGGATTCAAAAAAGCGCCCACGCCGTAAAAATATCATTTTGCTCCCTTGTAATACAATCTACTATTTTATGATAATCCAAGATATACACCATCTGATTTTTCAAAAATCCAATCATGTTGTTTTAGTTTTGATCAAAATCGGTTCCCAGGCTCCTTTCAGCATTTTTCGATATTCCTCATAGTTTCGGATTTCCCCATCCACGCACACTTGTAAAATTCAACCTGCAGGTATAGCTCCCATTTTAAAAATGATTCCAGAAACCTAAGAAACCATAGATACGAAGTCTCTACATAAATTAATGTTAATTAACCGTAGATTTTACACTGTACTTAATGAAAATTCAGTAACAAAAATGGTCGGGCCGCGTTCTCAAATTACCACTGTTGTTGAAGTTATTCAATTTTTTGTAGTTCCGCTTCATTGGGGAAGAATACAAAGTTACAATAGTCGGCACAATAGTCGGCACACTAAACTATGAGACACACGCCAACAAAAGGGCCCTCAGGTCGAGCCGGCAGCCACGAGTTATTTCGCCACTGACTGTTGCGTTTCTGTATTTGTGTAGGAGAAACTGCAAAGAGGGGCGAATCGCCCGATGCAAACGAATGTTGTTAAGCTTGAATGTAGAATATATTAGATGTTCTTCACCTATGATCAATCAATGTCTGTAATGTTTGTTAAAATGAGTTATTTTTTACAGGAAACGCGGAGATATACATAGTACTAGCGCTACTGATAGGATTCTTGACGGTGGTGGTGGGGTGCTGGCTATCGGACAACTGCTGGTCGCCGGAGCCGGACGACGCGCTGGCGGGCGGCTGACCCGTAGCGGCGGGCGCATGCACGCATGTGTAGCGCCCGCCCTCGGCGGCCGGCGGAGAGAGCGCGTCGGGCGCGGGCTCGCTGTCGCCGGTGCTGGGCCCGCCGCCCGCCCGTCGCCCGCGCCCGGCGCTGCTGCTCGCCGCGCGTCGCCTCTGCCGCGCTGCCTGCCTCGGCGTGCCCTGCCAGAGGCCCCACCCGCCACCAATATTCTGTCCCGGGCCCTCACGGGGCTCCTGTCGCCTGCACGAGAAATCTAACGGAAATCATATCCAGACTATTGCCAATGGTGGTGTGTGCGAAAAGGAGTAGATATCCTTAGATGTTTCCCGTAATCGTTACGGTTACGTTTTACATGTGAACGGTTTCATCCCGACGGTGAAACGGTACTAAGGTGCAGATTTTGTAAACTACATGAGCTTCGATTGATATGTCTATATATTCGACTGTAGGTGTGTGAATTGTATAAACTTTCACGGCACGCGACGTTGACTCGACGACGGTAATAGGAAGAATCTGTACAATTACGGATCTCTCATTACATATTGCGCTTCTAGCGGTCGCTCTGATTTAACTTCATAATTTAACTTGACACACGTGGTGCGACAATGTTTTCTCTTTACACCACGTTACTATTATCTGTGCTATTGTTTCTAAAAGTATGTGCCTTGAAACGCTATTCACACTTGTCTTGTAGTTTAGAGCGTGTTTTGATCCCTTTAGAAGAAATTTCTCTGTGTCTTTATAGACAAGTATCCCATATAGTACCTAAGTGCAATACACATCATGACCGTGCCTTTACCGTTCTATAGACTTGGAGAGGGACGTAATTAAAAATAGGTTTTTAAAATACGCTTTCCTCGAAGAAGTCGTTTTCAAAATATTACTTTTGTAATTTTGTAAAAACCCAGCTTGATTTTTTTTGTTATAATTACGATGCATTAATAAATAGTATATAATAAGGGAAAGTCAGTTAGGACCAAAAGTCTTTTACTAAACGAATGTCAATTGGATTTTATAAAAATACCATGGTAATAAGCTAGGATACAACTTTGAAGTGACGATGACATGGTAACATGAGTAAATGTAGAGTTTTGATACATTTTTGGCAATTTCTAAAAACGTACCTTGTATTATAATTATCTGAGCATTATGACTCTATCTGAAATGAATGTAGGTACCCCATGCAAATTAATCGCTACCTACCTATCTCCCTTAAATACCCTTTTTAAATCTTATTAACTATACCTACCTTAAATGGGTAAAATAAAAAAATATTATTATTTGATTTTATCATAAAATACATAGGTATTATATGAATACCAAAATCATTCTTTTTTATTGGGAAAAACACATTTTCAAGTGTAAAATTTTATCCTTTCCAAATCGCGTAAGTAGGAATTATAACTATAGTTAAGTAACTACATTTACAACGAAGTCCCCCAGCCATTTTGATAAATACTTATAACCTGTATATTATTGTATGCGGAACCATAACAAATGTATTCGGTCCCCGATAAATGTCAGTGAAAAGAAATCATCAAATCACTTAGTAAAATGCTACGCAAAAATCGAATAATATGCATGAAGGTACAATATTCTAAATTTTTTTTCTTTAAGGAGTGTTTATCTTTTACCTGTCTATCCATGTATAATTTGGTTTTATAATAAATACTCTACGAGACACTGTGTTGCTAGTGATGCTACTACAGAATTGGTTATTGTGTACGAACATTATGACTTTTGTTTAAAACTACTTCAAATATCATATTAATTGAAATAAATGTTATTTAGTATACCTTTTACTCATTCTTCTTTTCTCTAGTTTGTGGTAGTTTTAAGGTAGTTCGTAGATGTACGTATTTTTTTTTAAATTTTGTTCAATAATCTTAATTATACTTACTAATTTGTTAATATACAGTTTGTGTAACACTTTATTAATAAAATTCTTGATGAATGAAGTAAACTCTAAATATTATTTAGAATTATGTCGACTTTTTACAAAACTTGTTATTGATTACTAAAAAAATTAACATGGATGCACTTTAGTAAGGTCTATATAAATAAAAAGTCATCAGGCACGCCTAATTTTCTTCACATCTGGCCAAATTAAAATATTGGGCAAATTAAATGCGCGAAAATGTAAATTTTATATTTTAATCAAATCACTTTTATACTCAATATATCTTTTTAAAAATTACAATTCAATAGCATAAAATTGATGTGAATATTTTCTAGCGAATTTGCGGCCATCGGATCTATCTTTTTTATTCAAACGCTTTTATTTATTATTTATATTATATATTCTACATTCATCCGCTTTGATCGCCCCTCCGGCAAAACGTAGTCTGGGAGAAAAAAGCGGGCGGAAAAAACTCCCAGCACTCATTTGCAATCATTTGTCAAAATTCAGTCATTTGTCAATCATTCTAAAAATGGGCGACCCAGTAGGTTTCATCACTAAGATCTTGGAGAGTAAAGTGAATATAAATAACAAAAGCAAACAGAAAGAGAGAAACGTGAACGGTGCGTTTATAAATGGTTGTAATAAATCGTGGACATTGCATTAAATAATCATTCCCTTATTTGATTATTATATAAGTGACATGTTATTAATACATTTTAAGTCGATTTCTGTTGAATGAAAGTAGATAGATGTTAAACTTACTATTCGTGTAATATTAAGGGAACCGACTGAATAGTCAACGTTTTTTAAGAATTGTATAAATATTAAGACATAGGTAATAGACACGAATGAATGAACTGTTTACGAGAAATTGGATAGTACTTGTAGATAAGTGTGAATTTTTATTGAATTATAGATGATTTACCCATGTGTACTTACAGTAAGCGCGTAATTTCATTCTCATCGTAGAAGACTACGTATGTACTCGAAACGCGCGTTGTAAGTTAATAACAATAAATATTAAAAGTCTAGAATATATAATTTTGAAGCATTTACATTAATTGTCAACAAATGCAGACATTGAAATTTGTAGACATCGTCATCTTTTTTCAATTTGACGTTCATACACACACTTACACACTCACACAGTCAACATAATTACCTACTATTATTTACCTATTTTCGTTAGAATGGAGACGTACGCTTACTTTAGATACGAGTATAGGTCGTAAGTATTGTTAGTGATGTGTATCATTGTGATTTCTTTATAAAGTAAAAACTAGGAGCGAACGATATAACCACAAGAACTTCTTAACTAATAACATACAAAAAATTCAGAAAAATACGTGCAACTTTGATGTTTAAAAGAGTGTAAAATAAGACAAGAACGTCTCGCTCCGCTTTCTTGATATAATATAACATAGAACTCCAGTTTCGAAGTAATAATTTGCATTTTGCTTGAAAACTTTTGCGTAACAACATACACTGCCATCTTTGCAAATACTTCAATAAGCTTTAGTCCTTATTTCCTGCAATGCATCTTGATATGAATGGACAATTTTAAACTTTACATCAATTTTTATACCTTTACTTTAAACGTTTTTAAAATAAGAGTAGGCTGCTGTATTTTCATTTTATATTATTATGTATCTACCTTAAACGTGTTGTTTTTTATTATAAAAACTCCCTTTTTCTAATATGTTAACTTTTGCACAAATTAATTACAAGATATTTATAGGTATGCTTTTAACGGCTTAGTAGGTATCTACACTAACATTTCATATAATTATAATGCTATGAATTACATATTACAGGTATTACATTTCTTAAGTGTGCTTTTTAGTCTCTTTACTAGTGGAAGTTATAGTTAGTTAAAAAAACCAGAAATCGATTTATAATGAAGAAACCGCTGTGAAGATATTTTTAATTTGCACCTTATGATGCCAATTGAAATATTATTATTTCGTTAGTTATAAATCTGCTCCTGTAACGGTGTGTTGTGTACTCGATGTCATCGTTTATTCTCGTGACGTGGTCCATTGTAATTAAATCGCGTTTATGTGAATAATGTAAATATTCAGTACCTTAACCGGTTCATCATAATTATGTGAATTGAATCATATACGGAGGACTGGTTAGCTTGAATTATTTAGGAATTGAGAAAACTTGTAAGCTCAAATAACTATTAATTAGCAAATACCTAAATTGATAAAACTTTAATATAATGTCATTATTTAACACGAATCATTCGAATAAATGTAATAATGTAACACATGTGAAGTTTAATTTCCGATATTCTTAAATAGTTACGGCCAAAAGTTAGATTCCAAATCGCCATGACCGTCACTAAGCTTGTTGATTTCCGAAAATTTGCATGAATTAAATTGAATTAATCTCAGACCAATTAAAAAATTAATATTCATACTGGTTTACATTAATTGCCAAAATGAACTCTTGAAAAAAGATTGTCACCCATTCAATGAAAAAGAACATTATTAGTTTCCATAGAAAATAGGCCATGACGAGTTCAGCTCTCTATACATGGTGACACAGAAAGGCTTTCTCGCCAGACAATTCTATTTCTATATTAAGCTACTATAAAATAGATCCATCCCCATCCATAGTCTATATTCATTCACTCTATTATAGGAATTCAGAGTGCGGTTAAAACTTCGCCTCAAGCCCAGATTGAAACGCCTTCAATAAAGCCAGACATTTCCTATTCGTCCATGTTTGCTACTGTAACTGACGACTAGTAAGTAGGTACTGCTATACTTTTTATTTATCCAGTAGGAACGTTCTCATAAGCAAAAAGCTAATTTGTAGTTATTTACTTACATTTGCCGCGCATATGAAGGGTAGGTTGTACGTAGATACGGACAGAGGGGACACGGACAGGTCGGGGGTCGGAACAAGGTGCATTGGGTACCTTTGTTTTCCGCCTTTATTTTCTTCGGCTGGCTCACGTTCTTATAGCGCAAAGGTAGGGTAAGGAAGGACACTGGCCTGACTGGTGAATCCAGGTGGTGTTGGCTTCCACCGGTATTCTATGCCGGTAATCAGCCGGTCGGTTCGTGTTCTTCCTTCGTTTTAGCGTGGTAGATAGGTAGGGATATTGTCCGAGTAGAATAGGTAGGAATCCAAGGTAATTTCTTGATAAATTAAGGTATATATAAATACATACCGCAATTTATATTTTATATGTGTCATGTCAGTACCCATTAATGACCCACTACAGGGTCGGGTCTCCTCTCACAATGAGAAGGATGTAGGCCTTAGTCCACCACGCTGGCCTACTGCGGGTTGGTGGACTTCGCATGCCTTTGAGAACATTTTTTTTTGTGAACTCTCAGGCATGCAGGTTTCCTCACGATGTTTTCCTTCACCGTAACAGCAGGAGATTTTTATTTTCATAAATCGCACATAACTTTTATTACAAAGTCATTGGTGCGTGCCACTGGGATTCGAACCGGGATCCCTCGATTCGAGGTCCAATTCTAAGCCACTGGACTATCACCGCTGCGCTGTGCACCGCTATTTTATATAATTTATATAAATTAAATATATTTAGGTATATAAGTTCCTTCATAACCTATGTAGTAAGTTATGATACAAAATGCGAATCCACAGATGAATCCAAAGTAGAAATTAAATCCTGGAACGTAGAAAGTGCCATGTCCGGGGGGAACACGATTTACAGGAACCAGTGTCCCAATAAGAAAATACACTTCACTATTTAGAAATTCAAAAAAGAACACCTTACAAATTTGAATTTAGAATGCATGGAAACTTACCCCAGCGGGATTAAAGAATAGATCGAGGTTAGGCCTCGAGGATCGCCAAGAGCAAGAGGGCCAAGAGGTGGTCTGCCAGGAGTCACAGATCACCATAAAGAAAGAGGACGGGGAAATATTATCTAAGTACCTACTCACATACATGTATTATGTACATATATTATAAAATATACTCATTTTTAGAAGGTATACGGTATAACTCACATTGAAGAACCTCTTCACCTCACAAAGCAAACAAATATCACTCACCGACAACCTCGAGATTTAATCTTCGTATAATAAAATAATTTTTAACAAAAATATGAACCGACTTTGAACTTAAAAGTAAGAAAAAACTTTACAAACAGACTTCAATAATAAGGTATGTTTGGAGTCTGTGCCAAAGTTAAACCTCAATTTAACACCTATTTTATTTCATGCTATTTATTTGTCATAGTTTCACATCCACTCTATTATCTGACTCTGGCATCTTAATTTTAATGCTACATCATAGGTTGTGCCAACTGGCTCCTTAATCCTTACGGACACCATTATTATAGTTTAAATATATAATTTGTATAATTTATTTAAGTTAACTTGCTTTAAACACAATTAAGTTATTCCTATCTTATAAGTAGATAGTAAACTACTGGCAGATCTTGGAAATGTGAACCAAAAAATAAATCATGAAATCACAAAATTATTTCAGCATTTTTTCTAAAACCATTAAAAGTAAGAAGTTGAGTTCGGCTTACTTAAGAAAAAGTGATTGTTCAACTTCCAGATATATAAAGAAATTGGCTATTAAGTATTAGTTCTTGGAACATGGCTCTGGGTACAAGATTTATTCTAACTTTCCCACAAGATTATTCTTTATTCAACCTCACTATCCTGTATGTGTAAACTCCAATAAGGTTCGTTCAGTATCTTTTGCATAATTCAATGTTCAGAATCCAATCCTAACTTTTACCGGTTGTGCTAGCCTGTTTATGTATGCTTTACATCTAGAGGTTGCCAAAATATTGTGTCAGAACAAAATTAACAATGGTAAAGCGTGACTGAATCTTGCAAGTTCTGTTCAACTCCTCTCTACATTGTTTTAATAAGGATATCTCTAGAAATTTTGGTGATAGCTTTTTGAAAAACAATTTTAAAATCATATTTCAAATAATTAACAAAAGATATTAATACATTTTAAATAAACCTTCAGCATGAAACATTCCGTCCATTGGGCAAAACGGATTTCATAAAATCGGTTAGTTATTGAGTTCCCGGCGCGGGAGTGGACATTAATCACATTAACATGTACGAATCATTTGTAAATATATTATATTATGTAAATTTAATGATGATAAAATGGTACAACAAATTTCCTTTCAAACTAACCAATTAAGGTACCAAATTAATTTCATTGTATCTATAAATCATTAAGTATTCAGTCAAATCAGTCATTCTAACACGTCATGTACCTACCTAAACTTATCTAATAAATACATACTTGTTTTGGTTATTTTTGTTTTAACCTACGTTGGGTGGATTTAATGCCCACTTTCATTCATTGTCTGGCAGTCAATGGCCCTTAGTTAAGTATGTTATCAATTTTTTTTGTCAAAACGCCGTGCATTGCCATTCTGAAAACAATACTACTGCAATTAAGGTACAAAATGCATTCCATCTAAGTCCCAACAACGACAACGCAGAATGAACTCTTGTCGGTCGTTAAGGGTGGAGTGCTTTTAAAAGGATTGTATGCCTTCATTGCTTCATTACAAGTGAAAAATACATGCCAACCTTCAATGTTGTGGTTTTGTGGTAAAAAGTATCATTTTTTATTACTGTCTGTGCCTCTAAGATATACACATTACACATTCATGAGCGATTTTGGAGTGGACCTGGCTACTGTTGTGATGGCCGATGATGCTGAGACCAACCCCATCTTAGAATTCCTAATTTGGGCATATAGCCTTTCTGGGAAATTTAATCAATCTGAAATTTATTGATATTTAAAATATCTACTGTTCTTAATTTTCATATCATACAAAAGAGCTTGAATAACACATTCAAACATAATATAATATTAAGATTTTGAACGGGCTTTTTAGAGAGCATCAGTTTATCGAATATCAGTAAGCACCAATCATAATGGCTTTGTCAAGTACGTGGAACGAATATTAAACAACCGCTAAACTACGTGTAGGCATATTCTACCTTAGCTTACCTTTACCAATAAAGTGATGAACATGCTAAGTGAAGCGGCAAAAATTTCGCTGGCTCTTTGTGATCGGAGTAAAACGTGATTCCAGAGCGTTATGCACCAATTTTTTGCTGAGGTACCTGTGTACCACTAAACAGAAAATGAAAAATCCGTATAAATAAGACTTAACTGATCCAACTAAGTAAATTTGAATCATTATTGTTTCAATAATAATTATAATTACTCATTTATAATTTAAGAACGCAAGATGAAAATTAATAGACCGAAAAAAAATATTTATTTCAACGATAGTAATTTAACTGACGTAATGAAGTTATTTGATAATTTTGAGCGTAAGAACAAATGTAGCAACCAATCAAATTTAACTATTTTATAAAAAATCTCGAATTCACCGGGCGAAAATCTTTTAACTCTTTAAAGCTTTTAAAGGTCGTAGTTTAAGCAAATAATGCAAAGTTGTTAAAGTTCAATACCTATATTATTATGTGGTATGTTATAGGTAAAAAGAGTACATCGTGTCGCAGGGATCAAAGCCAAAGAGCTAGGCTATAAACGCAATGGTCCCTATCTGACGGCTATTTCCGTAGCCGGCTTCCCTCACTGACTTAGAAGGGGAAGCAGGTGGTTTCAGAGAATCACTGGATTTTTTGAAGAATCAAGAATGTAAGTCTTGAAAGTAATACTCATTTGAATTTGCTAAAAGTCACAACGAGTAAAACGGCTGCGTTTAGCAACATCACAATTTTTGTTTTCATTGATAAATATAAGTAATAACAAGTAAAATACAGTTGACATGTAAGTAGTTACTCTAGTTTAAGCCTGTATATGACCATTTTCGTAACCTTGCATTATGATATTTTAGGCTGATCATTTGGTACTTTTTGGGGCCATAAATGAGAGAGCCGTATCAGCCGGATGTACCCTTCGATACCCTACCTACTCAGTTCATGATAGCTGTAGAATCGATTTAGATATGAATACATCCTACATGACGGTATTAAAATATATGGGTTAAGGGAAATTAGGTCGAGTGTTAAACTAAGCCAATAGAGAAATGCTGGCTTTATTAATGAGTATTTTTTGCGTGTAAAATTACATTTCCAATTAATCCGCAAACGAAGTGCGCGTGAAGCGTACTAGTACAGTGGTCTAGATTTAACAGTTATGGTTTATATTATATAGATAATTATACCTTTAACACTAACTACTGGACCAAACAGCGAAAATTTACACGAGTCTAGCCCTTAATGATTGGAATTCTCCCTGTCACGTCACGTATTTCAATCCGCAATTGGAACTGTTTTAATTCTCCCACACGGCTTTATTCGCAAGTTTTTATTTCTGCGGTGTTTGTTTCAAGCGAACTCGGTCAGAACTTCATGAAACGGTTCAAATGCAGCTCTGTACGGAAAACATTGTGAGTACCTATATAGTCACTTTTGGAATGCAGAGAATTTGAGTAGAATCTAAATATAAAAAGGGTTACGGATACCTTAATTTATAAAAAAAGTGTGTGTGTCCTTATGTAAACGCGTTAGAAGTTATACTTCTTTGGCGTAACAAGATAAAAATCTTTTTAATAAAGTTCTACTTGTTGTGGCGGCGACTCTCTTGCAAACATTGTTTAAGGTACTAAAACACCTTGGTTCTTTTGTGAATTTTTTACAACTTTTGGCATCGTGAACAATCCATAAAACGCACTAATCCAATTAAAAACTCACAAACGTCTACCACATCCAATCCGAACCATACCAACTCGATAACATCGACAAACGACAACATGGCCGACCTGTCAAATTTAGTTCCACAAATCACCGCGGTACTAAAATGTTGGCTATAGCTAACTTCAGGGTGTCGGTGATTTATTGACGGTGTGCGCGCGCATCGTAAAAATTTACTCTCATTATTTTTCCCCACGCGCCAAAAGAAGTATAACTTCAAAATTGGAACCGAATGGATATTTTTTTGGATATGGATATTTATTTTCATCTATTGATATTTAAAAAAGTACTCTTCTCTTTTCTTCTTCTCTTCAGCCGACACTCGTCCACTGCTGGACATAGGCCTCTCCCAAGGCGCGCCACTGAACCCGATCTTCGGCTCTCCTCATCCAGTTGCTTCCCACCGCCCGACGAAGATCATCGTGCCATCGAGCAGGAGGGCGTCCCACACTACGTTTGCCGAGCCGCGGTCTCCACTCTAGCAGCCGTTTGCTCCAACGCGCTCTGTCCTCATACATGGCTTCTACCTCTTCATCCGAGTGTGTCGAGTATATGCACCAGCATATACTTGTACGACCTTCGGGTAGTACCTCTCGGTCAGCTTAAGTATAATATATGCCACCCGGGTCAACACACTGGATATTTCTTCAACGTTGCCGATGAGGGCTTTGTTGACGAGGAATCCGACACCGCCTTGGGAGAGGTGGTCACCCTTTCGATAGTAGAGGAGATGTCCAGATTTTAGGGTTATAGTATCCTCCCCCTGTCTTCGGACTTCACACAACCCCAAAAATCTGCCAGTTGATCTTCTCTAACTCTACTTCGAGTTCAGCTAAGTTTTCGTCAAGCCTCAGAGTTCGTCCGTTGTAATAAAAAAGTATTACGGTTAAGTAATACTTAATTAAGACCACCTCAAATTAATAATACATTACGCATTACGCGTGACCTAAATAGCCTATTATTTCACGGCGTAAAGTTAGCGCCCGAGCGCAGCGAGGGTGGTAAACGCCGTGCATTAATAGACAACTTCGGTCACAAGTTACGTATACTATTTTATAGCAAGTGTGACATAAATCCGCCCCGGACTGGAACACAGGTTCGCTGGTTCACATTACTATTTTGAAAGTGTATTTTAAAAGAAAATAATAAAATACTATTAGAGCAGAATAAAATTTCAAAGTATTCATGAATGTTTATTTCTTGATTGGCATAACAGATTAGACATCGGGAATAAGCTTTATATAAAAATTTATATTTTTACGATGCGGCGCGCGCACACCGTCACGAAAAACCGACCTGAAGTTAGCTATAGCTATACTATAGTCAACATTTAAGTCAAAATTAAGTCCCGCGGTGGTTTGTGGAATTAATTTGACAGGTCGGCCATGTTATCGTTTGTCGACGTTATCGAGTTTCGTTGTAGTAGATTTTCATGAGTTTTTAATTGGATAAGTGCGTTTTATGGATTGCTCACGATGCCATTTGTTTGCTGTGAATTTTCAAGCTTCACATGACATTTAAATATGTTTTATAGCAAGTGTGACGTAAACCCGCCCCGGACTGGAGCGGGCGAAAAGAGAAATAGACAATATATATCACGAAAAAGTATCTGTAAATTGCGGGTTTAGGTCACACAATTGTTTTACGCACCGAATAGAAATAGGCAAGTTAGGTCACGATAAAGCGTGCGTAAACTGCGAGTTTAGGTCACACTGTGCTATAAAAAATATTATGCAGTGTATTGAAACAAGGTTTTTGCATGACATAAACATCTATGAACTTCAATGTAACATAATTATTTAATTAGAAGCAGATTTACCGCAAGATCGAGCAAATCATATCGAGACCGGCTTACTTTGGGATCAGAAAGCCATGTGTGAGATGTGCCACAATGTTTATTATACATTATTATTATTAAATGGTATCACAATGGCGGTAATAACTTTATACTACCACTTTATACTCTTTGACGATCGCTATTTAGTGTAAAGACGCGACAGGAATTATTCAGACATCAATTCCTGGAAATACATAATTACCATTTTTGGTGTAGGACAGTGGTAAAATTGTGTTCTACACTTTATTCCCGATAGGACAAAATCAAACCTAACCTAGGATTACCTAGGAGAACCTTTATTAATGAAAAAAGTGTTACCGTGGAATCGATAACTTCTAAGCATAGGACTAGGAACACCTACCACTACATTTGTAGGGCAATGTGGCCATTCATTTATACTAATATTTACTAAGCTGCATACAAAAAATCTGCTGGTTATTAATAAGTTTTATGACCTTGTTATTTCGATATATTTGGCGTGGAGGACGCACCAACTCAAACCATCGATTTTGTAGGACAATTGTTTTTCCGAGTTTATTATCATATTATCTAAAAATTACAATAAATAATTTACTGTTAGTCAGACAATATTTACACCCTACCAAATCGACATGTTTTACATCTGCGCAGTTCATTACCTACCTCTTTGAGAATTTGGAAATAGGAAAAACTTGGGCGTCTCGTCTAACCGAACGAGCTCACGAAAATTCAGCCTGCTATTAATCACTGAAAAAAGAGTCGGTGGCTGCCGGACCATTACGACCAAACACATTTTTGTACAATAAAACTACGGGTATAATCTCAGCATAAAAACTTTTCCTGATAGCATTGACACATAGCAAATCAGAACTTCTTTCACGTTTAAAGGAAAGAAGGACGTAGATATAAATAGGTCACTGGTGAATGAAGATGGATTACTCCTTCATCTTTTCGTAACTTTTTCATATTACGTTAAATTAATCGAGCTCGAAGTTCATTTTATAAACCTAACCTTCTAATTTGATTGTTTGTAATCATATTCATTCATAACCATAAATACAGTTATAATGGAGTTACCTTTTTTGCTAACAATTTTTTACATCATAAAATCCAATAACGCTGTATACCTACTCATTAGATCCAAACGGGCTCGTACTCGTGTATGCTGCCGACAAGAGTATCGATTTAGTTGGAAAGTTAGGAGCTTCTAAACTAGCTGAAATGGGGAGGTGACAAAATAGATCCTTTCCTAAACTATACGCTTGGCTCTGAAGCCTTGTAGTCGGGTTTCTTAATAGGACTTAATGGGCTTCTTATGGACCGTTAAAGTTAGGCATCAATCAGAATTAATTGTATTGTAATTACATCATTTAGGAGGTTTATTGGTTGTTAGCTTCAGGCAAGCTTCAAAGATCTTTAATCTCAAAATATTCTGTAACTAACACTCATCATGTTAGTTGCACTGATCATTCAATTTCATTACAACCTGTGCACTTTAAAACGATTTCTAATGTTCCGCATGTTAAAGTATGTAAAACATAATATTTTATTATAGACACGTTTCTAGATATTTTTGGATCTACCATTTAACCTTTTTGGTGTGACCCTTTACAAAATGGACACGCGTAAACACTACAACCAACGTAGTAGGTATAGTGAAAATTTAATAAAAATTCACTATTTTATGTTCCACATAAAGTTCCACATTAATACCTTATGATTGATCAGAACTTAGAGGGACAGTCAAATACATTATTCAGAAGGATTGTATAGTAACGATTCGATTCAAGTACCCGGACCCACCGCAATCCGCCGTCCGGCTTGTGCTTATCTGATTCATGGCTCTCGCGTACTGCCTACTAAGCCGCTTGAGTTCTTGCAAGTACTTTTTTACAGTAGGCTTTGTATCTCGTAAGGTAGGCGTTCACGGTTGCGCTGTTGCGCAAAAACGTCAACCTTAAGTTGTTTGGTTGTTCAAAGCAACCTAGGATGGACGTCAAAAACGAACCTTATTCATGATCAGTCCAATTTTTTCCACGACACGTCAACGCAAAACAAAAAAAAACTCCACATGATTTTAGTCTTGTGTATTCATGATTGAAACGACACTCGCGACATTTGGCGTGGCTTGGCAGAACGACATTAATTTGAAATAATTTGACGCAAATGAAAATCCAGCACTATATGTACGTGGCAACTCCGTTCCTACACACACAAAACATGGTGTATCTTACACTGTCTACGTACAAAAAATTGCAGATTTCGACTAAAGCGTCATTGATTCCACGATTTCATCGTTATGTATGTTCGCTCGATCAACCAGGCCGCCCTTGTCAGATACATGGTTGTTAGATGGGTGACATTACATTTACGACCTTCATTGGAGGATACCGGGATCTGTTTTTTTACAGAGATCTTATCAAACAGGTCCTATAGGTGTAGGTGGTACAAACATTACACATAGGTATATTTACTTACACTACTAGATATTTTGCTATTAGAAAGTGTGGTGGAGTAGGCATATTCTCCAAAATGCCAAAATGCAGCAAGAAAGTAAATTTCTATATTGTACCAAAAACTAAAATAATTTTCAGCTGTAAACAAAACCACCCTTAATGACACCGAAAAAATAACGCTGAATATATAACTGACATAACAATATTGCTAGTGGCATACATGTAACTCTCATTTGCTGTATGCATCTGAAACTCCTAAAATATTTTGTATTCAGAATTTCCACATACCCAAGTCTAACATGTGATGATATGCGCTGTCAGTGAGCTGAGAAATTAAATACGTGTACTCGTTGCTCGCTGCAGATTTAATCTATGCAGAAACATTTTTGTAAACCCGCATCTTGCCACATTGCTCCGACAACAAAAGAGTTCATTCCATTTCATATTCACTGCGGACCACATTCAGCACGCGGCAGATCACCACTAGATGGCGCTACACACTCCGTAAAACGCGGTTTCAAAGTATTTCAGGCATAATGCCTGGCAGACAGTTCTGTATAAAACTAATCCAGAAAAGTTTTCACGGATCGAAAAGTTTCAAGATTTCACGGATGGAAGAACAACAAAATGAAAAGTTATTTTGTCAAAGACACTGTGAGACTACACTTTGTAGACACATTGTTTGTTTGATATCTCATGAATCCAACACGCGCATGTCCAGCATTGAGGGTGCTTTTATAATTGATTACCCAAAGAGTGCTAGTAGGGTACCCTTAACTGTCTGTCACAGGATTGATGTATTGAACTGTGATAGGCTGTCACGTGAAACGTGAACTGTTTTCTTCCAGTTTGTGAAACAATAGATTTTTGGCTCTAATTTTTTGTGTTACAATAAAATTAAGTTACTTAGGTAAGCTTAATAAATTTTAGGAACGTCTTGAAATTTTTATTCATTAAGTTAGTTTTAAGAATCGTCTTTTTCAATATGACACGGAGACGGACAACGTTTGATAAACGCATGGTCGATAGGTTATGAATATTGAAGGAAAAATCCATGCCATTATTATGCTAAGTTATTACTTATAAAATTATTAAAGCAGTAAATTATTATGGATTTTAATCGCTTTTCACCCAATGCGCGTTTAAGTATAATTTTAACACAAGTTTCCAATGAACAGTTTATAATGTCTTTATGTCCGTCGCGCTGTATCCACGATACTTCAGTCACGTAGTTTTGGAGTAGTTAAGGTGCAATTCGAAGTCCTAATAAGAACATTGCGTCGCAGCCACAGTTAATAAGATACTTAAGTATAAGAAAGACTACTTATCTTAAACAGCGTTTTCAATTCCTTTCCGACACTCAAAAACTATCCCTGCTCTCTTCTGATAACCTTCTCCTTAGTGCTCCTTATCGTTCTACCTCCTTTTAAAGAAACTCCTTCACTGCTGTTGCTGTCCGTCTCTGGAACTCCTTGCCTAAAACTATCCGTCTAACTAAGTTCTTAAAATCCTTCAAGTATCAGGTTAAAACCCATTACTTAAAATCCTGAATTATTCCTTCCTTACCGTTACGCTCCTTACTTTTCCCGTGTGCTACTGTCATCAACTAGCTTCCTACGCTTTGTTTGTATTTTATGTCTGTTTGTATGAACATATGTAGGTATTTATGTAGGAAGGAAGGACGTATGCATGTATGGATGTAGGTACATATGTATGCATGTATGTATGTATAAATGTATGTATGAATGTATATAATAATATGTATTATCAAATATCTGTTTATGTGTGTGTAGAATAAATAGTTTAAATAAAAAATAAAAAAATAAAGACTGTCCAAATATATTCCACCCAATTTTTATTAATTAAAATTTTCAAACAGATTTTAACAAAACACCAGAAACCTTTTTTAGTTACAATAATAATAATAATTGTTCGATTACGAATTCCTTTATAATAAGGCCATTGTATGATATGATAAGGCACCTATCAGGGTTAAGGTATGATAAGGTATAACCCAAGCTTTATAAAACTTAGTTTTAGAGGAACCTTTTAACCTTGCGCACATTTTAAAATTTAAAGTAAATAAAAGTAACACGTGTGGTGTAGTTGTGTTCCAGTTCATCGGTGAAGCCATTCTCATGGCAGGTAAGCAAAAGACCGGGGCGTGCGACGTGGCGCGCTTGCATTTTGCATGAGGACCATTGTTCGGTTCACTACACAACGAAGTGGCGACGGCAGCTCAAAGAGATTTACTGGACCATCCGATATACACCTACGAACACTGTTAATTATGCATACAACTTGCCACTCGCAACAAACCCTTGTATACCTACCACATAAATACACGCGCCTCGCAGTAAAGTGGAAGAATTTACTTTGGTAGGTAACATTGTTGTTGTTTTCGTTTCAAAACTGTAATGTTTCTTGATCTAACGCGGAATTATGAATAATTCATTTATGTCTTTTCACTTTCAACGTTATGCTTTTAAGACATAGGTAAGTAGGTAATTAATCATCTTAAGTTTTTTAAAATCTAATAAATTTTAAGACGCCGACAACGTACTTAATATTACATAAGGAATAAGAAAAAAAGTACAACTACCTTCAAAGCTTCCGGATAAGAGGGACTCACTTAGAACTTTTAAACGATTTAAAAAATTGCGATCAAATTAAAAGACAACTCGTCTGATGTGCCTGCTATGCCAGCATTTATTTCGCGTTTGGATATATGATTAATTTTATGTATTACATATTATGCTGTATCTGCTATAAAAGTATACTGCTACGAGTTACTTACTTAATTACTTATTTGAAATAATAGCCGTAGTAAGTGCGGAATTTTCGAGTTCTTACTTCGTCGCTAAATCTAATCAGATTTACTACCTAAGAGCATTTAATGTCAAATTATTGAGTTGTAATCATGAGAGAGGTCGAGAGTGGCAGCTGGACAAACGGAATAATTAATCTGTCATGAGGTGTCTGCGCTCCTCCACACTCAACACCAACACTGGTTTCGCTTCGCGTTATACATATAATTACTTATAGTAACTAGCAAAACAATTTTGGTCCGTATATCAAGACGGTTTTAAGGCGAGGCGGTTTCTGTGCTGATGCAAACCTATAAACGATATTTTCAAAATAAATGAACTGACATAAAACATAGTAGAAAGTCCTGAATTCGACGAATTTTTTAACATCTTTTTTTCATTCCATGGGGCCCAATTCCTAATGAGTTTTGGTTCCTGACCGGTTTGGTTCCGATCGATTTGGAAGATATTCAACTATGAATTTTGAATTTGAAATACCTAATATGCACGCTTATTTAACTGATTTATTGATAGAATACGTAATATACAAGTAAGGTGGATATAAATATAAATAGGTAGCTAATATATATATTATATAGATAACCATAAGTACAGAAATTTACAATTTACATTAACTCAGTCGATTTTTTAAAATCTAATAGATTTCGCTAAAAAGCAACGCGTTAGCATAGTTCTTTTTTTAACCGACTTCAAAAAAAGGAGGAGGTTCCCAATCTGTTTTTTTTATATTTTTTTTCTATTCCGTCATTTCTTATATTGAATTGGTTAATTATTGAAGTCTGTTTGTAAAGTTATTTCTTACTTTTTAGTTTGAAGTCGGTTCACATTTTTGTTAAAAATTAATTTATTAATTTAGCGTGTCCTTTTATACTTGTATGTATGTATTATGTCAAATGATAAAGTCAGAGTTAAGCCAGCTTTTGACTACGAGATATAATATAATTTAAATTACATCTTGAGATATAACATTTTATCGCTCTCATACATTTTGTACGTCACCGTTCACACTGTGCTATAATATGTATATATATTACATCCCAAACTATAATTTTTTTTTCAAGCGATATTTTAAGTAGTATATTTTACCTCACGTCCCCAGACACCGCGCCCCTGCGTCGCCCGCAGTCGCAGTTTGAATGGTAGTGGCCGAAGCTAAACTGTTCCAAAATATATATCTTACAGTGTGAACAGCAATCGCGGGATGTAATAATATATAGTTGAAGATCATTCAAGATGTAATTTATATTACATCTCATAGTCAAAAGCCGGCTTTATAAAAGAGAAGTGAGCTGCAACTGGACAAAGGGAATAATTAATCTGCCATGAGTTGTTCCCGCCCGCTGACACTCAACACCCAACACTGGTAAGTATTCTGTATTATATAATTAAATCAGACGTTAAATAATAATATTAAATTAGAAATTAAAAAAACCACTGTCTTAATAATATATTTGCAGATATTGGGTGTTTTCCCCACTTTTACTCCCACAGTTTTTTCAGGGCTCAACCGATATTCATTGAACATTATTTTGTAATGTGCACGTAATGCGCTTTCATTTGAGACCCCACTCGATTATATTTGCAGACATTCGGTTATTCTTCTCCACTTTCACTCCCAATCTCTCAATATTGGCACATATGGGACAATGTCTTGGCCACTCTACGACCCAATTTGGAGCTGAAAATTTCTTTGGGTACATTATCACACGCCCACCATAGAAGGAATTTGCCGAACGAACATAAATGTTCGTTCGCCTCGTGTTTATATCAAGATTTACTTCAAATATTTATAGTACCTATATATCTATCTACTCATACATAATTATCTAGGTTGTATGTATAGCTTCTCCGAATATATTTCGTTAATTGCACATTGTCTTTGATGATGTCTAAAATGGAAAACGTAATAGAATAAAATAATATGTCTATAAGGTAATTCTATTACTATATCGCAGGGAAACCGTTTCGAAGACAATTTATTATCCCACCACAAAGAGTACACGCAGCTCAATGAAATTAATCTGCGTCGACGTCTGCACAAATTGGATTCGATCCGGCTGTCAACGAGCTCGGATAAAAGTCTTTTGAAGACTCATCGAAATTTTAAATTGCGATCGAATCCTACTTATTATTTAATTGCATCCATGCTTGTATTACCTCCCTCACAATCTGAAGTAGATACAGCTGAATAAAAATATTGATGTGTTCACTATGATATGTTCACTATTCTGCTCCAATGGCGTAGTTATTATTTGATACTATCAGCCCTTGTCCTAATTGGCTGACATAACCGCCCGACCATCCAACACTAGAAAATTTTTACACAGGGCTCTGCTGTCCTAATTAAAATATGCACTAAAATGCTAATAATGTAAGTACACATGTGGTGGCACATAGGCAGCCGATGAGTTCGATTAGGTAAAATTACAACTAATTATAAAAATAATAAATGTAATATGCTAAACTGACAAATGAATTATTATACTTGACAAACTTGTCAATTAAATTATGTATTAGTTATAAGTTTTCAATTGTAATAAGTACTAACATTAGTTTTTATTTTATTTTTAAATATTAAAATGTAATATAACTTCATAATTTGCATACCTGAGAAGGTGAATATGGATTGATCAAAATGCCCTGTAAAACCAATAACTAACCCATATTCGTGCAAATAAATGATTTTCATTTCATTTCATTTCATTTCATTTTCATTTCATTCATTTCATTTCATTTCACACAATGACGTTGTCGTACGAACTCGACGAAGGCTTTAAGACAAGGTGTTAGCCGCAAACTCATCATCTTATTTACCCCTCAATAATCTATAACTACTCACATTTTGAAGTACTTCTTCCAATCTATAATCTTTTTAAATGTTCTATAGCGTATTAGCGTCTTTAAATCGTTGATTAATTTCTTATTACCCCTGGAGATAAACATAATTATAGGTTTAAAATTTAATATACAGAATTGAACCCGTTACAATTTAATTAAATATTGTTATTTATTTACTGTGCTATTTGATATATTCATGTGTTGTGATATATTGTTGAAGTACTTAGTTGCCAACTGTAAAATGAACTTACTACAAAAGAATAGACAAACATCAATATAAAGTTTACTCCGATTTTGGAAATGTGAAAAATCTAAATGCAAAATAATCCGTTGAATAAAAGACGAAAGTCGTACAAGTTCAAGACTTTTTAAGAAGCATACATTCTTTATTGAGCCGCAGTAAGCTCTTAGCCTGAAGTATGATCCACGTATAAAATTCAATAGGCACTATCACAAAAGCTAAAACCAGATATTCCCTTCGGTATAAGTACATTCAAAACTTATTAAAGGTATATGTTTTACACTCAAAACTTCAAATTTAAATCTAAACATACTTATAAAAAACTTGGCTGATGAATTGACTGACTCAAATATCAAGGTTATGCCTAAACAAGTGGCGCAAGGATAATAATTATAATAATAATAATAAAATACCAATAGGTAGGTACGTATGTATGTAACAATTAAGATCTAAGGAAAAGGCTTATAAAATTATATTGGCGCTTACCTCTGAATTCGGCCGCTTCTGTCATTAGTATGATTAAGAGATACTTTGACGATAGTGTTTATGCTCGGGGCACTGATCTAGGGAAAATTAAAATTATCCTGCATGTTCAAAATTCCATTCAAATTTCAATCCAAGCAAATGACACCACTGTATGCAATTGCATTCAGTTTTTGGAAGACGTAGTAACTACTTACTACGCTACGTAGCAAGATTATAATTACTAAGAAGTTAATAATGTAAGAAAAAAAGAGTTTAAAATACGAATAAAACTTTTAGGCATGCACTTGTTTAACCGAGTTCCCCACCTTTGTAAATTGGCGGCTCACCATAGCATTAAAGAAGTGCAATAGAGCTTTGAAAGTCTGGCTGCGCTCCAACAAAAGTAAGATAAAGTTTTGTAAACACATGTCACTTGTGCATCATCTTCATCACTTTCAAATACCGACAAATGTGAATAAAATTGTAAGGTATTGTTTCCCCTTTTTTCCTTCATTAACAATCGGACCATAACATTATAAATTGAGCACAATGATTAATCATTCATTTAATCAATTCAATTCAATAATCATATTGTATAAGTAGTACTGTGCTATGTAACCTACATATTTAAGTATAACTGACTTCTGGGCGGTTCTGGCTAAACTGAATTTAAAATGTTTCTAATGCGATATAATAAGATGCGAAAACTGGAAATCTTTTATAGAAATGGGAAGTTATCAATTTAAGCCCCGTTTTTCGAAAATATTATGCAAGAGAATTTGGTAGTTTGAAAGCATATTACTCCCAAAAGAAGGCTTAAGTTTTTTCATAATCTATATAGTCGTACATTATAAAACTTAATGGCTTAAGAACTGTCTTCAAACATCAATATTAAGGATAGACATAAAATAATGTAGGTACCTAAATAAGATTCGTAATTATAATATTTCTTATTTGAAATAATACAAACGTGATACGAACGAGCGATATGTTCCTAGGTAGCGATTAATAATTTTTTTGAACAAATGCAATGCAGGCACGATAACCAAATAATGACAGTTATGTGTTTCGTACAACCATGAAACTCGCACAGCTAGCTTCAATTTGCTCCCAATTTCTTACGGACAATGTTTTATTCAAAAGATTACACTGCTTTTCGTGTTCCTCGGCAAACAAGGCAAAACAAATGACTGAGTAAGTACACAGTAATCATTCTCAGCTAACAATGCAATGTAGAACGAGTCATTATTCTTTTAAAACACATAGTAAACCCTACATTAAATATATTTTTAAAAGCTTTTCATGGATTACCGTTGGTGCATCGTTATGCTATGATTATATTCAATTTGTATTCTAGTCTATATTTTAATATCTACCATGTTCCTCAATAAAACTTCCCCATTTAAAAAAAGTAAAATTTAACCTTAGCATTATAACTAAATACATTCTAAATAAACAATGAAACAATTTATTCAGTAATAATGGCTTATTAATAAACTAAGTTAGTTAAGTAGCCTAAATAAATACTTATTACAATCCTTATTCTCAGTAAATAAGTTGCATTCGTTAGATTTTAAACTTTCTGAGTACTTACGAGTACAAAGCGAATTTAAGATGCAGTTTGCCAATATATACGATGAATACTACTTTATGAAAAAATTCTGCTTTACTGCAGATAACCTCGGAAAT
The DNA here is from genome assembly GCA_905147235.1 of Erynnis tages. NCBI lineage: Eukaryota > Metazoa > Arthropoda > Insecta > Lepidoptera > Hesperiidae > Erynnis > Erynnis tages. The sequence goes on from LR990082.1 coordinate 6,785,098, forward strand.
GGGCTATGTATCGCAGTAATTGATTTTTTGCAACGAATACCTTTATACATAAGTAGATACGTTTTACGTCTCTCCGTGTTTCAGATTATGCGACTTTTAACATGTTGTTTTTGTTTTCCCTAATTTTAAACTACAGTGCAATCACTAGTTTTATTTTAAGAACCGCTGCAGAAGTCAGGACTGAGATATATAATATATCTATAAAATCATTTGCAAAAAGTCAGAACGTTAATTTTTTAAAATCTTGTTGATAGCCGTTGCGTTGTATGCTAAGTGGAAGCGTGCGATTCACTGTCTACCAGTCACCAACTTCAAACAAAATCAAAATAGTTACTAGTCAAGGTTGGGAGTAAAAATGCTGCTGCTTCAGTATGATAGTCGTCCGTTTCCATTACAAACTCCTCTCCCAACTGAAAGACTAGAAATAACTTGATTACTTGATTCACGGCGGGCCCCGTAGGGCAGCCATAGATACTTCCCCGGGAAAACTTCAATGTTTGCGCCATCAAATGAATTTTATTATGTTTTGGAACAAAGCTCTTTCATGCGGCTTTGCGATAGAAGATACATAAATAATAGAAATCGTCACGTAAGGAAATAACGTTATGCGTCCTTTTCTCTCTCTCTCTCTGTATCATACAAGTAATTTCGCACGAATGTGTATCTAGTGTGTATCCAGATTGGGGAAAAATAATATCTATCATAATGTATGTAAATACATATATTACCTACTAAAATTATACAATTTATAATTATTGTCAATAACTTAGTTTATATTATTGATAGAGACACAAATCAAGGAACATGTTCACGGGACCCATTACAAGTTCTACTACACGGACTATTCCTACGTACATTGTCGAATTTATTGAGTGGCAATTTGTGTACATAATTAAAGCACTTAATTGTAGGTGAATTGTGTATGGACGGTGGTAAATCTCTCTGTGCGGCCGTCCGTCCTCACTTGTGTTACATTGTTTTGTGTAGTCACCCGAACAATGGCTCTCATGGAAAATGCAAACCCGAACGGGCGCAGTCTCTGGCCCTCCTTGATAACTAACTGAGGTTCCTGCTCTCCACAGAACGTTAACTGAAACACATAACCAACGCTCCTTTTTGTTGTAAGCAAACCAACCTGCAGGCCACTTTACAATGATAACTGTGACATGTGGACACAAATGTGTTACCTCAAACGCGATAGAAAACCTACCTGAATCCAGAGCAAGGTGTGTTACTAGTTGCTTAATAAACCATGTGATGCTTCTCTCAAATATTGTTAGTTCCCTTCGGCAAGTAAACCTGGCTCAACTTCGCAGTGGGTTGTAATAGGTGTTGGTATTGTTAGTAGGTAACGTACGTCAAACGGATGTTCTGAACTTTTTACTTTCTCTTTTAAATTTTAATCGATCACAAGATTCCTTGTTTATACATGCCTACCCTACAAGGCTCGGGTCTACAGGAATATGCTCGCTCGCAAAGAAGTGGGGAGCTTAAATATTTATCCCTCGTCGTGAACGCCGCGGAACCCCGGCGGATGCTTTATGAGCGAGAAATGACACGACGACGTTCTTTACTACACCACTCTATTTTTTTTTTTTGGTACCTAACCTCTTTAATAAAAAAAACTATTTCTAAAACGATTCTTCTATGTATATAAGTAAACAAAGTTGCGCCTAGTAAGCAATCCAACGTATAAGTCTCAATACAAAGTTTACATACCTACACACGTAGGTATAAAAAAGTCCTGGGATAAGGCAGAAATAACACGTAGGTTGTTATTATATCGTGTTATGTGTGGGTGTGCGCAAGTTATTCTCTTACTGGCCCTCGGCGTGGTCCGTAACTACTTCATAACTACGTGACTAAAGTTTTGCTCCCAATTTCGCCGCAAACAAAAGTACAATCACCTTTCCTTAAAAAGTCTTACCGATGAACCTTATTGTTAGGAATCTACGTCACGTAATATGTAGACTTAATATAAACTTATATTACTCTAAAATACACATACATAGCTCTCAACTGAATTAAAGTAGTACGTAGACCTAGTATTTTAGTATTAAATTTATTATTCAGTACTAAAGACTTCTAGTGGTTAATAAAAATAAATAAATAAAATATAAATAAATAAATAAATATAAATATTGTGGGACAACTCACAAATGGCTTTCTGATCCCAAAGTAAGCTGTGAGCTTGTGTTATGGTAACCAGATAGCTGATAAACATACATATATATTTTTAAATACATACTGATACATAGATAATTTACACCCAGACACAGAACAAACACTTGTGCTCATCACACAAATATTTGTCCTGGGTGGGAATCGAACCCACGACCTCCGGCGTAGTAGTTAGGGTCGCTAACCACTAGACCAACGGGCCAGTCAACATAACGTACTTTAGTGCTTTAGAAGGCACTATTATGCTTTCAGTTCCACTCTTTGTTGTTATTGATTATTAGCAATCGCTAAAGCACATTTCCATAGGTGGTATAAGACACATAGGGGTCGTAAAGTTATTGGTATGTAAGGTAACTTCCGATAGGTACCATTCACAATAGAAATACACTCTCCACTGGTAAAATTTGAGAAAGATTGTAATGAAGACTTGCAACGAGAGTAAATATTTAATGTAGAAATATTTAAGCCCTCAATAGTAATTAGTAACCCAATGTCGAAAAGTATCACAGTTAAGAATAGATATTTCTAATCTTTCAAACTATAAATCTCGTAGCAGTTCCGTAGCTCCTTTGCTGCTACGAATTTCCAAGTGACGGATGCGTTAAACACCGAGAACTGTCGTTACATTGTTTAGTTTACTTAACTGATGGTTAACTGGTGTGGGTTAAGGAAAATAATTTTAAAATAACGAAGAAGAATAGAATGTTTTGTTAAAAAATATAATCAAACGAGTAAAACCATTATTAATTAAAAATTATGAACCAATATTCGAATAGATATTGACTAAACTGTATTACTCTAGAGACTTTGGTTTAATTGTAAACTAAATCGAAACAAAGCCAATAACCGAATTTTCTTTCAACACTAATTGTATTACATTTACAAATAAAATTGTATAAATCGCGCACAAAAATCGGAACCAGAAATGAAATTAGCAAAATAGTGTGATTTTTAAAACCCCGAGCTTTAAAATGGGATGTTTTATTTGTACGTATTTTCTTAACCATCTGCAACCAAGCTTTTGTGCCGTTGCTAAAGAGTAAAATTGTGTTAATTTACCAAAAAATACTTTTAAAATTCCATTTTGCCGACCTATAGTACAAATTTCGATTCAATGTTTTTATTAAATTCGTGTATGTACTATGTAGCTTAAATTTAGTGTGTAGGTAGGTGTCATACATTCCAGATGACAATGTCAGTAATAATGGTTCGTACAATAGTGCAGACATTACAGACGTATTTCTATTCTTACTTTACTGAAATTGGCAAACACACTGCTACGTATTTGTTTAGATAGCCTAGTAAGTCAAGGAAGCTATGAATATGAACGATAGGTAAATCTTAAGTTTTCATTCTTCTCCGAAATATAGTGACTTCCTGTGTCCGTGTATGCCACGAAAATATTACAATATACAAGAACACAGAAGCGTAGACGAGAACAGATATAGGAAGGAATATTGTATAATTATATAATAAATACTAATGAAATGTCTGATCTAAATAAGTACTATAAATATCTATTTTCTTCAGAGCGGCAAATTTACAATGGTTACCATTGCGCTATGCAGACTGCCAATAATATGTATTTTTTACCATTTTATTTGTTTACCATTTTAATTTGTTTTTCAATTCTATTAATTTATTTCTTTAAAAATTACTTTCGTATGGATAAGTATTGTCAATTGAAATCAACAATTTTTTTAATTTACAAAGCTTTTTTGTGACGATAAACTTGGAAAATTGTTTATTAATGAAATTATTATAATATATATAAAAATTATTATTGTTATAGATAAATACTAGGATAAATTTCAATGCTACGAATCTGCTCAAAAATGTTTAGGTATGCTACCTACCTAACTCATTTTCAATTACTTACTTAAAAATAAAAGGAAATTTCTACTGGTATTTCTTTTCAACTACAGCAACTATGTAATAGTTACCATTATGTTTTATTTTATAGTAACCTCCTCGGACGAGCTACAATGACTCTACCATCTAGAAAATTAGTGGAAAAATAATAACTATTCCATATTTATATATTTTATATGATATACATATACTTTCAGAAAAGCACACCAAAAAAATCATGCGCTGAGCCACATATTTAATGGGTGAAGTTGAAATATTTTTGTCAACCCGCATCTTGCCACATTGCCCCACAACAAAGGCATTCATTCCATTCCATGTTCACGAACCAGATTCGGTATCACAAAAGTAGGTTCTTTAGTTGGACAGTACTTTTCGAGTTAGTGAATGCAGGCTTATATTCGTACGTCATACCTTTAAAACCAATCGATAGATAATACAAGTTATAGAAAATACAAGTGCCTTCTACTGACCACCGTCATAAGTTCTCTGTAGTTCTCTCTGTATGTACTCGTATGAGAAGGATATAGGTTAGTGAACTTCTTGTATATTACGATAAGGTAGACACTCCGCTAGGGCGGTAACATCACACCGTGCTTTAATTGGCTAACTTATGACACGACTACCGTATCTATACTATTTTATAGGACGAGTAACATAAAATGTGACATTACATAAGTACCTACCTAGAATTAGAATATCACTTAACAATGTCTTACCTACTCCAAAAATAATATGGTAGTATATATACAGCGTGTATTTATTAAATATGTATTAAACATTGTATAATATTAACTAACTATTATATCTTTTAAACCAATAGGCCCAGGAGGGTAAAATTTAGTCATTTTGATAGATAATGTTCCCCCCCTATTACCAGGGGCCTGATTCTGTATGACCATTCACACTCGTATCGCGGCAATGCCCATAATAATAATAAGCTTTATTTAATTCCATACAAAGTTTAGCGTTATCTTATGAAGCAATATTTAGTAATTTAATTATTTAATATTTAATTTAACTATTACAATTATTTTCAATAAAATAGTTTCAATATTAGGTACAATTACTTATAAATAATGTGATGATAAAATAAATTAATAATTTGCATGCATGATTATTGATATAAATATAATATGATATCTAAATAAATCGATAAAATAACAATGTAGTTAATTTTCCTGTATGAACCCCTTACGGGTAAAAGCCTCCTCCAAGTATTTCCATTTGTCTTTGTCCAAAACTGTGGATAGCCAATTTTGACCAGCCGTTGCCACTATTTCATCTGTCCATCTAGCACACGGCCTGCCTCTCGGTCTTTTTCCTCTTGGTCCCTGCCATTTTACAGATCTGTAATTATCTACGTTCGCAGGGTCTCCTTTTTGTACATCAAAATGATTTCAGATTCTATCCACGAATGAGGAACATTCTCGTCTTTTAATATTTTGTTTCATAGAAGTGTTATTGGTGTCAGAAGTAGAGTCTTGGCAACTTTTATGCATTCGCTTGGTCCCGGGCTTTTTTCCGATTTGAGCTTCATAATTTGTTTCAGGATTTCCTACTCTGTAAATTCTTAAATTGGACTTGGATCATTGGATTGGTAAGTATTGACTACTTTATGGTTAGGATCTTGTGTGCTATATAATCTGTAATCGTGTCTCACATTTGGTAGAGCCAGTGAGGGAGTCCATTATTTTGGTCCGTTTAGTTCCTTGTATGCTTTTTTCGATGATCTAGATTGCATAACATGTTCTTGAATTGTTTCAATTTAACAGGTTATCTCGTAATGTGGACATAGACTTATATCACACCAGTAGGTATTCCGCAGTTAAAACGCTTGCTTACTAATAATTTCTTTTTATCTTACTGCTAGGGTATCACCCTATCATAGGGTATGTAACAAATAGTGTTAAAATTAAGTAAAAACAATTTAGGTTTACTCATTTGTTATTAGTATTTCTTCTCTTCCTTTCTATTATAAACTACCGGTTGAAATTATGTTATATGGATGTATGAATATCAGTGAAAACTTTTAAATGGCCTTCGTTATGTTATTATTTACACCCCTGTCTGTTATGTTAACTGTAAGTTTTCCTATGAATAATAATTGTAAAATAAAATAAAACAACATTTGCGGGGAGTGCTTAGGTATAATATTATAAATTATTATAGTATAACTACACACTTGCAAGAAAATTTGTTTACCTATTCGGAAACATTTTAGAAAACGGTCTATTGGATTGGATTTTCTCCGCTAATTCAACTTCTCAGATTAGGTTTCTAAATCTAAAGCTCCTACCAGTGAGAATGAGAGTCGGCAATTTGAGGCATCGTAATAGGTTTAAGAAGTATTAGCGTCACAGCATCGTATCAGGCTTCTGCGCCTAGCTTCGGGCCATTGGGTAAACCAGTTCAGCCTATATAAACGACTAAACCTGCTGAAGTTAAAGTGTTAATTTTGTAGCAGTTTTCGCTTTTGAAAACGAATCTATACCCGTGTACAAACACTGAGCACCACTTTGCCGTTATGTTTGTGAAATACGAGCTACCCACAAAACTTTTAAAGTTAGCTAACGGGTACGGACGTTTTGTGCAAATAAAGTTCATGTGCATAAACGTATACCTACTGGGGCCTACGGTATTTTTACTAACTTAGTTTGCAATTACATTCGTTTTGATTATTTTACGTCAGTTATGTTTATGAACTTAAACTTATATCCTTAAACTTATAAATTTATACACTTATATTAATCATAATTATCTGGGCATTACTACCCGGCTGCCCATTTCCATTGAAGTAGTTATAAATTTTTAGCCTTAGAAATAATTAAAATAACTCTATCTATGAATCCTATGAATCCTATGAATCCAAAATCCTCCAGAAATAATTAGTTATCCTCCAATCATTACAAAGGATTTATCTAAGGAAGGCTGTTCATTTCAATTCAAACTTTAAACCCGATAAAGATTTTGATCTAGTAAAGTAAAAAAGACGCGTCTTGGCCACATTTTTATTATCGCCTTTGAATGTTCTTCGTTGGACCTCAGCCAGAATCCCAAAGCAATATTGCACCTCTGTAATTGTGCTACGGTGAGCCGCAATTTTACAAAACATATGTTTCTCTCGTGCGAATTTCGGCACTTTAATCTTTGTATTTTTCATTTGAATTTGGATTCATTCCACACCAAGATAAATTTGTTTATTTATTATTTGAGTACAGTTGCCGAAGCCCAATGCATTTCAAATCTGTTGCCGTAATGTGACTCGTATTTTGTGTATTAATTTGTGTAGCTTCTAACTGTACTGTTGTCTCTATAACTTAAAATTTATTCTTCATTTTGTAATTAGGTATGTAATAATTACATATAAAAGTGTTCATCCTTGTTGAACTGCCAATTTTATTGAGAAGTTATAGAAAGTTGAAGCTTGTGTCAAAGAGAGGCTGACCTGGTGCCCACCCGGGGTACCTTTTTATAATAAAACGAAAATATTTTTTCATATTTATGTAAAATAAGTAAAGTTCATTTATTTTTTATGGAGTTTTAAAGCGTCTGACAAAAGTTTTGGCCCATGGAAAGCGTATATAAAAACATATATAAAAATCAGCCATGTTAATTTAATGTCTTTGCGTCAAATACGAAATTATAAATTAAATAAACAAGCGCCTGACAAAAACCTCATGGCAACGACACCAACCATATCTTTTGTGGAGCTTTAAAGCATCTGACAAAAGTTTTGGCCTATGGAAAGCGTCTGACACCTTATAATACTGTTTTAGAATAATATTCTATAAAACATATATTAAAATCAGCCATATAAATTTAATATCTTTGCGTCAAATTTGAAATTATAAATTAAATAAGTGCCTGACAGAAACCTCATGGCAACGAGCAACCTTTCTTACCTGGTACCTGCCCAGGGGTCACAGGTGCGGGCTCCACAAGCACGCATGTATTCACAGCACATGAGTCGCTATTGAGAACCTAAGGTTTCATCCATGTGAAAATAAGTTACGTCAGATCGTTCTGGGATCTTGGTCTATTAGAAGATGCGGGGAATCTTTTGTCTGCTAGTAAATGTGCAGTGAGAGGAAATAATAATATTATAAATGTAACATCTCACACCGATAATTACGCTGACTCTGTCAGCTTTTCTTTAAATAAATGCCGAAACGAGATATGATTAATTGTGAAGCTCATATTATCTACATATAATCGTATTTTGAGTATAATAATAGGTTTATCTTTTTTTCCTGTACGTGTATTATAAATCCTGTTAATCCTGTCCCTAAATAATTTATTTTAACCCCAACTAAAAATGTGTTATGTATATCCGTGTATCCGTGCTTATTTGTATTGTATCTAAGTAAAGTGAATTAGTAAGTAGATATATAATTATAATGAATTTAACATTCTACCGATAATATTCGCGCGTCGGCTACGTTGAAATGACATGCCATTTCATGTCCCGGTGAAGTATAGCTTTATAGGTGGGCCACACTGTTGTAAACAAGCGCTCCACACCGGTCTCCCCCGGCGGTTTGCAACAGTGTAAACACTTGTTTGCAACAAAAATTCGTTTGACCTTCAACAACCTCTGTGGACGGACGCGGACCGCCAACCGCGTGTGGATGCCGCCGTTGTAAACACGATTTCCACAGTGTAAACGCTTGTTGTAAACCGCGGCGCGCTAGGGCAGTTCGAAGCACAGAGTACTTTTTTTATATGAGAATGGAGAATATATATGGAGAATGGTTCGAAGCGGCAACCGTTGCGTGCGCACGTGTCGTACTTATGTAAATGCAAAATGACGTCTCGTGAAAAATAAATTATTATATTATTATTTAATTTTTATTATTATTACATTATTAATATAATTATATTATTATTAATTAATTATTATTTCATCCATATTCTTTTCTTTTTTATTTTCACCGGTGGAAATGAGTGCTAATGCCACATCAACTTTTTGAAGTTAAGATAGGTTATAGGTATAGGAGCAATGTTGCATTAGCGTGCTTCCAACCAGAGAGTCGACAACACACTGAGGTGGGGGCTTTGTTGTAAACAAGTGTGGACGCAAACACCAACCGTGGGCTCCACAAGACTTCCACCAAGGTGACCCCTGTTGGACGCTTGTTTACAACAGTGTGGCTCGCCCTTTACTTTAGACTTAGAATATCACTGACTGTGGGTTTCCATACCCGATCTTAGGATATGGATAATGAGGGAGATAGTTACTATTTGAATGGTGTTTGGCCCTCGATACCCTTTTTGATTATCCTTTTATGAAATAAAAGATTTTCTTAAATGAAAATTATTCTACAAAAATCATGAGAAAATCAACAAATCACTTCATAAGTATTAAACAATTTACTTAAAGTAAGTACCTAGTGACTTAAAGTGAAGCGTAAAGTAAGTAAGGCCAGCATAGTGGACTAAGGCCTACATCTCTCTCATTGTGAGAGGAGAGGAGACCCGACCCTGACGTAGGTCATTAATGGGTTACTGACATACAAGTAGTGACATCTAGTGTGAAATTGTGAATCATTACAAAGTACAAACGTGGTAGTATATTAGAAGTGTTTTAAAAGTTTTCTATTAAAGGTGATAAATCTCTTATTACAAAACATTAAATTATCTTCATTTCCATCATATAGGTACGTATATTTTTATTTTTTTAAGTATTTTAAGAATCTCTGACACCGCGTATGTATAGCCTTTCAAGCCTTTGCTTCAATTTGCATGCATGACGTTTGAAAAAATATTTATAACCTAACATTTTCACATTGTCGCATTTTGACATGTTTTTATTTTTAAAATAATTTTAATCCCTTAAAATTCATTAAATACTTTCATAAAATAATTTAGGTATAAAAAGTTTCAGCTATCTAGAAGAACAGGACATTTTACAAAACACCTACGACTTTTAGAAAAACTGTAAAAATGGTATCGGCGAAAGCGGTACGTAAAAGTAAAATTGAGAAAAGTATTATTAAAAATAAAAGAAGTAAAATTTTGAAGAAAACGCCGAAAACTACCACTATTGTTACAAAACCAATACAAAAAAGTGAAGTAAAGCCGATAGAAATAGCGAAGGCACCCAAGAAAAAATTGAAATATATGATACCTTCTGATTTTATAACTGAAAGCCTAGTTAAATTAAGCTTGGAAGCGCTAGATAAATTAGTGGCCCACCAAAATAAGAAAAATATTATATTTGGCGATGAAACTTCAATTTTTCTTGAAATACGGTGCATAAAAATTCAGAACACTAGGGGAAATATTAAATTGTAAGTATAAAATAATGTATAGTTTCTGTATACTAATATCTCCGCTTTATTTCATAATTTATACTAATTGTCTTGGTTATTTACAAGGTTCCATATCTATGGATTTAATATGGTCCTGTATACTTTTTATTACAGTGTTTTACCTCATAGTACTGTTGCATCATCAGGAGAGGTATGTTTGATAACACCAGATTTGCGTAAAGGTAAAAAAATTGACCATGAACCATCTGTTGACCACTGGGAGGAGGTGTTGAGAAAAGCTGGTGTAACAGAGGTAATTAAATTTGTTGGATACATATTTATGACTACCCACACTATATATATTATGTAGCAATATAGATAATCATCCTAAGTGCTCCCTTTGAAATCAGTTACATTTGTTTTAGGTGAAGACAGTTCTGCCAATGAGACAACTGAGAGTGGAATATGATCAGTTTGAATTAAAACGCAGACTACTCACTCAACATGATTTTATTATGGTCGATACAAGGGTCTTGAATCATGTCTCACATTTACTAGGCAAAATGTTCTTTAAAAAACACAATATGCTTATACCAGTCAAGATTAATGAAAAGGGTGACATAAAGAAGTATATTGATGTTGGTCTCCGTACAGCAATGTTAAGGCTGAGTGAAGGTGAAACCTCCACATTCCTTGTAGGACATACTGGCATGCCACATGATAAGATAAAAGAAAACATTTTGAGTTTTATACAGCAGTTGAACAACAAGTTTCCAGGTGGTGAAGCTAATGTCAGATCCATTTCCATGAAACTGCCTTTGTCACTATCTCTGCCATTGTACTTAACATTGAGTAAGTATGATTATAATAATTGAATGATTTGTTATTAATGCTGTCCATAATTTAACTAAAAGAAATGTATTGTGTGTCGGTTACCATGTGTGTGTATGGTACAAATCATCAGGTGAGGTGGCAAACTATGCTGAAATTCACTAAATGCATTTAGCTACCATTAGTCTGTTGTGGACACAATTGGGCTGTAGGGATCCAATGATCTTTAATAAACATTTGTCCAGACCCGTATTGGCTCTACAAACAATTCAGGAGCTATTACTTACAGCAATCATGCAAGAATTAGCATTTCCACAAAGAAATAACACTAGTGTTTTGCAGACTCATCTTAAAGCAAGCAATATTGATGCTGTTTTTTTATTTAGGATATTAAATTATTATTAAATATTTGAGTTTTATTTTAGGGTCACCTAACACAGTGGTGCCACCAAAATTGAAGAAGAGTAAACCAAAACACTTTGTAGAATATGAAGATGAGCTTTCAACTATACCAGGCAGTAAAGTTATGGTTGCTCCTGATGGTACAGTATTGCTTCGAAGAGGCAAAAAGGAAAACAACAGGTAGTCCTGATTTCCATATCATGATTTTGTAACTATCTATTTCTAATTAGACTAAGTCACATAATGTACATGTATACAATGCATATACATACACTGCAGAAATGCCTGTAAGTGTGCTTGAAATTGAGACATGTCAATCTTTTCGGGACGGTTTTGGCACAACCTTGTCCTTCAAATGCCATGAAGACAATTCCAAGCATTGCATCCTGCCCTGCATTTGACATAAAATTCACTTCTTGTGAACATGTCTTCTTTATGAGGGATCTTAAAGATAGAAATCTGATTGGTCTGATAATAAAGGAAGGTTACCGAGGCATGCTTAGTTTTTAACTTAAATTTTTTATTTACATATTATTTACACTATACATATAATATATTAATTATAATAAAATTGTTGAGCTGTAAATTCTGTACATGTAATATTTTTGAGTGAAATTAAGTTTTTCCATGTTGGGACACGCTTCTAAGCCCAAAAATATACTTTTTACAATTTTTGTCTGTTTGTTTGTGCGCAAATATCTCAATAACAGCTGAACGGATTTGAATGCAATTTTAATTGTTGTCTTTACAACAATTCATATTCAATTTTCTCTTTAGGAAACTGTCCGCAACGCATAGGCTATATTTTATTTTATATTATTATAAAAAACATTTTCTCCATTTTTTACGCAACAATTGTTTCCCATCTATTCTTTGAAGTAAGGTAGAATAACAATGACACCTAGAGACGTATCATTTTTTTTACAGCAGAAATCAGAATCAACACTTATTTAATTCATATTAGCGTGGTACCATTTTCCGAAATAAATAAATGTGAATGTGTTTTTTGCTACTCCTGCTTCCACATCGCCCTACTGAGCTCTTGATAGATGATATTTTTTATGAAGATTTGAAGGACACATTTGGAGAGTCACATAGGCCTATTTTTCTGAAGAGAAGTCTAAGTCTTACTTAAGCCTAATTACAAAACAGTCATTAGAGGGTTGGATTATGCAAAAGATATTCTGTTGCACGGTATTACCATTTTGTCAAGAAGGCTTAATTGTGTTGCATAACAACACCATCTATGTCATGTTGCTGTGTCGGTAAAGCAGTTAGCGCATATTATTGTTCGAAAGCATGAATAAAAACAGGTTTTCAAAGATTTTTCTAAAAATGAAACCTAGCTAGATTAGATTTATTGCCCCCGAAACTCCTTAAATACCAAATTTCATGGAAACCGTTGAGAGCTGTTTCCGAGATCCGATAATTTTCCGATAAATAATATATATTATACAAGAATTGCTCGTTTAAAGGTATAAGATAAAATCTCAAACAGGACTAAAATTGCAGTTACCATCTTAGGCTCTCCTAAAAAACACTAAGACATAAAGAGCCTACTGCTTCACGATAACAGTAGGTACCTATGTTAGACATTTTAGTGATGCAGATATTAGTCTGTTATATTATAAAATTAATTTGTATGAAGACAATTGTATGGGCAAAGACAACGGCTCGGGTTTAACAATATGATACTGTTTGTTTTGCAAGAGTAATTTTATGTTTGTATGTTTTCCACAATCATTTTATTCATTTAGTTGAAGTAAGTTTTCAATTGAAGGTATCTTAATGCCTTTGGCTGCCGTGGCGGCGCGCGACTCTAGTTTTTAACCAATACTGGTCTTTTACGTTTGTTGATAGTTTATTTGACCCTGAAAGTACTAGTAGCATGCAGCCAGCTGGCTGCTGCTGCCATCTCAGTTTGGAGCAGGCTTAAGCTGAATAATATTTTCAACACATTAGCAATTATTTGAATGTTCAAAAATTATCATTCTAAGTAAATAATTAATATGTTTCAGTGACACAGAAGAACAGGAGAATGAAACTGAAGAAAATAATAATAGTGGGATGGAAAATGATAACTAATAGAATATTAATTAATGTCATTTATTTTGAATATAAATCAAGTAGCATATAGTATCCTGGCTTTCATTTATAAATGTCCACACCAAATACGGTACAATACTATTACAAAAAATAATAGAATTTAGTATAACTAGAACAAACATGATAAATAAAACTAAACACTTAGTGAAAGTTTTGACATGGATGCTTGTATTTTAAGAGGCCAAACCTTTTTAAATTTCTTGAAATTCTTCAAACTACTTGATTCAATCTCTTCTTTAATTGGAAATAGTTCCCTTTTAATGATTAAATCATTTCGCACAATGATCACTGTTGTTCCAAATTCTTCAGATTCATTATCTTCAGTTTTAATAACTTTTATTGCCTTGTTATTTACTTCTATATTAGAATTTTGCTCCAGCAACTCAGAAAGTTTTGCACCTCTTAGGGCAGTTATATCAACTTTCTCAGTTATGCATGTTGTGTTGTTAGCTACTATATTTTCATTATCACTCTCATCATGATCATCATTGATGCCAGTATTACTGCTGTGAATATTGTTATCAGTGGCAGGTTTCTTGGTAACAAAATTAAAGAGTTCATTTTCATCGTCTTGGTCTAGTTTTCGCTTGGTTGGTTTCATTAAATTTAACAAGTTTGTGCCATTTTCTGCCTTCTTATTTGAGTTTTTAATGAAATTAAAAGAATCATCCCCGGGACATTCAATAGCTATTTTCTTAGAGGGATTGGGTTGAGTGTCATCTAAATCTGCTGATCTTTTATGTCCTTTATTATTGATCACATTATTTTCTATTGCAATTTTTTTAGAAACACTTGTTATCACTTCATCTTCATTTAGTTTTCTCTTGCCAGTTGTCTCATTACCACTTACAGTTACAAAAGAGTTATCTCGTCCTGTCAAACTTTCATCAATTTTGATATTTTCTTTCATTAACATTGCTTGTGATGGATTTTGTGACTCTGGAGCTAATATATTATTAGCTGTTGCAGTTGTGCCAGATGATTGCTTCATTACTTCTAGAGTGAAATTAAAATCTGGATTACAATATTTCTCTAAAGAACAGTAAAGAACAGCTAATCCTATCTCAGCATCAGCAACAACTCTTTTGCCCTTGCTTTTTAGATAATTTACTATGTCCCTAATTTGTTCTCTTTGTGACTCAGTCTCCTGGCTGGATGATGTTATATTATATTGAATAACAATAACATCTTCAGCACAGAGCATTAACTTTGACATTTTTGTTTCACTCAGTAATAGGGCTATAGCAGAACTTTTTTCTAAAACCATTTTATACATATCTAATTGTCGCTTGGAAAAAAATATAACCTTTTTTCCATCAAATAAGGTCTTTCTTATTTTATTGGGTAGAAATGATACAGCTTCCTTATTAAGGGTGGATTCAACAATCTGAGGTGTAAACAATGTTGGGTCTGGTATCTTCGCGTATTGTGAAACAGCATCAAGACATTTGTTCCAATAGTCAGTTGTTACTATGTATGCACCTTGCACTAATGCCAAAACGACTTTAATTGTTAAAGTAATTACAGGCATAGTTAAAAATGTACAAAAATTGTCCCAGTCGCTTTTTAGTTCTCCTCCGAGTTTTTCTATAATTGCTCTCAAGTTCTGTATATTCTCACCTTTTAAAGTTGAAGTGCATGTAACAAGCTGAGATTTCTGTACTTTCCATTCACAATTCATCTTACCAAACCTAACAATATAATTCTCTTCAAGAACAATTTTTTTGTCGCATTCTAATTTATCCGAAGAATTATTTACAAAAGTTCCATATTTTGATCCCAAATCTTGCAAGTATAAATGATTGTCCGCAATGGATAAAGACGCATGTTTCCTGCTAAGTGATGGGTCTCCGGGTACCGCAAAATTACAATTTTGTCCATCAGCACTTCTTCCGATGGTGACATCTTGACCCGGTAAAACGTATATTATTCTGGAATCATTTGTTGATGTAAGATACCACATTTTTAATATACTTTTTTTATATGGTGGAAAATAAAAATAAGCGTCCGCGTCCCCTAAGTAGAAAGAAAATTTATATTCGCACGCAATATTTCACAAATTGACAGTCTTATTGTCACAATGACAAGTATGACAAACATTTAACAAAGTACTTTCTGACATTTGATAGCTAATTCACAGATAAAACACAAGTATACATATGGTACAATATGGACTCGCTACACTTGCCTCACCTTACCGCCTAAATTGGTTGAAGTAGAGTCAATTATTAGGGCTGTTTAGCTGAACAAATTAAACTAAATAAAACTTTATACAGCCTCCGCGAGAGATGGGAATGGTGCATACTATAAAAAGTAACGAATATTAAAATGAATGCCACTATTTGAATCTCCGATTATTACGAAGACCGGTTCTGTCATAATGCTCTGTTGAAACTGGGAGGAATATGCATAAAAAATGAGATGATATTAACATTTTGTATTATTTAATCCGTGGTAGTAAATAATTAATCTGTGAATGCGATTTAAGAGCACAGTGAGTCCTTCATAACTTCATACTTAATCTGTGCAAAAAAATGTACCTTGCGTTGATTTGGTTGGTTGTTTACTTTGTTTATTTTTAAAAAATCAAAATGATTATTATTGTTATTGATTATTTAATTTTGTAAACTTGTAAACAAATAAAATGACTTTGTATATTGATAAAAAGTTAAATTTTATTGATAATAACGTAATTTCAACAGTTGGATCATGGCATCCCTCTTTGCCTCTTCTAGCCATAGGTTCATATAATCAAGAAAAAGGAGGATTTGTTACTATATTTCAGGAAAATGTGAGTTGTAATGAACCCACATACTAAACGAGCAAAGATTCATTACACCAAGCTTTTTTACAGTCAGTCAACGTCTGATGATTCGAATATTCCAATCAGTTTAAGTATTTATTATGTATGGAAATAAAGCGATCCAGCCATATTATTTGTGATACCTAGAACTCAAATGTTTTCTCTACCACGTTAAGAAATGTTGATTTACCAAAAAACCTGTTACAGGGTCTCGCATTGGAAGGCTGTGATTGGCCTATTCTATTGGCAAACCAAGTTACTGCCTTAGCGTGGCATCCAACCCGAAAATTCCTGGTTGCGGGTTGGGATGGCGGTGAGTTGTACATATGGCTTGAATATTCTTGGGCACGTCTGGAAGCACCTCATAATGCTGCACTTACTACAGTGAATTTCAGTCTTGGAGGTGGTAGATTGATAGCTACAGATGCTGCAGGCTCTTTATCTGGTTGGCAGTCAGGGACAGGAGCTCCTTTAACTGCATTTCATCACCAACTCAGTGATATTATAACTCATATTAAATTTTGTTCACCTCATCCAAGTTCAGAGTCATCTATTAGAGGTCTAGCTCGGGCAGCAGTTGCTGGAGATGAGAATGCTCTCGATGCTTTAGCGGCATGGAGACCCCGGACTACAGCGCGAATGAGAGACAACCTGCAACCTGATAACCATGCATGCTATGCTGCTCAAGATAATGGAATCATACTGTATATTGATCACAGTGGGGCATGCTCTGAAGTTCTTAATGCCCCGGGTATTATTGTATTTATGGGTATCATAAGTAAAATTTACTTGCTGGTTGCTTGGGAGTCTGGAGGAGCATTGAGTTTGTCTAGGTTTGTGATATCAGATGATGGTTCTTTAACAACAGATACCCATGTAAGAATGACAACTAGAAATGGTCAGTGCATTGTTCTTGCTGGCAACTCCTCTGTGGCTGTAATCACTGGTGATAATATAATAAGAGTTTGGGATAGCGAGACAGGAGACAATGATGTTTTACCAAATGAAAACGAAGATATTGTTCAAGGAGATACATTTACAAGCATAAGTTATTGTAATTTGAGTGATACATTATGTTGTGGAACAGCTCAAGGTAACCTTTATTTATGGAGGCGTGATCACAGAAATAATTGGAGATTAATAAGTAGCACATCTGTTAAAGGCACAGTTAAGGAAGTCAGTTGGGGCTCTGAAGGGCTAATGAACCCTCTGCTGTATGTGAATTGCATTACAAACACATTCATCCTCAAGGAACATCATATTTGTTGGGGCTACTCACCCAATTTATTCATGGTTCAGAAGTCAGCTTATGAAATAGCTGTTACAAGTAAAGAGAACATTGCATCAAATATAAGTACAACTAAAACTATCAAATGTTTTGCTTTTAAAGATAATTATGTAGCTTTAGGAGATGGAAGAGAAATTGAGGTAAGTTTTATAAATAAAAAACTCACATTAGAAAACTTTTTACAAGTACCAATGTTAAGCCTTACATTTATTATTATTTATGAAAGATTTCTGGATGAATGAAATGACCAATTCATTTCATTCATCCAGAAATCTTTCATTTAATTTTATCTTTCTCAACAAGTTGTTTCCAAGAAATGCTCTTTGTGAATGTTTTCTATACAATAGGGGGACAGTAGTGTAACTATAGGGTGGCAGAGCTGGCAAAATGCCACGGTCCCCGGGGCTGCAGGGGCCCCGGACTGAGAGGCCGCGGGCCCTGAAGTAACCCTAAAAGTTAAAAACAAAGAAATTGAGAAAGTACTGGGGCCCCATCCAATTACTGGCCCCGGATGGTTTGGTTACGCCATTGTAGGGGGAGGTATGAAGTTAGTTTCAAATACAATAGCTAACCTTCTTTTTTCTCTTTTTTTAGATCTGGATGTGTAACAAAGACAATGAAACAAAATTTTCCCTTCTACGCACCTTTACCTGGAAAACAGACATACTGATAATATATGGTGATATATTGGTTGGTGTTTGCAACCCACACATAGAATGTTATACTGTAACTGGCAACAAGTTAGGTATTCTACCCACTACAGAGGGAGAAGGAGAACCTATTGTTATAACAAACACCAATAAATATGTAATAGTCGCAACTATTGATGGAACAATAAAACTAGTTGAAATTACAAAAAAAGGCCTTAGGATGCCATACCCACCAAAGAACTGCTACCAAATGTTTGAAAATTTTGGTGAAATTATGAGAGCATCTGTTAATTGTACTGGTCTGAATATATGCCTAAGCATAGCTAATGCAGGTTTAGCACCAGATCCTAAACTGTACTTGTGGGATGTGGCTAATGACATCATAACAAACACTTTACTGTCAGATACAAGTTCACCACCATATCAAAGTGTTCCTATTGCTATTTTATGGGATGCTAACGACCCGAGACTTGTTGCAGTTCATATGCGATCATCTGATTTTGATCGAATTCATTTGCTGTTCTGTTATGACAGCAAACTTTATGAATACAAAGATTGGTGTCCATCAGCAGAGGAGTACTTCACAACGAATTTTATGCTTTGCTCTTTGTTTACTCCGTATGTCGTCATATTGGCACAGCAAAATATAAAACGAATAATGATTCAAGAATCCGACGACAATACAAATTATGATACAGCCCGACTTCGTCAAGTCCTGAACTTTCTGTTTTATATGACGACAGGACATTTAGAAAAAGCTGTAATAGCAGGCACAAACGTCGCTGGCAGCAAGAGTTCGATTATTTGGAATAGCCTAGCAAAAGTTTGTGTTTCTTGCAAACGTGCAGATGTTGGGGCTGTTTGTTTAGGAAAAATGGGAAATATAAAAGGAGCCTTAATGATGCGTAAAGTTATGAACGATGATAGTATGAGCGATACGTGCAAAGTCGGAGTACTAGCTGTGAATTTAGGTATGCTTGATGATGCCGAAAAATTGTTCATTGAAGCCAATAGGCCAGACTTAATTACGCGCCTTTTGTCCGCCAAAGATGGGGGCTTGCAAGAAATTATTGATGGCAACAATGAAGGCGAAAATGTGCTTCTAGTGAAAAGCGCCCAGCATAAACTCGCTAAGATATTGTGGGCTAACGGTGAAACCGGGGCTGCATTGAAATCATTCGAAAGCGCCGGAACTCTAGTTCCTCATGTACCACGGATGCTCATATCTCAAGGCCAAGCAACGGTGCTGGCACAGTACGTAGCTACATCCAATAACGATAGCCTCATCACATGGTGGGGCCACTATCTCGAGAGTATTGGCGACCTCGATGGCGCCTTGGAAGCTTACACTCGAGCTAATGATTTCGGTGAGCAAACAAGATTGTTATGTCACATGGATAGAATGGACGAAGCTGAAATGTTGTGCCAGAAGAATTCCTCGTCAATGTATCAGATGGCTCGCCATTTAGAAATGAACGCTAATAACACTGAAACTGCTGTGAAGGTAATGTTATTTTCTGATTAACTATAGATGTCCCTGTCTATATCAACAGTATCTAATCAGTTTTTTTTTATTGCAGATGTACATAAAATGCGGAGCTATATCGTCGGCCATAAGAGTAGCAGCTGAAGCAAGTGCTTGGAATCTTGTATGGCGAGCTGGCTCTGCGTCTACAAAGCATGCATTGTATGCAGCTTCAATCCTTGAAAATGCGGGCCAAAATGAACAAGCTATATCATTGTATCAGAAAGCTGGTAAGTAGATACTTTTACTTAGTTAGACAAAATAATGTTGAAATTTTTTGGCATACACTGTTTTATGTTGGGAGTGAAATCGTCCAACATAATATATCTGAGTCCTCTTTGATGAAATATAATTTAATCAATTCGAATCTCCTTTTTTGTGAGATACATGTTTTACATAGGTACATACATAATGTATACATTTATTTTAACTTAAAGGAATTAAAAGCCATAGATAAAAATAGCCATTAAGAACCAAGCACAATCATATGAATTAATCCTAATAGATAATTGCTTCTACAGGGAAGCCTCATATGGCGTTAAAACTGGCCTTATCTTCTGGCGATACGAACGCGATGATCACAGCAGTGGAGTCATTAGGAAACAAGGTCGACCCAGAACTAGCAGAGTCCCTTGCAGCGTACCTGCGAAAATCGGATCATCATTCCCATGCGGCAGCGTTACTTGCTACAGCTGGAAAGGTTAAATACTATATTTTTTATATATTTTAGTTGAAGTCCTCATTTCTGGCTCGAAAGTCTGGAGGCTTTCCAGACTTTCGAGGCAGCTAAAGGCAGCAGAAATTCGAATAATAAGTTAAGGTGTTTTAGTTGCACTGCACTGTGGCTGAGATAGAAATGAATAATTCTCAGGAACCAGTTTTGCATTAGTTACAGCGCAGTTATTAGTCCAGCCAACTATAGCATAGCTGTTATCAGAAATAAGTTCCCCTAATCTGCTAAGTGCATTACCTTCTTTGTCTGTCTTACCTGTCACTTCCAGTACGAAGAAGCTCTGGACATAGTTGAAGAGAGCGCAGACCCATTGACGGAAGAACTAAGTGACAGGCTAGCGGCGCCAGCAGGGACGACTGGACGGCCCGCATTGTTACGAAGACTGGCTGACGTGCTTGGCGCTCGAGGGCTTTACCATCAGGCAGCTAAGCGACTAGCACACGCTGGCGATAAGGTACACTGATAAACTATGCTGCAAAAACTATTTATTAGGGTGCTGACATAGAATATACTTTGTTTGAGAGACCTGTTGACGAAAGAATTACCTTATAGGCTATTGGCACCAGCAGGCATGTTGGATACCTAGTATGTTCACACTTGTGGCGGAAAAACATTAGTTCGTACCTTGAATTCAATATCCTAAATCAGCGCGCAATGATTAAGTATGTGCATTCCAGGCCGGTGCAATGCGATGGCTAATGCGATCAGGTGACGCGGATCGCATAGCCACGTTCGCGGCGGCAACACGAGACCGGCCTGCCCAGCTGATGGCGGCGGACTACTTGCGACGGCGGTCCGACTGGCGCTCGCGACCAGACCTCACGCGACACATTCTTCACTTCTACACGCGGGCCAAAGCACACGGCAAGCTAGCCGCGTTCTACGCAGAGTGCGCCAAAATGGAGGTCGATGATTATGAGGTTTGTCGATTAATATTCGTCATGTGTTCTAATGTGATAAGAAGAAATGTAGCATACTACAATGAAAAGATGTAGCACTGCAGAGCCATCAATTAAACACCACCTTGTCTTACCAAATAAGAAAGTACCATGATACCAGGTAGTAATATACCATATAAGAAAGAACTTAAAATTTTTGTTTCAGAATTACGAAAAAGCA
This sequence comes from Erynnis tages, assembly GCA_905147235.1. NCBI lineage: Eukaryota > Metazoa > Arthropoda > Insecta > Lepidoptera > Hesperiidae > Erynnis > Erynnis tages. Next base: position 6,806,859 of record LR990082.1, read on the forward strand.
TTAGAGGCACTGAAAGAGGCAATGCGATGTCTAGCCAAGTCAAGTGATCCCGAAAAAGGTATAATCCTTGTCGTACTTCGACATACTCGTATCATCAATTTTTTTTATAAATACTCCCAGAATTGTTTGACAAATATACTAAAACAATTAATTTATTTAACTTTCAGGAACACAAACTATAGCACTTCAGGAACAAAGTACTCTTGTCAAACGATTTATAGATCTCAAAAAGATGTTGCAAGCAGGCGAAATTAATGCAGGTATTTAATTGAGCTATTATATTTTAAAAAGGTATCAGCTTTTAAGAACTCTCAGAAAGATTACCTTTGCAGAGCTAATGACTCCACTTAGTCCATTTCAGGGTCTAAAAATGGGATGGAAGTGGAATTCATCAACTAATACAAATAATAGAACCATCTTTAAAAATATTTTACTGTTTATAATATTTACATTCCATAGCCAAATGATTTTTTCATAGACAAATGACCACCTTGGGGTAACATGGTGGAGCTCTTCAAAGGATAAATAATTAACCATGTTAAAACATAATTATTTCCTATTTGTATCACCAGGGAGAAGTCATTCCAGACTCTTCCAGAGTGAGTCAAAATTAAGGGCAGAGTGATGCCTGTTGGCTGTGTCAGCTACTGTGAAACAAGTGTTGCATTACTGTTATATATAAAAATACAAATTACTGTGAATGTTTAGTCTTAAAGTTACCATCTTCAAAGATATTTTCTTCTTCAAAATACCTTTAAAGATGGTATATGTAGAATTGGAGGACTTATGTAATTTAGGAATAAACCAATAAACCATCAGTCTTCACTAAGCATTCATTGGGAGTATTTAAGCCCTGTGCGAGTGACCACTTAAGTGCACAGGTTTCTTATTAGGTATCCTATTATTATTAAAAAATGTAACTTCCTTATTAGGTGTGACAAGTGGACAACAACTACTTCGTGCTGTTAGCAGCAGGTCTGGATTGATATCAGAAGAAAAGATACTTAAGTTACTTGTCCAATATGCAACAACTCATCCAGAAGTAGATCGTAAGTATTGAATGTCATGAATGTCCACCACAGCATTAGGCCTCTTGTCCACATTCGTTTTTTCGGCGTGAAAATCTACGGTTTACTCGCTGTGTGTAGGCGCGGTTGTCAGTGCTGTATGATATCACTTGAGAGGTTGTTGACATACACGGCAGCGCGACGGCACGGCGCCGCCGCCGTATGCACCGTGCGTCCCCCTCGGCGTACCGCATCTACGCACGGCATGATTTATAGTATCGCAGTCCACGCGAGTGTGTCGACGGAGCTGGAAATTTTTACGTTTTCGTGGCAGATTCTCAACTGAGCGGCACCTGGCCGTTATGTCAAACGGTGGCTTTGCCGTGCCATGTACAAGTTTGCACGTTTTGTCTTCTCCACGGCACGTTTTCTTAACCGTACGGCGTGTTTCTCGTACGGTTAAGAAAACGTGCCGTGGAGAAGAGGCCTCATTGTATATTATTTATATTGTGTTTTTTTTTCAGAATTGCAACAAAAACTAAATAATTTACAACTGGAACCACAAGAATCTGCGCGATCCACAGAATCTCCAGATCAGAGCATAGAGGAGGCTATATAAATTGAAGATTATTTTATAATTATGCCATGCCAGGGTGTTATTTCCGTCCATATTAATTACCATGTAGTTTAAGTGCAAAAATAAAGAAATGTTATCACAAAATTATTTTATTATTTTTTTATTAAAGCTAAGCTAAAGTATGTATTCATAAATGCAAATAGTCCGGTCAAATTAGACTAAAAAATGAGAGTGAAGGTACATGAAGTTATAACAAGCTGATAGGTAATGTAAAAAAATGTTAAAATATACAGTACAGATGGAGTCATTTGACATTTTACAAGAGTATCTGGATGTAAAGGCTTACTATTTTTTTTTAATGCAAAGGAAAAATTCATTCTTCAAATAATTAAAAACTTATGAGGCTATGAAAATTACTTAACGCATTTTTTTTTGTTTTATAAGATAATTTCTGAAGGCAATCTGCTTCTCTTTAAACGACCGCTTAACTTTGCCTCTTGCTTTATGTTTCACCATTTGGTATGATTTTGTCTTTCTCTTTTCCCGATTTGTTTTGGAACAATTAGGATTCTTCCTTCTGTCTTTGTAACCAAATTTATCTCTTTCCTCTCTGCCTTTAAGAACTGACTCTAGTCTAGCATTTTTATCATGCCTTCTCTTTTTATGGATGTTTTCAATATCAGATAATTTAACCAATTCAGAAGATTCCTCTTCTTCTTCCACTACACTTCTATTTCGTTTCACTCCACTAATTGCTTTTTTTATTTGTGCCGCTTCAATTCGCTTAAAGTCTTCATCTGTAAATATTTTATCCATGGCAACCTCTCTGGCTATTTTAATTTTCTCTTCCTTTTCCTCTTTAGTGAGTTTTCTAGATTTTGCTTTCATTATTTTTCTTTTTTCAGGAGAATTGCTTACATTTAATGTTTTCTGCTTTCCAGCATGTTCTTGAGTTTCGTCTTCATTGTCAATGTCATCAGTTTCACTGCCTTCTTCTTCAACTTCTTCATCATCACTGTTTTCTGCTATTTCATCATCATCTTCATCCTCACTATTGTCACTGTCAGAAATATTAATTTCTGAATCAGAGGAGGCAACATCTATCCATTCATCTTCTGAATCATCTTTTTTATTCTTGTTTTTGTTCCCTTTTTTCTTTTCTTTCCCTGTGTCATCTGCTTTTTCTAATAAGACCTCAGAACCTGGTATATAATCCTTGATGTCCATTTCACCATATTTTTTAGGCTGTATCTCTGAAGATGCTTCAGTTGGTCTTCCTCTGTCTTTTTTATGCAAAAGATTAGGCATTGTTTGTCTGTAAAGTTGAATGAGTGATCTAGCAGCCATCATTACTGATTTTTCCTTGTAATTCTTGTATTGTACCAAATCTCTTAGAAGATCTTCATCTATAGCAAGAGGACATCTAGCACAAATTTCTCTAACTGCATTAAGACCTACTGCCATTACATCTGTTGAATTTCTTTCTGTTATGAAATTATTTGCAATTGCTTTCATGACAGGTTCAATTATTTCAGGTGGAACTAGTTCATGTGATGCTTGAGCAGCAAATTGTAAAATTCTCGTTACCTCTCTCTGATGTGGCATTAACAGCCTTGCAATGAATGGGTAATAGTTGAACAAGAAAAGATTATGTAAGCCGATCAATCTAGATACAACATCTAAAAGCATTAACTTAACTTCAAACCTTTCATTTGATGATTCTAACTGTTTAAATAATTTTTCAGCAAATCCCTGGGGGTTATTAATCAAATGCAATGCTGAAAAGTTAAAGAGAGGGGCCTTTTCTTTTTTCTTCTTATTTTTCTTTGCTATTTTCTTAACTTTTTCAACCATTTTTTCTCTCTTCCTTGTTTTCTTGTTAAACTTATTAGTTATCATTGTGTCTTTAGGGTCGACATCATCATCACTGTCAGAATTCTCATTTTTTTCCTCTTCGTCTCTGCTCAAGAAGAATTTTAACGACGCCACCATAACCTTAGTGACTTTGGTGAAACAACCAACATCAGCTATTATATTAACAGTTTTATGATCATTCCAAATATTTTTGTGGTACAATTCAATCAATATGTCAATAGCCAGTTTTGCAGTTTTGGTATTTGAGTCTCTTAACATGGAATATATAAAATTTTGAAGGGTCGAATTTAGTTTCATGTCCTTATGTTTCATATTCATGTTCTTTATATCTGTGATTATATGTGTCTTCAGATATTCTCTTAAATTCTTGTCCTGACATTTTATCAGTGAGAAAAACAATTCCAGCAGATCAAATGCAGATATAAAATTTTTGTTCCTCAATAGAATCAAACATTTACACAAGGACAGCCTCATTTCATTATGTAAAGTTGTATTATGAGTTTTTAAGATATAAACAATTTTTTGAGGAAAAGCTTTCATGTCATTTTGATAACATTGTGTAACTTGCGCCAAAAACATTGCTTGTTCATCTAGTTTTTTGTTGTACTGCGTAGGATTGAGGTTAAAAATTTCTAAAGTTGTCTCAAAATGAGCGAGTTGTTGACGAAATTCATCTTTATACGAGTCTGGATCCCTTTTTATTAAGTTCTGCAACTGCGTTAGGTTATTGGGTAGCTGGTTATTATGCCGCACCATTTTTAAAAAAGGTAATACTGGACACAATCTTCATATAAGCACAACAATTTAAACAGTTAAATCTTTAATCTTAATTTTATTCACTTATAACCTCAAATAAAAACACGATATCACGCGCTCGCTGAAACCGCTGAATTAAGTGAATTATTATTGGGCGCGTTCCATTAAGGGTACACAACGATGACGCTCACGACACGACCCATCAAAACTGCAGTTTTTAGGATTGCCAGGATTTTTTTTTCTGATAAATTTTTCTCCATAATATAATAAACGATTCAACTCAACTGTCAGATTTTACGCCATTGAGAATCAAAAATCAAAATCATTTATTTGCACGAATATGGGTTAGTTATTGGTTTTACAGGGCATTTTGATCAATCCATATTCATCTTTTCAGGTACCTATGCAAATAAAATTAAAAAAAACTATGTCAGTAATACAAATTAAAACTCATTACTGATACACAATTTGTTTGACATGTTTCAATTTGCACAATTTATTTGTCAATTTAGCCAAGTATATTAATCATTTTTATTTTATTTAGTTATAATTTTACCTAATGGATTACCGCTTCGTTGTTTGTTTTCGAGCCAATTAGCGGATTGCGAAGCGTGCATGACGTTTTCCAACCATAATTTGTTTTATAACTTAGGTTAGCTACTATAACAGTATTTTGTATTTTATGTCAATAATATAAATTAATTATTAAAACTTGTTTTTTTGCTCACTTCGGTCGTTCAGTATTTACTCGAAATAGACCTGGCAACCCTGCTTGCGAGCTTTACTGTCATAAATGATAAACTCGTTGTTACCTACTGTCATAGAGCTGTACGTCAAGTTTGGCTTGCTTTATTTAAAAGAGCCTCAAGATTTATAATTCATTTAATTGACAATTGAATTGACAACAATCACTTCAACCAGTTTTAAAAGGGGTCGTTCGAGCTTTGCGTGAGCGTAATAAGTCATGACTAGACATGTGTAGTTCCGGACCGAAATAGTTCCTGGAACTATGTTCGACACTGGAACGATATAGTTCCTCTCCGAGGCGTCTAAACAAACAGGTTCACAGTTCCGAGCATGTCCGAGCGAACCGAGACATGCTTGAACACCGAATAGAGGCGGGTCGGTCCGAGCTTTGCCGAATCTCGTGTAGGTGCGAAAGGGATGCAGTATAAGACTGGGCGCGAAGATTGGGACAGATAATAAACAAATGTAAAATTGCTTAAGGATAATAATGTGACCTTATGTTATATGCACTAAGTACTATTTTAAGTGGAAAAATACATTATTAATGCAAATTTCGTTTTGAACTTTTGACCTTGACACCGGTACCTACCACTGACTCAATTCTTGGAATTTTGATTTATTAAAGTAAACAAACATTTCGTACGTACGTGCGGTGCCCTGATGATATTCTATTTTGCATTTCGATACGATAGTACCTAAATAAATTGTTTTACCTTTGAGTAAAGTGTATATATTGTAAATTGTAATAAATATTAGTTTTAGGAAGTCTAAATAAATATAAATAATTTGTATTATAAACAATGGTTCAAAAGTGTAAAAGACTTGAAAATGGCATCCCGAAGAAAAACGAGAGTTTAAGGTTAAATACTTTCAGAACTAAATATTAATTTATGTTATTATTTGGTTGACAGTCCTAAGCCTGACAAGTATGAAGGTAAATCAGTTGATACAAAATAAGTTTATTTAATTTTACCAAATACACGTCCAACTCCAATGCACCGAGGAACTGTAATTTGTAGGATTTAATTTAAGACCGCCGTGGACCTGTTTAGGTATAAACAGTTTACAGTTCCTCAGCGGTCTCAGTTCCTCAGTCGGTGCTAATCAGAGGAACTATATAGTTCCCCGAACATGATAAGGGAACTAGTTCCGACATGTCAATTAACCGTTCCAGGTTCAATCCATTACCGAACATGATTTGCGCATGTTTAGTCATGACGTCATAAGTGACAAATTGATTTGATTGACAATTGAAATGTCAAATGACAACTAATAGGGTATTACGGCCTTTGTCAAAAAACTTTTTATATGAATTCGTAAGTCATAAAAACCCATAAAAAAATTTTTGCAAACAAATATTATAAAAAAAGACTTTTCAATTTAAATTTCAAAAATCCCCGCGAAAACACGGTCTCGGCACTGCCGCCATGCTTGTGACGTCACTCGCAGTGTAAACAATACGTCTCAGTAAAGGAAGAAAGTTTTTGCAAAAACAAAATTAGTTACAGTCCTTATCGGTGGTGTGTCTCGTGCCTGAGCCCTGAATGCAAGAGTACAAGCATTAAAACGCCGGGAAAGTTATGGATTTAATTGCCGACTAATCTAAAAATGAGGAATTTATGGTGGAATCTAGCACGAAGAGATTCGACATCATTGTCAACAAAGGCTACCAATTATTTCTGTGAAAATCACTTTGATGTGAATATTAATCATAATATCTATGTTAAATAAAAGAAATTAAGTATGTATATATAGTCTGTCAAGAAACTCATTAAAAGAATGTTTTGGGAACTAAAAAATTTGCTTAGACTGGCAATAATAATTTCTGTTAAACCAAAGTACCTCATATGTCAACTCAAGTGTGCGTAATGGTTTGTTTCCCTGAAGGTTTTTTAAGGTATTTTCTAAATTCACAACAAATTTTACCATCTTGAAAATCTAAATGGATCGCAAATGTGTATAATCATAAAAGGAAAATTATATTTATGGTGTTAACAGCCTTAATGGCTGAATATCAAGCACAACAGTTGCTAACTAATTTGGACGATGTTTACGGTCGAACATCAAAAGTAACCGGTTCGTATATCTATTTTTAAGTAAAACACCATACAAAAACTGTAATCTGTTGTTTTTAAGATAAATATTTGAGTTTAATAACAATTTTTTAAACTTTTTGGAGGTTATAAATATGATTACGAACATTGATTATAGTGAACAACTTTGATACTTTGTATTTATTATGATTTATTTTATTTTTGTTTATTTTATTTGTACTGTTTTTTTATTACGCTTGCATAAAATGCTTTTAGGTGTCTCCGAAAGCACAATTCGACGCATATTAGACGAAGAAATGAAAAATGTGACGCCTGGAAAACCACGTCATCATAATTGAAAATGAATATTATGCTCGTGGACAAACTTTTAACCATAAAATATGGATAGTAAAACACTACTAAAAAGTAGGATACAATAGTTTTTCACCTTAACCTTTTTAGGCAGAAAATCCTAAAGGTTCATCTTTATAATTACTATACTAGAGGTATAAATACCATAAGGTATTAATATTAATAAAGGATGTAGAATCCCTGAATGTTTTAAGTATTTAACCCCCACCAGTAATACAAAGAAAAAGTCCAACGGGACAAAACTTATATCCAACATAGTTGGCAATCTATGCGAATAAAATAAAAGTATCAAAACTATTCGGAGCAGTTTTTCAGGGTTACCATATAAATTGAAGCAGCGCCCTCATTTATTTTCATTACTTTCTTGACGGACTATATATATATTGTTTTGTTTAACACCTGGCAAGCCTAAAACGTCGTGAGGTCGTGATCCTTGTGAACGTTAACTGGAACGCAGCCCTAAAAAGGTGGTTGAAGTGATCGTTGTCAATTAGTGTTGTCAATGTCAATGTCAATCAATCCAATTATATTAGCCATTATCCATAAAAATTAAAATTTATATGGGACATTATGGGTATTATGGGTAATATAATTGGAAAGAAAGAACCTCAAGATTTATGGCATAAATCTACACAGTCCTAGGCAAAGAGTAGAATAAGTAAAGGTTCTAGGGACCTACTTCTTGTCAGACCAATATTTATTACCAAAAAACTTATGATTCAAAGAAATCGAACCTTTATTACTGACTACAATATCCTAATATGCCAGTATTGCCCATTGCCCTGGGCCTCCAATAGGTTAAAGACGGCCCTGGGTGCCTTGTTAATTTTTTCACTTTAGGGCGACTTCAAAGTGCAGCCGCGTTGCTTTGTAAATCTATGTAAATAAAAAACGAGCGGCAGCAGCTCGACATCGACAGGCCGACAGCCGCGCTGCAGCCACGCAGCCACACATTTCATCCATCGACTAGTGATGCGCGTACGTATTTTTTGTACAAGGCAACATGAACATGAAGGAAAATTGCAAAAAGGCACGGGAATAAATGTGCAATAAATTTATTGAAAATTTCACGAACAAAACAAATACCACCAAAAACATAACTACTGTAAAAAAACCAATTCTCGCAACTCAGTTTGCACCATAAAAAGTTGCGATATCCGTGTATCTATCCATAGATAGATTGTTTACTGCAATTGCCAAAATTTCTAAATTTTTTGAAGGTTATATTTTGTTTTCCAATATAATGTACGGGGAAGTAATAAGTAGAAGTAGTAAGTAGAATTATTTTCTTGACAATCTTAAGTACCTAATTCTGAAATTGTTTGTCACTGTAGCCTTTACTTTTAAAATTCAGTTTGTTGAGTTATACAAAATAAAGACAACGTTTTCTTAGGTTTCTTTTTTGTTTTTTTGCTCAAAATCCTTTTTCCTTTTAATAGTAACACTAAGAGCAGTGTTTCTTCGTCAGAGTCCATCATGAAACTAAATGTACTACACTACGATTCTCAAACCTAGCGACAGCAGCACGGCCGCAGCGCTGCAGACACTTTGCGGCAAATTTGAATGCGCCCTTAGGGTTGCATCTTTATCACACCTTTGTTTTGTTCAGGCCAGGTGGGTTGCTGGCACCGCTAATACATCTTACAAACACCCATTAGGTCTTTTGAAGGCACCAAAGGTGTTAACTCTGCAAACCTGCAGATTCAAAGTTATATTCTGCCTAGATTTCATAAATTCTAGAGTTTTTTGATCCAAGATAGGTTCTTACAATACAAACTAAATTATATTATATAGATTCGTTTACAAACACAATTTTCCATTTAAGTAATATTCAAAATTAAAGGTAATACAAAATATATGGGTGAATAACATAAAACTATTTCAGTCTAATAACACATTGAAAGGTAACAAAACATCAATCTTACATAAACTATTGCCACTTAAAAGATGAAATATATTAATTTTCAGATAATGATGTATTGATATTTTTAGGTCAGCCTAACCCACATTAAAGTACCAATGACTTGACTATTTATGTTGGTGACTTAGTATGTTGTTGTTTGCTGTATCAGCCTGCTAGATATGTATCTAAATAGAGATGTCTCATCTTCTGATTATCTGATGATCAAGTTCTTTATCCATCCATTTACAGGGCAATAGACACATCCAATAGAAAGCTGTTTTATACTATGAATTGGCAACTTGTTTAAGTGGTCCTTCCAAGTACTGTGCTATAGCATTAATTTTCTCTTTTAATATACCAAATCCCACAGTTTCCTTTGCATAGAGACATAACAACAAGTTAGCAACTTGTGTTACAGCAATTTTTCCGTTTTGACAGTCCACCAGAATCAAGTGTAATTTATCTTCTTTGAACACATTTCTTCCATGCTTTTCGTATGCAGACCAAACATTACTTGCTATTGCGGCAGTTACTCTTGCGTCTTTATCGTTATATCCCGAGTATGCAAGAAGCGCTCCTTGATGATTTAACAACCTGAATTTAAAAAAATTCATAGAAAAACATACTTCTTGACTTCCTACGTAAGTTGAATTATTACCTGATTTACAACTTACAAGGTATTCTCTACTCCTCCAGTGTTTGCTTGGCTTAGAACTTGCGTCAAGGCTTTTGGTTTCAGCATTGCGATGGTTTGTGTTTTTTAATGAGTGGTAGAAACTTCTGCGGTAATTAAAATTAGAACATAACCTAATTATTAATAAATTAGTTTTGAAATTGTTTTCTTTCTTGGTCGTCCAACATTGAACATTCACATCAAAGAGTAGAATTCCTAAATATAAAACTCTGTGGAGTAGATTAAGTAGGTGATTCACGTCATGACGTTATGTACATTTCACTTCACAAGTCAGCTGTAAGCCAGTGTCACAGAGCTCGCAGTCACATGAAATTGTGTGACTGTGACATTGACACGGTTACTTACGTCACGAACACAATATAATCCATTTTTATTCTCTTGTCATATTTGGTAAACAATCTTAGCATGTCTTTTATTTTTAATTTACGATTAAAAAATAATGTAGACACAAAATTATAAAAAATTAAAAACAAATTGTCATTTAATACAGTAACAGATTTCTAGAAACTATAATTTATTTTTTTAAAGCAATTTTAAACTTTTTTTTAATTAAAAGTAGTGCCAAGATTGTTTACCAAATAAGACAAGAGAATAAAAATGAATGAACTATAGAGATATTATTCTAGAGCAGGGAAACCAGGTTTCCAACCCTCAGAACAATATTGTTGAAATTGTTTAATGCGCATGCGCGAATGCGCGAAGATCTTTAATGCGCATGCGTTAGTAGAGAGAGACAGATAGGGCACCATAATCTTATCTCTTTCTAAGTGTTGGACAGCAGCCGTATGTATCCCCAGCTCTAGTATAACACCTCTACTATGATGTGCAATAGGGTATTACGGCCTATGTCAAAACGCTTTTTATATGAATTCGTAAATCATAAAAACCCATAAAAAATTTAAAATAATTTTTTGCAAACCAATATTTAAAAAAAGACTTCAATTTAAATTTTAAAAATTCCCGCGAAAACGGTCTCGGCCGTCTCGGCGCTGCCGCCATGCTTGTGACGTCACTCGTAGTGTAAACAATACATCTCAGTAAAGGAAGAAAGTTATATTACATTGTTTATTTACACTGCTAATGACGTCACGCCGATATCAATATAACATAATTTTGGATTTTTCCTTGCATGGTGCGAAATACCCTATTGTTTCTCGCTAATAGGGAATTTCACGCCAGTAGTAAAAATGTTAGGGGTGGACAATCCTTATCACTTAGGGGTATGAAAAATAGGTAGAAGCCGATTCTCAGAATATGCATCTAAAATTTCATAAAAATCGGTCAAGTCGTTTCGGAAAGTATGGTAGGTAACTAACATGCTGACCCCGCAAACGTTGTTTTGCTCGGATCATAAATTAGCAGTAAACTATAAAATCGTCTAAGGCAACTATGGCTTAAATGGTTTTAAAATTAAATGGTCTGTATTAGCTCCGCCTTAAAGCTTTGCGCCTTAAAGCTTAAAGTTTAAACCCACCTTCCAATCATAACGTATTTTATTAGCATAAATCACCCTACGACCCTAATGATGCCCTAGGTAATATGGTGAAGTCAACTGCAGCCGCGACACCCTCGTATTTTGTAAGTTATCTGTGGAATAATAATGTCATTGTAAATCATGTCTCATGTCAAAATTCTGAGTGAAGTCGAACAAATTTTTTATTTTATTATGTCAATTTTATTGTCAAATCGCCGCAAGTCGAACTATGGTTATTTGGAATTCTTCTTTGTGAATAATATTTTCAAAATTAATTATTTGTTTTCACTAGTATGATGAATTTATCTGAAGATAATGGTTCTTCAAATGGTCTTCTGTATGTAGGGTTTAACCAAGACCAAGGTAACGACGACGTAATTAAACATAGATATAAATAAATTTAAATTGCTACACAACGCTGATTTCAGTGATAGCATTTTACTGTTACCTTCGTACAATGTGTTTCGTTGAATTTCTGTAGGCTGCTTCGCTTGCGGAACTGAAAATGGATTTCGAGTGTTCAATAGTGACCCACTTAAGGAAAAAGAGCGTCAAAATTTTGCTGAAGGTGGTCTCTCGTATGTCGAAATGTTGTTTCGATGCAATTACATGGCTTTAGTTGGCGGTGGCAAGACTCCTGTGTATCCTCCAAACCGTGTCATAATATGGGATGATTTGAAAAAAGATTCTGCAATAGCACTTGATTTCAACAGTCCAGTCAAAGCAGTCAAATTAAGGAGAGATAGAATTGTTGTTGTTTTGGGTAAGTAACAATTTCTTATCTTCAAATTTGTCTAAGGTGATAAATTTTACAAAATGCATGAAGTAACTGTAGGAGAAAAGTTGGATCATATGGACATAATAATAATATGTAGACCAAAGGACTACTACTAGGAATAGATTTTCTAGTTATATCTGTTAAAACTGATTTTATAGTTTTAACAAATTGAACATAAAAACAATCTTCACTGAACAAAGTTTTTGTACTATTTAGCACTGTTGATGTTTCAAATTAAATATAAATTAATTATTATGTACATACATACTCACATGCTATTTGTGTCAATCATAAGGATGCCATGTTCTGTGAATTAAGAATTTAATTATATTATTTTTAACTTGGAAAATTTCAGAGAACTTAATCAAAGTCTACACATTTACTGCACAACCTCAGCTATTACATGTATTTGAGACCTGCCAGAACCTGCGAGGTTTGTGTGTTGTTTGCCCAAATAGCAATAATGCACTATTGGCCTACCCTAGCCGCAAAACTGGACAAGTTCAGGTATTCTTTTTACTTATACTATTTTCTATGTTATTAGGTATACTTTTTTCTATGTTTTATTAAAAAATAATATTACAATAGAATATAAGGCCCCTTTCATTTTTTTCATAGATGGTGATGAAAAGTAGAGTGTATCACTCGGGACAAAATATATTTTTGGCTCGGGTGACATACTTTGAATCCAGAGCGAAGTGAGGGATTCTAGAGTAGAATCCCGGGCATAGCAAGGGTTTCTTTAGTTGAATCCTGAACATAGTGACGAAAAAAAAACACCCTCGCCGTAAAAATATCATTTTGCTCCCTTGTCATACAATATACTATTCTTATCAATTAATAATTTACAGGCTATGCAAATATAACAGGTTACACATTAATCAAAGCATAATTTACAAATGGTTTTCCATCAAGAGACAGTGACTTCAACAGGTCATTAAAAGTATCTCAATTGACTAGTACCAATTTTCATGTCATGTGTCCTATTGCAGTTAGTAGAACTAAGCAGTCACGCAGGATCAAGTACAGCTCCAGAGGGACATCTCATAGTAGCTCACGAAGCTCCACTCAGCTGCTTAGCTCTCAATGTGGGAGGCACCAGGCTAGCCACTGCCTCCACTAAAGGAACTTTAATTAGGGTCTTTGATACAAATACCGGACAGAAGCTGGCAGAGTTAAGAAGAGGTGCTCATCAGGTATGTAAATCAAACTTATTTATTATTTTTAATGAAATTGATTTATTCATTATCTTTCCTTTCTACATTATAATGAAAAACTATTTTCTAAATTAATATGACTGTGTAACAACCTGCTGTATCAAGATCCCTGATCCCCGATGCACTGCATACAGGATGCTGGTTCAATTCCCAGCAAAGCAGAGATTTGAATGTTGACTTTAAATTTTTGCTTCTGGTCTGGGTGTGTGCATTCTTTTCTTGTGTGTGTACATGGCAGACAAGACATGGTTCCTTATGAAGCTCAACTTTTTTTCAGGCTACTATTTACTGTATAAACTTCAACCACACAAGCACAAACTTGTGTGTAACATCAGATCACGGCACAGTACATGTATTCAGTCTTGAAGATGATAAACTAAACAAGCAATCAAGTTTATCAACAGTTAACTTCCTACCAAAGTATTTTTCAAGCAACTGGAGCTTCTGCAAGTTTACAATACCAAATGGACCACCTTGCATATGTGCCTTTGGAGTAGATAAGAGTTCTATTATTGGTAAGTTACTTTTTAATTTATGCATTTAAGTAAACTAGCTAGCAAATAAGCATTCAGGCCACCTGGTGTTAAGAGATTGTTGCAGCCAATGACACAGACATCAAACAGAACACATCAGACAGAGCTTATAAGAGGATGAGTTGCACTATGTTCCTTTGGAATGCCCTACCTGTTGGGTTTTGAAAGTCCTTGTTGAAACTCACTACAGTTTTATCAAAAGATTATAATTTGGGGTCATTCAAGGAGAGCATCCACCACTATATTATTGTGGCAACTCATAATTAACACCAGTGTTGCAGTGCGGCATGACGCCTGTTTCATGATCTCTACATTAATATGGGTGTGTATCTATCTTAAAGTGCCACACTGACAAGCTTCCAGATGTTAGTCTCGAGGAGGTCGCGCTGGCCCTCTAGCAACTTGAAAATGGAAATGCCCCTGTTGAGGACGGAGTTACTGCCGAACTTTTAAAAGCAGGAGGCAAACCAGTTCTTCAAGAACTAGTTAAGATCTTTAACTCCGTCATACACTCAGGGTGAACTCCAAAAGCTTGGAACAGGAGCATAGTCGTTTTGTTCCACAAAGAGACAAAACGTTACTCAAGAATTACTGGCCTATCTCGCTTCTGAACCACATCTATAAGTTGTTCTAGTGTTTCAAAGAGATTATGGAACCGTAGACCACATCCACACAGTGTGGTAAATTATTCAGAAGACTGAAAGATCAATCAGCCCCTGTGCATGGCGTTTGTGGACTATGAAAAAGCCTTCAACTCTATCAAAATCTGGGCTGTTCTGGAATGTTTGCAGCGGTGTCAAATCGACCGGCGGTATATTGAAGTGCTGAGATGCCGTTACAGTTCAGCTGCCATGACCGCCCAAATCCAGAACATTCAGACAAGGCCCATCTAGTTGAGGTGTGAGTCAGGGCGATGTTCTGTAGCTGAAACTATTGACCAGTGCACTGGAGTATGTCTTTAAATTACTAGATTGGAAAGAGCTAGGCATCAACATAGATGGTCTTCTCGCACTTGCGCTTAAGAAAAGAAGGCGTTTATTGTTGACTGTTACACGAGAAAGATGTTACAAAAATTTATAATAAGTTAAGAACAGTCTACCCTATGCAGGCATACAATAATTATATCTTAAATAACTAGTGCTTAATTTTATATTAGGTATACGATAAAATGTATACGATAAATGTATTATGTATTTTTGTTTAGCAGTCCAATTATTTGTTTATTTTAATATTTGTCCTAATCGAACTCATCGGCAATGCTATGTGCCACCCATTACCGGGTAAAGAGAGAAAAAGCCGGAGGAAAAAACTCGACACAGTTTTAATTAATTAATTTATTTATGCGCGCGTTACTACATTCCTTTTTAAAGTTTATAAACATGATAATATTATATATTGCGAACTTTCTATTTCGTCTAAAACTAGTTTTAATAGCTTGGTTGATTTGAATTTAATTTGAATTTTAGCTTTAGCTTTAGCGAGATAGTGCATTCTGTCCGATTATACCCTCATATAAACACAAGGAACCACTTGAAGTCGGCAGCTTTACAGGATTGTAAATGTAGCCTCTGCCCTACCTAAGATAATTTATTATTTCATTTTATCGTCAAAGAATTCTTTTACCGTATAATACCTTTTTTGACCAGCCACTGTTTAAAAGACCATTTGAATTGCCGACAATTTGCTTTGCCGACGACATTGTCATTATGACAGAACTGCTGCAGGTGCTGCAAGAAATGCTGACAAGCCTAAATGAAGCCTCTCAACGGGTAGGACTAGGGACGAACATAGACAACACTAAGGCAAGGTTTAACTCGCATGTAGTCCCGAATCCTATAAACGTAGGTCGCACGGCCCTCGAAGTTGTTTAATAGTATACTTACCTCAGGCAAATCATGCGATTGGGTAAAAACAACTTCGAGAGCGAAGTCAACAAGAGGATTCATTTGGGCTGACAGCATATAGAAAACTTCTTCACATCTTCTCTTCGCCTATAGGCGAATAGTCTTAGAGCTTAGTGTCCTACCAGTTATGACCTACGGAGCCGAGACGTGGACACTCATGGTGGGGCTAGTCCACAGGCTTAAAGTCGCTCAGCGAGCTATGGAAAGAGCTATGCTCGGTGTATCCCTCAAAGACAAATTTGGAACAAGGAAATTCGATTGAGGACCAAAGTGACCGACGTCACTGGTCGCCATTCGAGGACCTTTTTTCCCCCATCAGTTGTCAGTCCTGCGAACGATGGCCACATCGTCCATTGCCACTTTAATTTGCAAACTTTATGAGATATGTTGGTTGCCTTCGTTCTTCTGCGAATTTCATCATTTATGATGTGCAATGGGTATGTATCACTCTGTCTGTGATACATACCCATTGCTTAACAATTGTGTCTATTTATTGGACAGGCAAAGTGTTAAAAATAGTTAAAAGTCATAGATTGGTTAATATTTTTGTGTGTTTTCTTTTATTTCAGTGATATGCGCTGACGGTTCATACTACAAATACAAATTCAATGAAAAAGGAGAGTGCACTAGAGATGTCTATGCTCAGTTTCTCGAAACATCAGAAGACAGATAAATATTTTAAATAAATGAAAGTGATGAAATTATATAAGGTAATGAAAGAATTATTATCTTTAAAATTAATTCCTATTTTGATATAATGACTGTGCCACGAAAACTATCATATTTCATGCTCTGAAAGGCAATATGTATTAATGCTAATTTGTAGTGGCATAAAGGCAGTGATTTAATGGTTTTGGATTTTGATTGATGAATGGACTGTGATGGGTTTTAATCTTGCAGAATTTGTTGTTATAGTGATAATTTAAATCTTTTTGTTTCATTCTGATCTTGTCAAATCTATGCAATTTTATTGTGTTGACTATTTTAGGAACTAGAAATATTTTAATTCACTATTATTCATGAGATTACCAGAGAAGAAGGACATATTTTGCTATTAGCTATGTTGTCTACTTTTAATGTTAAATGTTTGTTAAAATTTGATTTGTAAAATTTTAAAATTTAGATTGACAATATCCATTGCCAATAGCAAAGTGGAGAAAATAGTTAAACTATCAAGTCATATACTGCAGGATTAGAGTTCATTAGTCTTATGGAAGCCTATCATGAAACTTGAGAATGTTTTATAATGTGATATCATTGTGTGAATCAGTGACAAAACCTTTATGTACAACTATATTATAACATGTAGTCAATACAAGCAATATTGGCATCATGTTTCAAATATAAAGATTTATACACTTTATTTATAATTGTTGCGATGTGGTTGTAGAACACTATTTTAAAAAAATGTTTTAAAATTTTATATACTTACAGATCTCAAAAAAAAAAATATTTAAAAGAGTAGCTAAATCTTTCGGAAATTTAAGCACACTAGGAGTTAGATTGCCTAAGCTTAGTGTAAGCTTAAAAAGTGTTACACACTACCAAATTCATATCTGAACGTAGTTGTACTTTGTGGGCGTAATTTTAAATACATTATATAATTATTGGTTAA
The DNA here is from genome assembly GCA_905147235.1 of Erynnis tages. Lineage (NCBI taxonomy): Eukaryota > Metazoa > Arthropoda > Insecta > Lepidoptera > Hesperiidae > Erynnis > Erynnis tages. Next base: position 6,824,344 of record LR990082.1, read on the forward strand.
ATACTTTTATATATTAGGAATGTAGGGACTGAAAAGTATTTGATATATTTAAGCTGATTGAAGCCTTATAAATTTAAATAACATAAATGCTGTTTTGTAATGAATCAGATTTAAATAAAAAAAATCTTTATTAATTTTTGTGCTTACTTCAATATTATTAATATCATTTGTGTAATTCTATGTGCTCAGGAATAAATTATTATATTAATCAGTGTTGGCCCACAAAATAACTAATATTATTTTCCCATAATATAAATCAACATGTTTGTTTAACAATGGGTCCAAACAAGGACAAGGGACGCAATTACTTTATTGCCGGAAACAATAAATGCAGTCAACTGTTAATAATATATCTTTGTAAATCAATTCTAACAGTCTTTGTGTCATTTATCACTCGTCAACAGGTACCCTGAATCACACTATTTTATTATTACTTACAATTTTAAAAATCACCTTTTTAATCTATTCTTCTGGAGTCCAGGCTCAGTATTCAGGCAGAGAATGCAACCGGGAAAACGCTCAAACGAGATAGTTACCATGTAATGAAGCAATGAAACAGCTGCAAAGTTTTTAATGAATTTCAAGGCAATCACAATAAATTTCTTTGGGCTCAGTCTGGGCTGTTGGCATGTTGAAAATAATCTCTTAGTACCATCCAAAAATGCTTTCTTCAAGGTTTTGCCAATTATTTCCATACATACTTCGAAGTAACTTTCCTACATCATTTTTTTTTTCTTTTGTGATTTCGTGGCTCAATGGTTACAACTTTAATTTAACGTTTTGTAGACGTCTGTGTGATATGCCTCTTTTCACCAGGTTTATGAATCCTTCTGTTTCATCTTCATAATTAAAATATTTTAATCCCTTCACCAGAACGGCCTTCAAGGTTGGGCTATGTTTTAGGTGTATCTTTTTCATTTCGCTAATCGTTGGCAGATCTTTATAAAGTTGGCTTAATGATTTAGTGTCCAAAATTGTCCAATCCTCTCCAAGTATGTGCACTGTACCAACCTGTCTGTATATTTCATAATATTCATTTTTAGTCAATATTGTCGATTTCTTTCTAAGAAGTTTCTCAACTCTCCCAAAGATACGATCAGCAGGAAGATAGCTGTGACCTCGAACTGGCGTAATAAAGACTATTTCCAGATCCAGTTTATTTTGCAAAAAATAAAGCAATGTCCGAATCACAATATTGTTTTTATTTTGGGCAGTACATCCATCACTAAATACACGTAATTGTTTGATATTTGTCAGGTCAAGTTTTTCAAGATGCTGTAATAAAGCTGAAGAGATCTCTATACTTCCTTTACCCGCCTGTTCCTCCGACCATGTGTAAAAATCAGGTTTATTTGTTGCTGTGTCTACTATGCATAAAGGCCCATTTAGATGGGGAGAGTTTCTCGTCACGAAGATGCGATAATTGAAGGAATATGAAACATTTCCTTCGTCTAGATATTCACTCTTCTCGCCCGTTGACTTGAGCGACAATTGCCTCGCAAAGGAATATTTATTGTGTCCATGTAAACAGAATTTCAAAGCAATAATCGTATTTGAGGTTTTATGACAGTTGCTACCATGAGTGCAGTACGCGAGGGTGTTTTGATTTTGATTTTTGCAGTAATTTCTTTAGGACCAAATTCCTCAATACCCAATTCTTCAGTAAATGCATTAAGGGCTGCATTTGTCGCATCACGGTTTTATAATGATTGTTCATTTGCCGTGTTCCACAAACACTCGTAACTTCTAAAAGTTATTGTCGGCAGATCCAAATTTAAAGGATTTTTGTGTCATTTTTAAGAACAATGTCCTCCGTAAATAGCTTAGTATCGCTAAACTCGAATGACAAATCTCGCGCTTAAAACTTGAGATCTTCTTTATACAAGTCGAGATTCTCGTATGTAAGAATCTTCTTACTATTATTTAGCTGTGTAAACAAACATAGACAATTATTATCGACTAGCGATATGTCATATGCGAATCTCGTATGATATAATCGTTGGCGACATTTTAGTTCTTGCCTGAATGTAAACATTTTGATACGATTATGTTATTGCGATTATTGCTTGCGATAGTAGCGGAGACATTCTCGAACCGAAACGTTCGAGAAACTCTCCCCATCTAAATGGGCCTTAAAGCATAAAAACCAATTTGGGATAAACTTCCGAAAAGCGCATACCGCCGATCGACCTATTTGACCTCCTGATCACGAATTTCATAACGAAAATTGGCGCAAACGAAAAAAAAAAAAAAACCTAACCTAACCTAACCTAACCTAACCACCTGAAATTTGGTATACTAACGTATTTTGACCTCCTGATCACGAATTTCATAACGAAAATTGGCGCAAACGCAAAAAAAAAAACCTAACCTAACCTAACCTAACCTAACCTGAAAATTACGGAAAATCATCACGAAGTTAAGTACTACTATAGCGGAAATATTCAGAGTTTGCGTTATTGATCAATAAAAATAAAATTATTGGGTGAATAGGTGCAACGAATTAATTTCAAATTCACAGGGTTCGACTAAAAAAACGTTTTTTATTCAAAATGGCGTTTGCGCCAATTTTCGTTATCATATTCGTGATCAGGAGGTCAAAATACGTTAGTATACCAAATTTTAGGTCGATCGGCGGTATGCGCTTTTCGGAAGTACACCCCCAATTTGTCTGGCATAGTAAGCTTCTTGAATTTGAGTCTTAGGAACTTTCGACTTACAACAAGTATAGCCTGTATTTGTTGTAAGTCGAAACAAAGCATTTTTGACTCTGGCACATCTTTTTTTAAGTGTTTATAAAAGGCTTTGGCCCTCAGCCTATGCACTCTCTTCTCAGACATCTTAGCTGATTTATCTGATGGAGTGGTTGCCCTTTTAATTTGATTGCTTAGAAGTGTGCAATAGCTGCATACATCGGAAGCCCGAGATTTAAACCCTATATTGAATTCAGTTACAAATATGAATCGGAACATTGAACATTTCACTTTCAAGTTTTCAGGACAAGTAGAATAGGCATGATGACTAATTTTCAAAAACTCTTCTATGATATTCAGAAGTTTCTATTATGTCTAAAATATATCATATTTTTGTAGAAAATTAAGGTTTTTGTGTAATAAAAGTACGTTTAAATTTTAAGTTTCAAATTCGGTCCAAAACGCGCGCCCGTGTCATGACGTCTGTCATTGCGCCACGGCTCAGTAAAAAATGACAGATCGCGTATAATATGCTTACGAAAAAAATGACGTTAACTAAGGCGTGACGTAATTTGACGTAATTCGATCTGATGGGTGTTTTAGCTATCATGGCGGATTGTTGTATTTTGTAGATTTATTTTAACAAATAAATTATTAATCTCGACATTAATAAGAGAATAAATACATGTTTCAAAATCTTTGAATCCTATTTCATTCGATCAGATAAATATTTTGGCGATACTTGATTACTGTCATCATGCCTATTGTAGAACTTGTGTAACTTAGAAATTGAATATTGACAACCTAAGTTTACCTAAGTAAACCCTCTTAGACATTTCTCTGTTATAATGGCTTTCGTTTCCTTTCAGATTTCTTATAAATGTTCGGACAGTCTTTCTTTTCCCTACTCTTTTGACTAACTCGGTCGCCTCCTCTATGTTCTTCAATTGCTTTAAATTTTTAAAGTTTTTATTCAAGAATTTCTCGATTTTACGCACGAAATCCGCCATATCTTTCAGCTGTCAAATTCACGTCAATTTGATCACCAAACACGAAACAAACATGCAAAAAGTAACGTGTTTTCTTTTCTCCATTAATAAAATGGCGCAAGATGACCGGTGATTGGCTGAAGTGACAAATCACTTATTGCAGGAGAAATGTCATTGGACAAAACGTCTTTTGCACGAAATCTGCTTTTTAATAACAAAAAAGCTTTGGCCAGAAAAGCTTTTTGCACTAATCGAATGATACGAAAAAACGTTGTTTAATTATGGTTGACCGTAGACTGGCATCATTAACTCAACTTTTTTAATTTTGTGACAAATCACGTTTTGTTTTTAATCTCGTCCTCAGTTAGTTTCTGTTATATATAGACTTTTACAATGACAATCCGTCATAATGACGTTTCGGTGTTGCCGTAGTTTCGGGAAGCCGATTGGGAAATTTCGAGTAAAATGTATGGGTGACTAAATTGTATTCATATGGCAGAATATGGCTTGATCAGTTGAATGCAAATTAAAGATTGCAATTGAATACATTCTTAAATTTAATTAAAACTCTGCATTTTTTTGTTTTTACAATGATCATTAAAATCTTAAGCCACACTCAGTTCAAAATTAGATTTTTATTGTGGCATCTCAGGAGTCCAACGAAAGGTCACTCAAATTAGCTTCAACATAGACTTATAGAGATTTTACTCCACGTTTCTACGCTATTATATTATAAAGAGGAAAAATTTGTATTTTTGTGTGTGTATATGTATGTTTGTAATGAATAAACTCAAAAACTACTGTGCCGATTTCAAAAATTCTTTCACCATTGGAAAGCTACATTGAGCCTGAGTAACATAGGCTATATTTATTGCTGGAAAAGATTAGGGATCCTTACTGAAAGTAACGTAACCCAAGGTGTAAAAAAAGTGCCCTAAAACGTCTTTCGTCGCATGCGCTGCGGAAACTATTGATGATGGAACAAAAGTATGTTCTACAATATTAAAGAACATATCAATATCTACAAAAAACTTCGCGATACTATTTGTCCAACTATTATCGTTATGTCACAATAACCACTTTTTACTGTTTAATAGTTAATAGAAATACCGACCAAAATTAGACCATGTTATTCATACTTCTGTTTATATCCTTATCCTAATAAATCAAATGACTCAAAAAAACTTTGGATATTAGTCAAATTACAGAGCGAAGCCTGCCAGATCAGCTAGTTTACTATAAATTCATGGTAGTAATAATTCTATCGAAGTGACGTCATGAGCTGAAAAAGCATGGCGGCTAGCGTTTCCGCGCGAAAGTATTAAATCAAAAATAAATAAGTAGTAGATTTATTAGGAGATTTTAAAGTTTCAAAAATATTCTTTTAATATTCTTCACATTCCGTCATATTGAGGATTCATTTAAAACAGTTTTTAACAAATGGTGTAAAACCCTATTATCGTATAGATAGTTGCGTCCTAAGCATGATCTACATTGGCAGAAAGTCTCCCTTAACACTTATTTTTTAAAAATTTTAATCAGTGCTGAATAAGCAAAATAAGTGTATCCGAAATCGAAACAAAGTGCGCATAATGCTGAATAATTGTAATAAATTGCAAAAATACTTTATTGTTAGTCTATTTGTTAAAAACGAATCATTACTTTCAACCTTATTTACCTAATGGTAAATATAGTGAATACAATTTTGTAGAATTTAATGACATTTTACAGTGACTATATTGTATTGGTTAATTTTCTTTGATTTTTGATATAATGATGAGTTACCTAAATAGTTTCTTATTGTATCATAATTTTTTTGCTCTAAACAGAAAGTTGCGTGCTAATTTCTAAGAGCACAGCATACCCTTTTTCACCTAGTGTAACATTATTTTAGGCAAGATTGTACTGTTATTAGGTGATTATATTCACTTAATTATACTCAATTATCTTAAAAATATAATTATATTGCGATGATAGTTAATGATACTAGTTCTACATATAGATTCTATTCCGTCACTAATTAGATAGTATTTTCATTATTTTTAAAACTTATTTTAAACCTCTATTACTTATGCTATTATTAGGTTTAACGACCCTTACGAATATATCATGAAATATTTCTCAGCATATTGAACATTCTCATGTACAGATTCTGTTGATAATGGACTTCTTTAATTAAAAGGATGACTTTATTTTGTAGTCCCTAGCTTTGCCTATGTGGTATTTAGATAAAAGTTACCTACACAGATAATTTTTAGATTTTAGGCCTGTGCGCGTCTGATTTCAATTAAAATTCAAATTAAGCTACCTACGCATAAAAAATTATAACAATAAAATCTAGTAGGTGAGAATGTTGAAAAGTGCTCAAGCGTATATCCACAGTGCCTAAATCCAATAAATATAGTATGCAATATAGGTCAACAATTTTAATGAATATTATTATAATTTTAATGGTAAGATAATTTAATGTTTTCAACCATTTGGAAAATTCCATTGTGGAGGCTTAATAGTAAATTGTATGACAAGGGAGCAAAATGATACTTTTTCGGCGAGGGCGTTTTTTGAATTAGTAGAACCCTGAACGTAGCGACGGATTCAAAGTACATCGCCCGAGCCAAAAATATATTTTGTGCCGAGTAATACACTTTCATCACCATCTATGAGAAAATGAAAGGGGCCTCATATTCTATTGTAATATTATTATTTAATAAAACAGAGTAACAACTAAATTGAAATTAAATAGTATCTGATAATTAATAAAACAACTCAAAAGTTATATTTTCATTTGAGACATTTTCGCAATTATGAAAATTTATTGTTACTTAGTTTTATTAGGAATAGAGATTGTTGTAGATTTTATATTCTGCGTGTTTGAAATAATGTCCGAATCTGGCTCATTTCTAGCAATCCGTGAAAATTGACAAAAACGCGGGCTGTAGTTCTGTCGTCTTTATTCAAACAATATTTGCTTTCGATTTCTTTGGCGCTGAACACTAAGATGTTCCAAATTCAAAAAATGTGCGGAAAAGTTAACTGCCGCGCATTTTTTGAACTTGGAACTTATAAATAGGGAGGAAAAACTCATTCCTGCCCGCTAAAAGTTTCTTAATAGAAAACACAAACTTTGGGCGCACTTAAAGGGGAGCAAAGTCGTACTTTTCGAATAGATGGGATGAAAAATAAATAATATTATCAGTTCCATGGGTATATATGTTATTTTATTGTCTGATCAGGAATATTATGCACCTCTGCAAAAAAATATGAAGTAATGTAACTTGTTTTACAGGCAATTTTGCCAATAAAAACACATGCTTAGCTTGCAATAATCTGCCATATTCCCCATAACAGAAAAAAGATAGTAGAGTTGCTTTGTTCAGAAGGAATGTACCATCCTTTTTAAAGGCTATTTCTAGATTTGCCTTTATTCAATTGGGACGTGGACACTATTCACAAGTAATTTCAAAATGTAATTCCCAGAAAAGAGTGCTTTCAGAAACGTCTGAAAATTCATCTCAACTTCCAATATCTAAAAAAATGTTTTTTATTGCGTGCAATAGGGACCGTGCACGGCGACACCTATGTCATTTAGTCTAGTGTCATTTATCGGAACTGCATGGGACAATATTGCACTTTAGTTGTGGCAGTTTCGTTTTAATCCCTTTGTTTTTCATATGTTTTCTTAATGTCGCATAACGAGGAATAACTCAATATTTCACTATAAATTACGGATTAAATTACGTAAAATGTATAAAATGCGATTTTAGTGATATCAAGAATAGTGTGTGTCGTGCGAACGTTGATATTTTTCAAATTCTAAAAGTATTTGGTCCAAGTGTTTTTCAATAGAAAATTTGTTGGTATATTAAAAGGGTGTAGAGGATTTTCAGATAACATTAACATAAAGTGAGCAACGCATAAAGCAGTATCTATTTTAAGATGAATGCCAGGTAATTTGATATTGTGTGATAAATAAAAATGTTTAAATAGAACAAATTCCTCCTTTTCATTGAAAATAAAAATAACTTGAATTTTAAATTAATCTCAAAACAAATTATATATTAGTTTCATTTAAAAAACCTTAATAGTTCTTTTTAACCGCTTGAATTCATGTCACGTGTATTTTTAACTGCATTTATCCAACTTTTCTTATAGTTTTTAGCCAGAGCATGTTGGTACTATCAGTGGAAAATTACGAGAATTTACACTAATATATTTATATATTTTATTCTTGGAAGTATTGGAGCATCCATCAATACAAGAATACACTTTTAATGAGCCTTTTAATATACAAAATTATTTGTGATACACTTTTCAAAAAGTTAACATACGGTAGTAATTCTACCCATGCAGTTCCGATAAATGACACTAGATGGCATAGGTGTCGCCGTGCACGGTCCCTATAGCAATAATGATTAAGTCAATTGACTTAAAATATTGGTGACGTCATAAGCCGGATTTTATAGAGAAAACACAGATTTTGTATGAAGAACCCAGATTATGATGTCAATTTTCGTTTTTGACAGTTGAATAAAAGTATCTCAATTGACTTTGAGTCCACATCCCAATTTTATTTCTAAATTATTTAAAATTACTGTTATTATTATGTGAAGATTTGGGAAACGTTGAGAGCAACAATAATAATTATTGATTGTACATGAATAAAATATTTCCCAAATTAAACACTCATTACTCATGTTTATTTACGCTGGTAGCACACCTCTGCCGCGAAATCGCGAAATGCTTGAACTTGAATGTATGGCCCGTATTACAACGGACAAACGGTGGCAAAACCTCAGCGGTTTCGCTACTTCGTGTGCTAACGCGGTTAATACATTAAAATAAGAATAAACATCAACTGGGGTGAATTTAAATTTTGTGTCAAACTTTCAACATAATTTATACTGTTATTCAATGTTTTGAAATTATTAATTATCTTTGCTGTTAATAATTGGTATCTCGTTTCCTAGGCTCTACTTTCTTTGATCAGTATTTGCCTTCCACAATTATTAGATCCATAAATGCGTTACCAAATTTTTGATATGAAATGTGTGTGAAAAGCAGTCCAAAAATTTGTTTTATTTTTTTAGCATATGAACTTACGAATCATGACTGATAAAATGTCATTATTATGGAATAAAAATGTAAATGCTATATGGGATAGGGGCATATATAGTGGCAACACAGGAGGAACCGTTTTCTGAACAGCAGAAGAAATAATTATATAGTGATAGCAAGTGATATTCGATTCGATACTAATTGCTAGCTTCCAGAGTTTGTGTTATATTTATTTTTTCCACCATTTGCCTTAGTTTGTGGAACTATATTTTCCTCAACAAACAATTTTAAGCAATGTCTTGCTTGCTTTTCAGTCTTGATGAGATTATGCTTTAAACGAAAAAAAAAAAACATTTAATTTTACTGCATATTTACATAAATGTATTTGGTATGAATGGATTTTGATAAGTTTAGGCTTTATGTTTTATTCCAAAATATTTATATAATTTTTGTTAGTACCACGCATCGACATTGTAATCAGCATCTTTTATTAAATAAAATAAATACAAAACTGGACTTTTTATCTCAAGTAATTCTTTTGTATTACAATTGTATTTTGTTTGTTTCTGTTCTGTGTAGATAGTTTGTGGCATCAACAATACTAGAGAATCCCAATGAGGTTCTCATAACCCTGAGTATGATAAATTAATTTGTATGATTAAAAACTTTTAAATGACCAAACTTTCAGAGAGGTAATATTTTTATTAAAATAAATCGTTTAATGTTGGTAAAAGATGGTAAAATGTTGGTAAAAATGAAACAAAATGAATTCTTCAATGTGTATAATAATTAGCTATTAACTCATTAACTATCTCTTGAGTACATTAATGAAAGTGTCTCTTGGTACATTTATATTAGCAACACTTCGCATTTTCTTCTTGCCATCTGCTTGCTGCTTCAGTAATTTCTTTCTTCGTGTGACATCACCACCATACTGGTAAATAAGTTGTTTTTCAATTACTGTCTTATAAGTTTCTAAATAATTTCTCGTTCAGTTTGTATGCCTCTAATTATAAGCAGCTGTAGGCTTTCTTGTCTTTCATTTTAAACATATTTATTTAAATAAAAAAGGCGTATTATCTATCGGGTGCAACATATGATAAAGTTTAAGTAAAATTTAAGTCAATAAGCCTATCGAATCATAAAACCTACATTGAAGTAACTGCAATATAAAATGTCAACTAAATCAATAACTTATATTGCACCATAGTATGTTTATTGCTGTAAAACATATTAAATGTATTAAATTAAATGTAATACTAAGACTAGTTCAAATTTAGATTATAACTTTGATCAGTATGTTAATACATGTAACTTCCACCAAAGATGATGTATAATTTATAGTGTTATACATACCAATTTAGCTGTTACGTCTTTTCTGTATGCCTTTATTGTTTCCCTTGAGTAAACCTTTCCAGCTACAACAGCTTGGATGGCTACCTATAATTACCAGAAAAGTGTTAGGTATAAACAGAGAAATTGACTTGTATTGAATAAAATTAATAGGTAGCCCATTACAAGCCAATGAATTATAATTAGAATATAGTAGTGCAGTACAATTCCTTATAATTGTCGCAGAATTAGTTTTTGTAATCACAATAGCAGTGAAATAAGTTCCAATCTAAGTATATACTTATTTGTCTACTTACCTGAACCATTTGCCGTGGTATCATTTCTTTCAACTTTGCAGTCAACCGCCTGGCGTTGTATTCTAGTCGGCTAGTGTGTACAATGGTAGTCAATTCCTCCACTACCAGACCATTGAGTAAAATGTCCATCTGTAATCATTGATTACTTGGGATTATTACTTCGAAATAGTAAGCAAAATTGTACATTGCCTGACATTAAACGTTACACCCAGGATGCAGCTTAAAATGAAGGTTTCAACATTAGATCTATGTACGTATATTGTATTGACTGTTAGGTTTGGACACATATGAGGCGACTTTGCTTCGAGGAAACTTCACCCGCAATATTTCTTTTTTTAATATACAGGTTGTCCCGTTATCAGTGGACCAACAGAAAACTGGTAATAAGGGGGAACAAAATCACTAAATGTTATCGTCCTAGGCCTATTGGTTTAAAAGATATTATAATAGTTTAAACATTACTTAAAAGTATGAATATTAGTACAATATGATGTTAAAAAGAAGCTTGTTGCCCCGATGTTGATTAAATATTAATAACTTTTTTTATTACTTTACAATCTTAGTAAATGTTATCTTTTTGGAATCAGTGTGAATTGCAGATACTTTTTAAATAAAGTTTCACAATTCCATAATACAAAATTTTTGCACAAGCTTCTTTCAAATATCATATTATTAAACATTATATTATCTTTTAAACCAATAGGGGTAGGATTAGTGATTTTGATAGATAATGGTCCCCCCTATTACCATTTTACCATTGGTCCACTGATTACGAGACACCCTGTATAATTGAGTTCACATAACACTTCACAAGAGGGGGTTTACACCTGAGGCCTTACCCTCACTAAAGAACTAGGATGAAAACCATGATCCTGGTAATCAAAACTAGCGAATCCTGACGTTATACTCTTCAGTGTATCATGAAAGTCGATGACCACTTCTGATAATGGCAAAACAAATTGTAACATTGTCATCTTATCATCCACGGCGCTGGCCGGCAAGGGTGTCCCTCTCCTGTCTATGCAAAGTGTCATAACTGCTCCAATGTACTCTACTGGTGTTATGATAGTACCTAAAATAAATAAAATTTAGTACTTGAAGATGTAGTCTCCTCTCTTCTCTATAGACACAAAAAGGCTGGTTAGAGAGCAGGGGAATTCACAACCATCGAATTTTAATTAAAAAAAATCAAATCTTTATTAAAAGCAAAATTTTAAAACACACAAATTATGTTGGTACATAAAATTTACCTTGAATCATTTTGTTTAGTGGCTTTTGAACTAACTTAATATTGGTTAACATATTTGATGAGCTTTGAAATTACTAGAGGTACTTAATAGTACACTTAGGTAAAACAAATTTTATTGGTTTTAAAGGCTTACCTATTACAAATGGCTCGTAGTATTCTTCTATGTTGCAAGCATCAGGCAACTGTAAAGGGTTTGTTATTAAGGCTTCTTTTCCTCCAAATTTTTTAATGGTTTTGGTACCGGATACTCTGAATATTAAAAAAAATATTTATTACGTAAATATAGATTAATATATTAATTTAGTTATATGCTCCTATATAAGTGTTGTTCATCCATTTTCCACAATAATATGCCTTACGAAACTTACCTTATTCTGTATGGCACAGAGGGCGCTGTGAGTATAGCCTCTGCTTTGTACTCTTGCAATAGCCTCTGAGTGAACACATCAAGATGTAGTAAGCCCAAGAAACCAACGCGCCATCCTTGACCCAAAGCTGGACTGCAATATGCAAAAATATATACAATTGTTTTGCTAAAAGAAGTAATTCAGATTTCATAGTAGGCTTTAATGGACAAAACTAGGTGTTCTTTTTACAGACTTCAAAAAGGAGGTTATCAATTTGAGACGTATGAGTGTAATATTGACAGAACTGCACAATTTTTACATATTATTACGTCATATTATTTTACATATGTTGGTCTATTACAGCTTCCAAACAAGTATACCAAATTTCATAGGTGTATGTAGAATGTAGATGTTTATCCTCGCGTATCTCTGAAACTAAGTTCTTCTTTCGTTTGATTGCTTTCTTTACAACTTAGGGAATGGTAGGTTTTATTTAAAATGGTTTAATATTACGGTAAGTTTTATATAATTACGAAAAAAAATAATTTAAAAATATTAAACCTACTTTTTTGGTGTCATTTGTAACAAGTATTTTGTTTATATTATAAAATTTTGGCACCAACCTCAAAAAATAGTAAGTCTAAAATGTAACATAACATATTTCATACTTTGTGAAGTAGGTTTAATTTTTTTTTAATTATTTTTTTTCTTATACCAAATGTATTGAGTGTTTGTTCTAACCTCGAATCAATATTTACACTAACAGCAGAATCGTTCAAAGCTAGTTTCTTGATAGCATCACTGAGCTGTATGTGCTGAGATTGGTCTGCAGGAAAGATGCCAGCATACACCATGTGCTTCACTGGTGGTACTAATGCTACTTTAGCACTATCAGCAATTTGTGTAGAAAGAAGCTGATCACCTACAGAACCACCACCCTTTGGCCCACACCCTAAAATATCACAATTTATAATATAGATAATATTCTGTTACCCTGACTATATCATACTGAATGCAATACACTGAATTAAATATTACATACACAGAATTTAATTCCTATCAAGAGTAATGTAAAATTATTTTTTACTTTTTAAAGCCAGGTATTAAAAACAAATTAATAGTAAATAATAATAAGTGTATTAGAGATAGTCTTAAGAGACTAGATTAATGCATACATCAACAAGCATTCTACCCTCCACTCTGCTTGCTGCCTGCTGCTTGAATTTGCTGAGTTTTCAGTATTTGATAAATAAAATTAAAAATAAGACTGCCAAAAAGGTTGCTTTACTTGATACAATGTTGAAACAAGCTGAAAAGATGTTTGAAATATTACATTACATGAATTTGTGATTTTACTCACCTATCATTACAACCTGTCCAGCAAATGCCTTTTCAATAGGTTCTTCCTGTGGTCTCAACATTGCTAGGAACTTTACTACATTATGCTTGGAATCTGATCTCCATTTCACTGTTTGTCCAACCTGGACAACTCCAGAATGTATATATACCAAACATAATATCCCCCTATACTTATCATGCCATGTATCAATTACATGAGCTTTGAAATGGCTTGTTGAGTCTACAGAAGGATGTGGTATTCTAGTAATGACAGCTTCTAACAATTCTTTAACACCCCACCCTTTCTTAGCAGATATGCTCATTACTGTATCTGGGTCAATATCAAAAACTGATTTCAACTGTTTCTTCACATTGTCTGGGTCAGCACGAGGTAGGTCCACTTTGTTGAGAGTTGGGATTATTGCCAAATTGTTTCTCTTGGCTAAAGAGTGCACAGCCACTGTTTGGGCTTGAACACCTTCATTTGCATCCACTAATAGAATGACTCCTTGACAAGCTGTAACACTTCTTACAACCTGTTATAAGAAATAAGTAAAAATAAATATATTGTATGTGATCCGGTTAGGTCACTTAGGTGATTATGAATTTTAAGGATTTTCTTAGTATACTAGTGTTCGCCTAGTAGTCGAAATTCGACTATAATTTTTGAAAACTATTCTACTTCTATGTACTTCACCGATAATTTTAAAACGAAAGATACAATAATTATAAGGTAAGATTAATCTACCTATTGCTGACTGGTTGCACTCGCTGTTAAAACTTTGAATTGATTGGTAAAATTATATTATTTGAATTCAAAAACGATGAATTACTATAAAAATAAGCCAATTTTAAAAATTTAAATGTCTTTTTTGGGTTAAAGTAAAAACACGCAAAATCGCATTTGCAGATGGGCTTATAGGGACCGTGCACAAACAACAAAACGCCACCTAGCGGATTAAAAAGGAACCCTTAACTTTATTTTCATAATGAACCATTAACGTTAATGTTTGTCTCTGAGTATGACTGTAAGAAATGAAATATCATGTTAATATTAAGGTCTGCTCAAAATTATATACAGAGAGTGTTCATCACGATATAAGGATATTAGGTAGGTAGGTATATCAAATAGTAGGTTGATAAATTAATAATAATTTACCTCATTTGAAAAATCCACATGACCTGGAGTGTCTATGAGATTCAGTAGATATTTTTCATTATTATATGTATAATTTAGTGATGCTGTAACTGCTTTAACAGTTATTCCTCTTTCTCTTTCAACCTGTAATTATTAACATACAATATTTATCAATTAATATTTATAAATATTATTAGGTAATAAATATTTTTATATAATATAATTATCAATAACTTATTTATTGATGGACAGGTATTAACTATAATTAAGATGGTTGTTAGAAATCTGTTGGATGAGATAATTGACCACACCCTGAATACCATTAATATTCAGCAGGGTGCCTGGCCGAGAAGATGAGTATCCTGCTTGTGCATAGTGGTAGTGCTGGACAGTAATTAAATATACGAATTATTCATTCTTTAATACTCACTTGCAGCTGATCTAATACTTGTTTATTGTCAGAACCAGGTTTTATAGCTCCAGTTATTTCCAGCAATCTATCAGCTAATGTACTTTTTCCATGGTCAACATGTGCAACTATACTGAAGTTTCTTATTCTTTTAACATCTGTTATTCTATCGGAACTATAGGAACGCCTCAGATACATGAAACCCCTGATAAAAAAGCTCATAGTAAATATTTATAAATTATATCGTCTTCTTTCAAGTCTATAAATCCGTCTTTACCTTTTAAGTGATTTATTAGAATTTAATAATTCGAAGCATTTTACAGTGTCTATAATTCTAAACATTTTATTTCCTTCATGAAATTCTATTTAATCACATTATTACCCTAATGTTTCTAATTATTTACAAGTTTTTAAATCTGATCAGCTGATACAAATGGATACAAAACATAACCTTTTAGTTTTAGAGTTTAGACTTTTAGTTCGATGGTAGGAGTGGGCGTTGTCGAACCGTTTCAAGAAACCATGAGACCATTTTGTGTTCCGCGAGGATGGAAGTTGATGGAACTGTTTTACGTTTCATTCCAAAACAGTCTTCGTTGCACAACTAGTCCTCGGATGGTCTGACCGGAATTTGCACTTAAAGGCTATGCAAATACAGTCTACAACTCAATATGAGCATTACGATTATGACGTCATCGTTCGTTCCGTTCGTCCGTTTGATACAATAAAATAACCTTTATTTCTTGACACCTTATAGCCATTATCGTATAAGACTACTTACTTATTATTTCGATCTTACGTCTCGTTCGCAACGCGGTGGTTATTGCAACAGATATACAAAAAAAATAATTCACTTAGTAAAATAATGTAAATACTCGTATGTATAAAAAAACTCTAAATGTATATAAAATCAATTGAACTTCTGGTATTAAATTCATTAGCAGCCAGTCCTAAGCCTGGAGGAAAAGTATGAAATATCATTCATAAATAATTTAAAAAAAAGGAAACGAAAGAATAAAATAAATTCGGCGAAACGAACGTCGACGATATCTTTATAAGTGTGATGTGAAGTTTACGTTTCGCGCTCGTTCGTCCGTCGTCATCCGTCGCTCGTCGCCAATCAATCAAACCAGTTGCGAACGATAACCGTTTCGAGGACTAGTTTTGCGGGTTGCGTTTCGTCGTCAAGGAATTTGACAACGACCACAACTATTCGATGCCATCGAATGTCGCCGTGACATTCGCGCCTTCTGGTGACAGGTATTTGACAGATGACTTATGTTCAAAAATCAAGTACCCTGTACCACGCACACAAGACCGTAAGTAAACTGATTACGTAAACCATAAATAAGGTGAATTAGGTGAGTACACTATGCTTCTTCATAAGCGACGCTGTGTTTTCGACAGGCTCATCATAGTATTTGGGTGTTTGCTAGGTAGCGTTAATGTTAAAATGTATCACTTTATTATTACAATACTTCATTAGTCTTCATATCTCGACGAAAATTGAAAAAATGTTATCGCTTTTTTTTATACTGGCGACATTTGGTATACGTTGTCAGTTCAGCCACGTCATTTTTGCTCGAATGAAGAGGTTGTCGAGTGTTGGTTTACTACGCGGCGTCTAACATAAGCTACGTTGTAAATCTATAAAAGATGAATATATTCCGCTTGCTCGCCGATCTATCCCACCTTCTAGCTATAATTATATTGTTACTGAAAATCTGGAAGACCAGATCATGTGCAGGTAAATTGAATTGTGCCGGCATGTTCGGTGATCACTGTTTGATTGATGTGTGTTTTAATGGTATATACTATTCGTGGGTTCTTTCTAGGAATATCGGGCAAATCTCAGATTCTGTTTGCGATTGTGTACACGACTCGGTACTTGGACCTGCTGACGACGTTCGTTTCGGCGTATAACACTGTTATGAAGCTTGTGTTCATTGCGGCTTCGTATGCAACTGTGTACTTGATGTACGTCAAATTTAGAGCCACCTATGACCACAACCACGATACCTTCAGGATCGAGTTCCTGCTTATTCCATCTGTGATCTTAGCATTATTGATTAACCGTGAATTCACTGTATTGGAAGTAAGTTCCTATTAAATAATGTCATTTGCTGCAGCTGATTTTTTGTAAAATTTTATGCTACCTGTGTAGGGTCCATTCACACAGTCATGTTGTCAAAGATGTTTGTGTGATGAGCCCCTGTTTGTATAAGTGTCTAATATTTAGAATTATATATAATTGTTTACAGCTGCACAGTTACTGTATCAAAAAACAATGTGTGTGTTATTCATTACATTCATACATTTTTTCTTACAGGTGTTATGGACATTTTCTATTTACTTAGAGTCTGTGGCAATCCTACCACAACTGTTTTTGGTTTCGAAAACAGGTGAAGCTGAAAGCATTACATCCCATTATTTGTTTGCACTGGGATCTTATAGAGGACTTTACCTATTGAACTGGGTTAGTACAAATTACATTACCTAGAGATAGAATGATAAAAATAATATGCTTAACTATAAAAACAATCACCTACACTAAAAGTGAATAATAAATAATAGCGACATTTTGCTTTTTGCAATTTATTTATGGGTGGTAAACCTTAGCTATGGTTACATTACCTAGAGATAGAATGATAAAAATAATATGCTTCTATAAAAACAATCACCTACACTAAATAAGTGAATAATAAATAATAGTGACATTTTTCTTTTTGCAATATATTTATGGGTGGTAAACATTAGCTATGGTTTTAATGTGATTATAAACTATAAGACAATATTAGAGCCCATGATATTATTTACGTTACTTTAATAAATCTATAATTATACAATCATAGTCCCAAACATAGAAGATATGAACAGGCTGAAAATATTACAATGAAATACATACATTCAATAAATTTATTTTATAATTATTTTTTTGGCATCATAACAGGATTTTTAATAGTAACACTTATAAGGTATAAAGTTCATTTGTTGGTATTCCTTATCATTAGTGTTTTAAATAGTGATAATATGTCTACAATAAATTAGTCACTGCCTAATAATACTTGATTAAGTAATTTTTGAGCAGTTTGAGACCACAATCACAGTACTAATTGGATATAAAAAAAAATTAACAACATGTACTATGTTACATAATAAAATATCATCGTTGCGCATGCAAAAGTAGCTATCTGTTTTTTACAAACTTTACAGGAGACAAAAAAAACATGGTTCAAATTTTCATAGCAGTTCGTTGTATGAATGTCACATGGCTACCATAACCCTTGTAACTTTTGAAATGTTTAATTTATCACATAGCTGTTTTTACAGTATGTATTTTGAAATAACGATTTAAACTGCTTAACAAACCAAAAATGACTAAATAACACATAGCAACTTTGCACGTGTAACAACTATATACTGTGTGACAGCACGGGTAACTGGTTGTTTAACACTTTCTTGTTAAACAACACAGAGTTTTCTGATGATGGGCCATATCTTTTTTTTACTACAAAACTCTTCGGACTCTTCACGCGACGTCACATGAAGGACCAAATTGAAGAGTACTGGGAACACTATGTCGTGTGATTGACAGTGAACATTATAATGGTCACATGCCCATGAACTGTCCATGGGCAACCACTTTCAATCCAGCCCAGGACCATGCAGCACTACACCATGTGAAGTCAGTCGTCCACATTAACCAAACAATTTGGAGTGTAAAAAGGACCCTATATCTAACCTAGATAATCTAGCTGTGTACCAAATTTTATGCAAATCTGTTGCAACTGTTTTTGCGTGTAAGAGTTGTTAACATCCATCTATCCATCCATGCTCACAAACTTTCGCATTTGTAATAGTAGTACAATAAATTACAGGTGGCATCACACATTTTCCTATGAAATTTGACAAGGCAGTTATTGTGTTAAGGTCATTAATCAATGTTAATTTACTTATGGCCAACTTCTTAAACAATTTTCTTGACAAAGTTTTCTTTTCCTATATTTCAGATATACCGCTACTTTGTGGAGGATCACTTCGAACCTATTGCTGTTGCAGCTGGTATTGTGCAGACAGTGCTTTACTGCGACTTTTTCTACCTCTATATCACTAAAGGTATTTGGTTTTATATTATGCAAGTATCTATTTCCTACTTTAATCATTGATCTTACTATTTGATATATATGAAGACTATATGAAGCCATAGGCCCGTTTGGTCAAATGCAATCAATCATATTATTAACAGTATAATATATTCTATACATTTGAAGTAACTTGTATACTATGTATATTGTTTCTTGTCTATATTAAACACATTTGCAGTGATGAGTTGCACTCACGTCCAACCTTAAGGGCGGGATTGTCGAAACGGCCGGTTTTTTATTCAATTTTGAACATAGTAATATTGTTTTTTTTTAACTGTGAAAAATATGTCATAGATAAACTTAATTGATTATTTTATGGTTCAAAACATGATATTCATAACTTCACTCGATCGAAAAAAATCACGAAGATACGAAAATTACATGAAAAA
Source organism: Erynnis tages (assembly GCA_905147235.1). Taxonomy (NCBI): domain Eukaryota; kingdom Metazoa; phylum Arthropoda; class Insecta; order Lepidoptera; family Hesperiidae; genus Erynnis; species Erynnis tages. Next base: position 6,843,745 of record LR990082.1, read on the forward strand.
TAGTTTACCACATTTAGAAGTATATTCAACGGATACTTTTTCAAATAAATGCCATATTTTTTCTTAGTATCATATTATATTATAATAGAGCGGTCCGCGCGCCTCGCTTCAATTTCCTGCCAGGCGTCATCGACGCTGCGTTTCCCCCCCGCTAGCGATCGTATTGTTTTATTACGTACACAGAACAAATAAAACAGTATGTGCATTGGAAGTGATTATATTACTTTATAACACAGTGTGACCTAAACCCGCAGTTTACGCACGCTTTTTCGTGATTCATAGTCCGAGAGTTGGTAGACATTTTTCGAGAAGTGTTCGATCATAGTCCGTGAGCTGGTAGACATTTTTCGAGAAGTGTTCGATCATAGTCCAAGAGCTGGTAGGCATTTTTCGAGAAGTGTTCGATCATAGTCCAAGAGCTGGTAGACATTTTTCGAGAAGTGTTCGATCATAGTCCAAGAGCTGGTAGACATTTTTCGAGAAGTGTTTGATCATAGTCCAAGAGTTGGTGAAATTTAGATTAAAATACACTTTCAAAATAGTAGTGTAAACGAGCTGGTTGCGCCAAATTTATCTTGGCTTTTATTTATCTTCACTAAAAATTATTTCTATAAGTAGAAAGTAAGCAATAATAATAATATATTCGAATTTTGGACTGTAATAATACGTATACTAATTACATTGACGGAAACATTATTATGATGGCTAAATGTAGATTGTGTGATATTTAAAAGCGGTAATTCATAACTACATCTTTTTTTCTGGCTTTATTCCCCATTTTATATCGAGTTTCTTATATATCCAACTTTAATATTTTATAGAGATGCACTGTCAAAATTAGATAAGTAATATAAATACGCTTCCAAGTATGTAATAAAATAATCCAATCGATTTCACCTCACTCAAATCAAAATCACATTTTGCGTTTTATATAACTGTGCCTTCAGTATCGAAAAACCAACCAAAAAATGTTCATAGATAATGTAATTGTAAAATAAACTAAAATAACGTAAAACATAGTACAGTTGCACTACTGTTAGAATTTTACTGGAACGCTCGCGCATCTCGGTGAGTGCGGCGCAAGGTCAGAGAGTTCATTTGCTCTATGCGAATCCCCGCGGCGCCACGCGGGGAGTGAGGTAGCGCTAAATACCTGCTACGCTCGACAATCCTATCCTTAAATAGGGTAGAAATGCTATATAAATAAACTAACAATGTACACACAACATATGAGTACATTATATAATATTCCTGTTTCAGTTCTGAAGGGAAAGAAGCTGCAGTTGCCTGCCTAGGCACCATTCTATCACTGGTGTGTCGAAGAACCATTGACAAAATTTCTTGTCAAATTGTTTTATATAAGTCAATAATTAAAAATATAACTACTTAATATTACTTCAACTTTTAAAGAATGGAATTGAATGTGCTAAACATATTTCTTGGTGTCATATTGTGATTGGAAAATTAAAAATAATTGCAATATAATAAAAATAATTAACTTATCAGCTTAATTTTGTCTGAATTAGATAAAAATATTGTCTTAGTTTTTCTGGTGAATTCATCATATTTTATGTGATGGCTTTGGAAAATTATGACATCAGGAACCCTCTTCTATAACATTCTTTAGTAATTCAAGATATTATACCTAAGATTGGTTGCATTTTTGCAACTCATGCATCTGCAAACACGTTTGTATTGTCAAATGCATTTTGTGATGAATTTAATGTCACTAAGTTACTTACCTTCTACCTTTCATCATAATATTTATGCTATAATTATGTGTAGTATTGACCTTATTAATGCTTCCAAAACTTAAGATTATGTACATATAAAATTATAATCTTTATTTACCAGACATTTTATTATCTTTTTGTTTGATCCTTGGATTATTATTACACCTATTTACTCTGTGTATTTGTTATTACTTGCAAACTTAAACCAAAAGTAGTATTAAACATTTTCAAATGCCATTGCTTTGACTTAAAGGCATTGATTTGAATGGTTTGATGAGTCTATTCCTTATTAATGACTTACATAAATAAATTAACACAGTAAGCTAAAACAGATATGGGCAAATGTTACAAGTGACAAATCAGTTGCGTCTTGAGTTTTAAATATCTATAATTATATCATTATGAAAAATCATTTATACCTGGGGCAATAATGATAATATAATCGAAAAATTTTCTTACAATTAATATCAAAAAAGATAAATGAGAACTGAATCTGAACTTGCAATCCAATATAACTAATAATTATGTAGATCAAACATTGTTTTTTTTACATATAGTGTAGTAAGATGATAGTGTAATTTTGCTATAAGGATTGGTAAATAAATTAAATTTAAAGTGGATATTTGTTTTACTTTTAGTGTTTACTAAATCAGTTTTTGTTTTATTAAAGTAAATATTTGTATGTAACGGATCTTTATATAGACATTGGCATGCACACAATTAATTCTTGTCTTCAAAAAAAATTTATATGGGTAAAGGATTTTAAAAACTTTTGGCGTTATATATTAATTAATACATATTATGTAGGTATGACACATAATATAATAAAGCGGTGATAGCCCAGTGGCTTAGAACTCGAATTGAGGGGTCTGGGTTTGAATCCCAGTGGCACGCACCAATGACTTTGTAATAAAAGTTATGTGCAATTTATAAAATTAAATATCACCTGCTGTTACGGTGAAGGAAAACATAGTGAGGAAACCTGCATGCCTGAGATTTCACAAAAAATGTTCTCAAAGGCATGTGAAGTCCACCAGCCCGCAGTAGGCCAGCATGGTGGACTAAGGCCTACATCCCTCTCATTGTGAGAGACCCGACCCTGTAGTGGGTCATAAATGGGTACTGACATGACATGTAGGTATGATTGAAACTTAAAAAAAAACGTAAATAAAAAGGGAATGAAATAAAAATAATGTCATAAATTAAAAAAAAACACTCATGTTAAATTGATCATTTTAAGCGCTATACAATTTTATGAGTTTTTATAACATTGTTAACATTTACTTAATTCGTAAAAATTAAGAGACCTTCATGTTAAACCTCTTATTTGTTTCATTTTAAAAGCTATTACTTAGTTTGTAAAAATTCAGATGAAAACACTATTACCGGTGTCCACACAGCAAAGTTGCATAATCCACAAAATCTGCCAAATGTACTTGTTCCTGTAACAGATGATGATGTGGATGAATAACAAATTTTGTTACAAATATCAATGTAGGTAGTTTGTTTTAATTTACTTTTCAAAGCTAAATGAAGTAAGTTTTTTAGAATATGTTTATCATCAGTTTCATTGTGGTCAAGTTCTTAGCAACTAGTAAAAGGTGCTGAAAATAACAGTGCAATAAATAAATTTCAGAACACTGGGTGTTGGTTGCATAGGTATATCCATGGTAATCTGACCATAGTATTTATTTAACTACAAATGACTAGAATATTGCTTCTTGAATTTTTAAACATAAAATTTTTGTACGACACAATATCCCTGGTCATTCATACTTCATATGCAAAGAAGTTTGCTGCATGCAAGCTACGTTTAACGTATAAAAGAGCCTGTATTACATTATTTACTTACCTTTAACATAGTGCTACTATTCATAAGATGTAATATTCCATTGGACAGTGTCACTTCAGATAATATTGCTGTGTAGGTTACTCCCATTTGTAAGTTTTCTTTTATCTAAAAATTGAAGTATTTACATTAAATTATAAAGTGAAATTAAAAATCTCCACCATTTCACAAATTTTATTGTAAAATAAATATCCCTAAAAATAAAATGAAGCATTGATAAGCAGCTCCAAGAATACAAATTAGGTGCCTTTGAGAACGTTTTGGGGACCTTTAAGGTTTCTTATTAATGTTTTTCTCCACCTTTACAGCAACTTTTTATTTTGTAAAAGGCACATAATTCATAAGTCGTTGATGCATGCCGTTCAAACCCAGCCTTATAGAGTAAAAGACCAAATTCTTAGCCTATATCACAGCTTATATCGCATATCTTCTAAATTATACAAGCTAGATAAATAAGAAAGATTTTAGCGTATATTGCACATTTAATTTATTACACTTTTTTTTGAATAAACAGCAGTTATTTGTATGAAAGTGAGTTGAGGCTACAAATGTTAAGTACTCCAAAATAATAAAAAACCCCAGTCTTATCGAGTGGTTTTTTTTATTATGGCACTTTAGTTAGCCTAAAAGTGACTTTTCTTCAAATTCAATCAAACTCAAATATCTCGAAAACCATTGAATTTTGGATAGAGCTTCACATAGCTTAAATGATTGCTTTTAGCTTATCTACACGCCTGTAGTGGGAATACTTCACATAACAAATCACCCTGTATATTAGTTTCATGATTATCAACAAAATATACCTGAGGTCCTAAAGCTAATGAAAAATTTGGAAGCCAGGTTCCAATTTTATTTGATATCAATTTGTGGAAAATTTGTGTTGCCAGCTCTTGTAATGTTAAGACATTTGTTTGATCTGAAAACAATCATTATTATTAAGCATAAACTTTAAAATCAATACAATTGAACATATAAAATTATGGTTGGTTTTTCCTTCCTTCCTTTCTTTCAGCCCTTGGCAGTCCACTGCTAGTAATGGGCCTCCCCTAATCGACGCCACTCCACCCGGTCCTGGACCCTCCGAATCCAACGGTTTCCCGCTGCCTTCTTCAGGTCATTAGTCCACCTGGTAGGAGGGCAGCCTGTGCTCCTTTTACCTAAACGTGGTCGCCATTTGAGGATCTTTTTTCCCCATCGGTTGTCAGTCCTGAGAACGATGTGGCAAGCCCATTGCCACTTTAATTTGCAAACTTTGAGAGCTATGTTGGTCATCTTCGTTTGTTTAGATTTCATCATTTCTGATTTTGTCTCATAGAGAAATACCAAGCATAGCTCTCTCCATTGCCCTCTGAGGGACCCTGAGCTTGTGGATTATTGTGGTTGGTTTGTAAAACAGTTATATAAAATGAAATACTGTCTACCTGTACAATCTAAAGCAAAAGATATTTTATATGGAGCCATCTTATTGTGGAGCCTCAAATATTCTTCTTTTGTACTATTAGTAGTAGCATCTAATAACAGAGTCAGTAAAGATTTTTCCAATGACATTGTGCAACAAAGTAGAGTAGAGTTGTCATCCATCTGAAAAGAATATCATCGATAAAAGTACAGTTCATTTTTATTCTCTTGTTTCATTTGCTAATAAACAATCTTGGTACTACTTTTTATTGAAAAAAGTTTAAAATAGCTTTAAAAAATAAATTATAGTTTCTAGAAATCTGTTTCTTTATTAAATGACAATTTGTCTTTAAATTTTATTACTTTGTGTCTGCATTATTTTTTAATGGAAATTAAAATAAAATAAAAAGGAATCCTTGTCAAGGTTTTGAATTGTTCTCAGTGTTCTATATAAATTTATTTCAATAATATCTTACAGTAACTGATGGAGCCACTTCAATTCTTTCTACTATCCACTGACCCCATTTAAAATTGCCTGATACATTAGCATGCATATTGTCATCTCCATATTTTATATCAATGACTGAAAATAAGCCAGGCGTTGTTGTAATCTGTAAAAATATTTTTTTTAAATATTTAATTATATCCATGCTACCCCTAGTTCAACCACAGTATTGGTGCTTCCTCAATTTAAGGGAGTTTCTATAACTTTAAAATCATTTATTACTTACAGAGCTCCACCAAAATTTCCTATACCTTTGACATTGAATAAAATATTGCATAACATCCTGTTGTGGTATTGCCACATTTAACTTCAATTCGGAGTTGGTTTTTATGGAGACATTCTCATTGTCATATTCAATAACAACTTCATGTATTTTATTTGGTAAACAACTATTAATATATCCATAGAAAGTGTTAGGTTTCTTGTCTTTCCTGTTTGCAATTTCCTTACTTAAGTATACAGGGAAATTCTGATGGGTTTTACTATAGATTGACAACAACCAATTCTGATAGACATTTTGTAGTATAATCTGATTGGGTTTTTCTAAAATATAACTAACACGATTTTTACTATATTGTTTTAATTTAAAGAAGGTTTTTAGTTTGAGGATTTTTTCAATTTGTGCTTTCATTATTCTTGGCCTTTACAGGGCTTGATTTTAATTCACTTTCTACTTCATGCAGAGGAATGTTTCCAGGGGGTGCAACAAAATAATCATCATCTGTTACTGATGCATTTTTCAATATATCTTTTTGACAGTTGCCTTGAGTCACTTTGTCTTCTCTTAAATACAGGTTTCTGAAACAAACAACATTTTTTATGGTCAGTTTTAAGGCCTTAGTCTACCAGGTTACAGACATTGACAAATATTTATTTATTTATTTATTTATTCCAGGCTCACCAACACAAGATACACAAAACAAGCACAGTATATAAACAAAAAAATACATATATCACAATTACAGGTGGGCACAACATGCACAATATTGACGCTCCTGTGTTTTATAATAATAACTACCTAATAATTATTTATTACAAACTGACTGACTATACAATATAAAAACATTAATAAAACCAACAAAAGCATAATTTAATTAAAATTCAATTCTTTAAAAATAATTTCTGAAAAAAATAAATAAATTTCATTCATTCAAATATTTCTATCACAAATAATACAATTGATTCTATATATTGATTTTACTTTTGTGGTCCAGTCATAGTCTAAAATAAATTAAAATGTACAATAATAAAATCTAATACAAAATCTAATAAAAAATGATACACAAAAAATTTTTTATGCATAAAGTGAACTTAATCATTTCAATTAATAATAATCACAATAATAAATAGTCTATACATATCTATATATATATATATAGTCTATACATATGTAATATTTTGAGGGAAATTAAGTTTTTCCATGTCAGGACACGCTTCTAAGTCCAAAAATATACTTTACAATTTTTGTCTGTTTATCTGTTTGTTTGTGCGCAAATCTCTGAAAGGGCTGTACGGATTTGAATGAAATTTAGATTGTTGTATAGGGGAAATTTTCTCCATTTTCACGCAATTAGTTCCACTCAGGTCATTGACCTTTGTAGTGAATAACAATGACAATTAGACATTTTTTAAAGATGGTGGATACAACTTTTTTGAATATATTGGTCATAGTCACCTAATTCATGAATTAAATCAGGCATTTTAGCCAGGATTTGTATAGTCTTTGGATTTTCCGCACTAATTATTTTTTGGAATAATTTAATTAAATTATATTATTTAATTAAATTTTTTTAAATATTCATACTATTAAAATAATAACAGGCCACAAGAATAACTTTATTAAAGAGTAAGAGATAACGGAGATGAATATGCAAATACTTCTCGATCGATGTACGTCTAACGGCAGTGTGAGCACCATAGTATTGCGAAGGTCGGGTAGTTTCTTCGTCCATGAAAGTATGTATACTCACGAGTTGAATTTGTACAAAAAAGACATGCAAACTGAGTGTGGCCTCAATTATGCTGTTAAGATTTGTTACCAGGAGTATAAGAGGGTTAAACGCCTAAATTAATAACTGATGTTCAGTTTATGGATTGAGAATGATACTGTTTGGCTGCCATCTTGGCTCAAATATTCTATATAATTTTTTAGTTAAAAAGAAAGTTTAGGCGATCCATAATCTGAAGATCAGTTATTAATTTCCGGCATAGTGTATTTTAAATTCTACATATCAATAATGAAAATTATTTCAATTTACGTTTCCTGTTATTATTATACATATATTTTGTTTGTTTGTTGTAATCAGTCAGACGTTTGTTTGATAGTTGTAGAAAAATTCAGAATCAACACTTACCTATAATTCATACTAGTTTGCTAAACTTACCATTTTGCGAATTTTTTTACTCCTGCTTTCATGTCGCCATACTGAGTGATCGATAGACATTATTTTTTGTGAAGATATTTGAAGGAAAAGTGACATAGGCATCTTTTTCTAGTGTTTTTTATTTTTCATTCACATCAAAACAGGTTTTACAATTACAAAACAGTAATTGCCTAATACTAATTAAGCATATTGATTCATGATTGTAGTTCACGCGGACGAATTCGCGGGCAAAAGCTAGTATAAAAATAAAACTTACTCATTTTCTAGCACTGAATACAGTGGTTGCACATTTTCTGTGTGTATGTGAAGGATCTTATCAGCAAAAGAAATAGAATCTTCTAAAATTTCAACCCCTTCTTTAGTATCACATTTGACTAAAGAAAGCCTTTCTAGAAGAGATATTGTATTTGCATCTACTTTAACCGTATCTTGTTTCTTTTCCAAAGTTATCACTGGTATTAGAGGCACTTTTGAACTGTATTGTCTTGCAACAAGATGCGCATATTTAGATAAACTGTAAGTAGTGATAGCTAACCTGTATTTCATAATTAATGCTTTTTATATTCTATTTACACTCTTACTGGATAGATTATTGAAACAATATAAAAACTACACACACTATCTAATACATAATTTATATATTGGCCTCAGCCGCCCAAGTTTCCTTTTTGAGAATTATAATTTTTAATTGAATTTTCTCAATAATCAATTAATAATTAACTTCATCAGTTAGTTTTTAACTTTTTATCTAAAGAAATATTTTAATGAAATTTACTGACAACCACTGACAAATGACAATAATTTGACAAGTGAATCAGACACATCGACATCAATGCAATTTTTTAAATTTACGGCTTTAGTGTGAAACCTTTCAGCTTATCGTATTTAAATTACAATAATAATTATTATTGATTTAATAATGTTACATCTATTATTTTATAATGGTTGAGATTGTTACTCAAACATGCTGGTCAGTCAGATCAGATATTTTTGACATGGTCATGACAGCTAAAGGCCTAAAATTTATTAATCTGGTGTAAATACTGCAAGAGGTTATGAAATTATTTTGAAGAATAAAACAATTTTATATAATCAAGTAAGTAATTAAATCCACATCTAACACAGTCATTCAGTTCAGTGGCAGGCTAAAATTTAACCTCTCACTCCGGGTTTGGGTCTATTTCGATCTAAATACCGGTGTTCTAGTATTTTTGGGCAAAGAAGTTGTCTTCCTTGTAATTTATTTACTTTCCGCTGTTGGGTACTGCCAACTTTCTAAGTTTCTATACCAGAAAGAGGCTTGGTTAGAAGCCAGACAGGTCAACTGTCGAATGCTGTCACCGAGCTATGTATAGCGTGTGAATTAGCTCCTAGGGATTAGAAGTTGCAAATTTATTTCAATACAATTTAATAATAATAATACTATGGTTTTTTCAGTCAAAATGAAAAAATATGCACGTAACATACTGTACGATAAGTTACACAGAGGAGTTGTATTGTGTTGTGTGGGGCTCACATTATATGGAACTGTGATTGTTGGTGACCATGTCTATCGGTACTTCAGATACGTAAGACCACAAATGAAAGCCGCTAAAGAAGCAGCAGAAAGAGAATTATTAGCTGAGGGCTCTGCCGATAAGATTATTTAATATGTAATGTAGTTTCTAGTGAAAGGTTAATTTGTTAAGCGTAATATTTATTAGAAAACATGGAAAAAAATAAAATGTGAAATCAAAGTAATGTTTTATTTATAACTAGTTTGCAGCAAGTATGCTCCACTTGGACATGTATGAAATGGTTTCTTCTGCCTTTGCAATCTTCATTAGATCATCTATTTCAAACTCCGTTTGAAATAGCTGAGCTGCGGCTGATCTGCTGAGCGGCAGCCAGTCAGGACACTATAGGGGAAGTTGAGCTGGGCAATTGTTAGAGGCAATAGGAAGGGGCAGATATATTGAAGGTGCTGCCTTCAATATCTGTATTGAAGGTGCTGGGTACTGTTTAGAAGTGCTCATCTTTTTAAAGTTGGCCTATATCCTTAGCTTCAGTGGTGTCAAATATTTATTTTGCCTTGAGAGATGACACGGCTGGATCTGGTCTTGCAGCTAGTGGAACTTATTGCTTAACCTTTAGACAGTGTGGCATATCAGATAACAAGACAATTTTCCTTGTCTTAAAGAACTGTTGGAGGTTGTAAGTGGATTGCTGCTTTAGAAGATGAAAATTGTGTCTCTGGCAACAATAAAATAATACACCATTCAAAATAAATGTAATGAGGTTGGTGGACACTAGCTTTTCTTAAAAAAATGGTCCATTACTCCTATAAACATATAAATAAATATGAGTAGGTACCTCCGTGGAGTGATAAAAGGGAAAGAAAGAAATTAATAAAAATTCTACTTGTACCGAGTGCAGATATATTTTTATAAGTACATTTGTATTTTGGTAGGTAGTGTTATAAAAAATTTTACATAAACGATGTGTGCAAAGGGTGTATAGGGGCATGTTGACTGTTGATACTATTTTTGAAATAAATACAAAATACTTTAAAATTCCAATTTTAATGACAATGATACAATTTATGGGGGCATCCTTTTAAGTAAAGATTTACCTGTGTCAGGATGCCCCGCTCTTCTATATCTATAGAAGAGTGGGGTTATAATAAACAAAATAAAATGTAATAAGCCTTTAATTTTAACATTACTCAAACAAATGAATTCCTACAGCAATGGTTACTTTAAACCCCATAACACCCTGTATATTATCATTAGGTTTTACCCGTAATAAATGAATCATTATAGGTACCTACTATTATAAAACCAATCATATTATGGTTTGTTATAATAATATTATTATCTAACATTTTAAGCTACGAATATGTAAAATTATGTGAACTAGGTATATGATTACAAACTTTAAATAGCACCAAAAAAAAACTAGTTTGACGAGGCTTTATTGTTGTAAGACTAATGCGAGGTGGCGACTTTTAATAGCTGGCAGGTATGTCCTTGAATAAATCCGCATACATTTTAGTAGGTAAGTAATTTATTCAATCGATTGTGTGAGGTGTTTTGATTTACCACTTAATTTTGAATTTTCCATTAATATAAACCGTACCACTTTGCCCTATTAGAACTAATATTACATAAAACACAGATAAGCATTATCACAACACTGCTTGTATTTTGTTTTTATATTTGTAGGTAGGTACTAGCTGACCCGGCAGGCTTCGCTCTGCCAATTAATAAATAATTTGACTATCCAAAGTTTTTTTGAGTCCCAAACTTTCACCACCAAGTCCGTTGCGAAAATCCAAATTACTTTATCACGTTGGTTACAATTTACAATGAAAAAGCTCTAACAATTAAAAACCAGCACTCGATTCCAATTTTACATTTAGAATGACAACCTATATTCCAAATTTTAAGTTCCTATAGGTAATATACTTAAAGAAGTAATTTTGGTGTCGCGTTAATGTTAGGTCCGGATAAACGATTTTATTCAATACTGACATTTTAAAAACCGCAATATTTTTTGAATGGAATATCCGATTTCAATCACTTAAAAAGTGTTCTCTAGGTACTGAAATAACTCTAATTATGAGATACAATTTATTTGGATAAGGGTTAATAATTAGGCACTAATAAAGTGGTCTAGATTCTAACGGTGATATTTTTTACTTTTAACCTGTAAAAACTGTCTATTGTGACGTAACTGTGATATTTAGATATTATGCCATCGCGGACTTTATTGTAGACAATAATGTGCTCTACAAATGTGTAGTACGTTATTTTGATCTATCTCGTAGGGTTCAGCCAGCGTTTGCAATATAAGCGCAAAAAATGGGTTTATAATTATTACAATACGACATCACATTAGAAACTTCTAAAATTATATCAGTGTTCTCTAAGTATATTATGCATTTTATATACATATAAACCTTCCTCTTGAATCAATATCTATTAAAAAAAGGCATCAAATCCGTTGAGTAGTTTTAAAGATCTACGCATACAGACAGACAGCGTGAAGCGACTTTGTTTTATATCTACTAGGTATGTAGTGATTTGCATTTTTTGTTTTAATGTTATATAATATTGTATTTAAAACAACGATAACAATATCTTATCGTGGTTTATAAGTTCGTAAATCATTAAACAACGTTTAGTTACGAGAAAATCGCGCATGCCTCAAGATGCCGAATGAAGTGCTGCGAATTAAATTCAACAATGGATTAACGTGTCCTATTTTAGGACTCGGTACTTGGCAGGTGAGAAATTCATATTATTATTATTTGTAGTGTCTGCACATTCACAGGTCCAAGAAAATTGGACCTGGGCAGTAAGTTTGCGCGGGGACACAGGTCCAACGCGTAGAGGCCTTTTTGACTCAATTTAATGTTGTGATGGGGGACATATGACAGATACCATCCTCGACCGCACAATCTATCTAAAAGATTGTCCCGGGATCACCTGCCGTTTAGATAATTAGAAGAATAATCTAACGTTAGGCAGGTGGTGACTCGCCGCCCACTGGACGGGCCCCCACTAAGTGGCGCATGCCGGAGGGCAACATTGTTGTGGGCGGCTAGGGGGTGTCGAGAGGAGCGGCACCGATTTCACCATGACGGGGGTGTTAGCCAACCGAGAGTGGATTTCTCCATCCCGGGGGCATTAACCAACCGTGAGCGAGTTTCCTCGTTATTACGCCATTACTTACATTACACTTCTGTAATGTAAGCTCCACCGGGCGGCTCCACTCTGGCCGGCCAGTTAAGGCAAGCCAGAGGTGGATGTCTGTTCCTCTCGGTCTCCACTCCGCCTATCGGAGATGAGGAACAGGGGACCTCTCCTGGGAGCACTCAGGTCCGCTACTCACCAAAGGCTCGCCACAAGCCCCCCCTGCGGGGTTATTATTATTATTATTGCAAATCTCAAGGCTAGTATCTACATATCTACACTAAACAATTTACTGGTTTGTTGTTGTTTATATTCTAAATTGGAAATAATAATATACGTACTCGATTAAACTGTTACATTCTACTCGGTTTAAATACTAAGTATTACCATGTAAGTGTGTACATATTAGATAGTAAATTCTAAATGGAAATGTAGGTTCCACTAACGATATCTAGTACCTACCTACTAACCGAAAGATCCAGATGGCAGTCGTAATGGTAGGTAGGTTCCGTATGAACTTCAACTGAATTATACCTACTTATGTATTATTATGAGAAAAGTTTCGTAAAATGTTTCAAAGGAAAATAGTCTGTTTTTACATAATAACTATATATATTTCCCATTTAAATGCTTATAAGCTTGTGATTTTCAGTCGAATCCTGGCGAAGTTGCTCAAGCCGTAATCGATGCCATCGACGTGGGCTACCGTCACATTGATTGTGCGTACCTTTATGGTAATGAGAAGGAAGTCGGTCAAGCGATAAGGGACCAGATTCAAAAGGGAATTGTAAAAAGGTAACTAGTTATTAATATTTATGTATGGTTCTAATTTGTTCTAGCTATGTAAAAAAATGGTGCCTTGTACACGATTCGGGTGTTTGTTTTTATTATGTACCTATTAGGTACTTCGTTGCTTGTAAAACTGCATTTACGTAAGTAATAAAATCTACAAAAGTAAGATTAAATGTGTCCAAGCAATATGTAAATATTGTGAAAAAAATGCTCCCTGATGTTGATTAAATAAGAACAACTTTTTTTATTACTTTTAAATCTTAAATGTTATCTTTTCGGAATCAGAGTGAATTACAGATATTTTTAAAATAAAGTTCCATAATTCCATAATACAAATTTTTTGCAAAAGCTTCTTTCAAACATCTTATAGTAGTAAAATTCATACTTTTAAGTAGGTACCTAATGTTTAAACTCTTCTCTTTCACACCAATAGGCCTAGGACTATAAAATTTAGTAATTTTGATAGATAATGGTCTCCCCTATTACTTACCAGCTTTCCGTTGGTCCACTGATTACGGGATACCCTGTATAGGTAATTACAAAAGGACCTTTTCTGCCTCTTTACATGTTTGTACAGAGAAGATCTCTTCATCACCTCGAAGATATGGAATACTTATCACCGACCGGATTTGGTGGAAACGGCAGCCAAAATGTCATTGTCCAATCTAGGCTTGGAATATTTAGATCTGTACCTGATTCATTGGCCTATGGCGTATAAGGTAAATATTCATCTAAGTACGTAATCCTTAAAATAATGCTCGACTGATAACAATTACATTAAAAACTGCAATCTTATTTACTTACTACGCAAAGACGTGTCAAACATTTAGTTCCCACTATTCGGTAGTGATTTTAGAAGAACATTTTATGAAGAAAATATTCTTATTTTGTAGGTATATAGGCACATTTATGGGATTCCTACAGTATCTAATAATTACAATATTATTGTAGGAAGGCGATGACCCATTCCCATCAGATGCAAGTGGAAAGGTAATCTACTCTGATGTGGATTATACTGATACATGGAAGGCCATGGAGAAATTGGTAGAAAATGGCTTGGTGAAGAGCATAGGACTTAGCAATTTCAACTCAAAACAAGTAGATCGAGTACTTAAAGTGGCCCAAATAAAACCAGTCACAAATCAGGTAAGATCAATTTTGTTGCTTTATAAATTTGCAGACTAATAATATGTACTTATAGTTGACCAGCATATTATTTCACTCATATTATCTAAATTTTCTTTATTTGTCGATCTTTGGTCGCACGCAAGGTCTGATACCTATCTATTTCCACACTTGGTCTCTCGGACACTTATAGCAAATATAGTACCTACTAAACTAAAAGTTTCTATTTTACAGGTTGAATGCCACCCATACCTAAACCAGCAGAGACTGTTTGACTTTTGTGCACAACGAGACATCACTCTTACTGCGTACAGCCCATTGGGCAGTCCCAACCGACCTTGGGCCAAGCCGGGTGATCCCTACCTGTTCGATGATCCTAAAGTAAAATCAATTGCAAACAAATATAACAAGTCGCCCGCACAACTTATGATCAGGTATGTATGATATCACTACCTCTTAACATCGGTTACCTGGCGTTCAAAGGATGTTTTTAGTGTGCCCAAATGTTATTATGATCGAGGTCACCTTTATTTTTTTTGTGTAACTTTAGACTTGATCCAATGTGCAGTTCTTTCAAATACCACATGTAGGTAATGAGTAAGTTAAATGATCCAGTTCCCTGTTGAAATCATGCAGTACCTATCTCCCTACTGGTAAACTAAGGATTGACGTTATAGTTAAATAGTACAGTGAAGGGATCAATTGTATCATCATTAGATAACTTGTAAATAGAAGCACATACAAGGTCAAGATTTTTTGTTTCACTATCATGCTACGTGTAGTACGTAGATGTGACTACTTAAGTAGAGTTGATTGTGTATGACTGCTTTTACTTAGCTACATAGATCGCATTTTATCTAGCATGTAGAATAAGTTTACGATCAACTTGATCTTTATTGTATAGGTACAAAGAAGTACACAGTAGTCTATTTCTTAAGTCATTATAACCATCAAGTTGTAATTTTTAACCCCTAACTTAAAAGAATTGTATTATTTAAAAGATTTGTCCTATTTTGTGCTTTTTGGTAACTATATTTGGTCGACATTAACTAGGCGGATAGAGTAAATTGCAATATAATTATGCTCTGACACCTGTTGTAAGAATTAACTTGAGTTATGGGTAACTTGTGTAAACCGTGTGTGGGTGTGGGGGTGTCCATGACTTATTTATTTTATATTTTTCTGTTTCCATAGCAGTTCCATATAGAGACGACACTTTTTATTTCAAATGTATCTATGTTTTAAGGTTTGCCATCGACCGTGGCATCATTGTCATCCCTAAATCCGTAACTAAATCACGTATCGCAGAAAATTTCAACGTGTGGGACTTCAAATTGACAAAGGAAGATCTTGAAGTCTTAAAAAGCCTTGATTGTAATGGTCGACTAATCCCTCAATCAGAGTGAGTATTGATCAGTCAAGAAAATGTTAATACCAAAATTGAGAGAGGCGGCAATTTAGGATACAATTGCTGTTGTAGGTACTTGTTACACACGCTTGTGATTATTATGCCAATGGACGTTGTTTTTCGCTTACAAATCACATTGCTTTGTAAGAAACTGTTTTTCCAGGTTTTTGTTACAGTTAGGTACTATTTTATGGTGAGCATATACCAAGAGCTGATTACAATTCTGCAGCGGTGATAGCCCAGTGGCTTAGAATTCGACCTCGAATCGAGGGGTCCGGGTTCGAATCCCAGGGGCACGCACCAATAACTTTGTTAAAAAGTTATGTGCGCTTTATAAAAATTAAATATCACCTGCTGTTACGGTGAAGGAAAACATCGTGAGGAAACCTGCATGCCTGACAGTTCACAAAAAAAAAATGTTCTCAAAGGTATGTGAAGACCACCAACCCGCAGTAGGCCAGCGTGGTGGACTAAGGCCTACATCCCTACATCCCATCCCTCTTTTTGCGAGAAGGAGATCCGACCCTGTAGTGGGTCATTAATGGGTTACTGACATTCTGCCTTCTCAACTTTAACAACTTCAAATCTTCTCCTTAATATTTTGAAAGCATTGGGTACCTACTTCAGTTGTTTTAATGTTTCTACGGCCAGCTAATTTGATGTAAGTACCGGGGTAAGTGACAGGGTATTAAAAGTAAGCAGTTCGTGCATAGTTAGTTTATAAACAATACATTGTAATTTACCTTTTGAGCTGTATTTTAATTTATTTGAATTCTTTTATTTAAGGCTGTAATATGGCCAAGGTAAAAACTTTTGGTTTCATTTTTCTGAATTTTATTAAGAATACAATCGATGCGAAATTTACTCACAACGCTTCTTATTTATTCCTCAGGGGCCGACAGCATAAGGATCATCCTTTTGTCAACGAAGAATTCTGAAAATATCGTTTTGATCTTTTCCTTTCCGACGGAATCATATCTTTTCTCAATTATGACGCAGTTGGGATAATAAAACGTTGACTGTTACTGTTAAGTGTTTTATTTCAGTTACATATATCCAGTCTATAAGTACCAATTTCAACGCCCGTACTTCTATTTATTTTGATTGAAAATGCAAATGAAGTCTACAGTACAAATTTGATAGGTGGATTAATGAGATTTTTATAATAAGACTAGCTGACCGCGCAAACGTTGTTTTGCCATAAATAGGGGTTCGTGATAGAAGGGTGAAAATTTAGGGTTGCATGTATTTTTTAATGCCACATTTTTGAAAAATAAAAATAAAAATTGTCCAAAAAATAAATAAAAATATTAGGAGTGGACAACCCTTATCACTTAGGGTATGAAAAATAGACAGTAGCCGATTCTCAGACCTACTGAATATGCATATAAAATTTCATAAAAATCGGTCAAGCTTTGGAGGATTAAGGTAACCAAAACTGTGACATGAGAATTTTATATATAAGAGAAGATAAAATGGTTAGATTGTATGTACCTATAATTCAAACAATTTAAACTCCAAATAAAAAAATATGGCGAGCTATGAGGAAAGTCATTTTTGAGAATGGGCATTCAGGCGAAACTATCGGTGTTTGTTTGAAAAAGGTAGGCAAAAGGCTTTTAGTGGGCAGAGTGTTTCAGAGAGCGTTAAGTGCCTACGTGAACAGACAGCCGTCACTCCGAACGAGGCAATATCCGGACAAACCATTGTTGCTCTCGCTGATCACGGGGGAATTGATAAAATAAGATACAATCACATTAACAACGTTTTATATGTAGCTACGTCTCGGCTTCTATTTGCATTACATAACTATTTGCAAGAAAGATAAACGAAATAACTCCACGGTAGATATATTTAAATAGATTAACATTATCCACAGCTTAACTAATGAAATTTTATATGCATATTCAGTAGGTCTGAGAATAGGCTACTGTCTATTTTTCTTACCCCTAAGTGATAAGGGTTGTCCGCACCTAACATTTTTATTTTATGTTTTGGACAATGGAGTTTTTGTATGTATGTCTCGCCATGGGCTCAGATAAGAAATTAAATGTCTGTATATTTCTTGAGAAACAAATAAAAAGGTAGTTACCTACTAGATACTATGAACATACCGCAGAAGATAATTACTTAACGAGTAGGTATACAAGCATAGAAAACAGAATTGTGTTTTCATATGTACATATATCTACGAGTAACTACTGCTCTGATGTTTTTAAAATTTGTTAGCGTAAATGGCAAAACTTCTATAAATGATGACTTTAATTTATACGGATTTTTCCATGAACCTACCGAGATAATTCCTACAAGCGCTGAACTCGAAACAATCAGTGTATTCACTTGGATTTTTTAAATGATTTTTAAAAAAGCAGGATCCAAATGCCAAGCTTAGTTTCCTTTCCTTCCCTATAATATTTTCCTTATATTTCCAATCGTAAAATGTCGTAGGTTTTCTTCAGATAAGAAAGTAATATTGTTCGACGGGCAAGGCAGCTAACTGGTGTGATCCATCACAGGTAATTGCGCTTTCTTCAGCAGGTCCGCGACGGCAGGATGACCCGCGCGACCCACCGCCCTCTCATTTGTTACTTGCGTGTGGAGATGGAGAGTAGGGTTAGCAATCCCGATGCTTATATAAAATCTTGGAATCTGCAAGATTCCGTAGAGGTATTCACAATTTTTAATTCTTAAACTCGTTCTGGTAGGTATTTGCGGGACACCATGTGTCGCCATAAGCTTCGGCAAAGTTCTTTAAATTTATTTAAAACTTCAGTGTTTTAATAGATCGCTTGAAATAAAATCTCACAAAGCCCACAATAATAGGCATTCGTAATCTTGCTACATTTGGAAATATGATATAGATATATGTGGGATCCCGTTATCCCCAGGATTAGATTGGGAGCCCTAGTGGAGACCCCATCTATATTTTACATCAATGGAACAAGGTTAAATGTACACATACATTGCTTTGTTAAAATAATATAAATAGACATTTTTATCTTTCTGTTATCGTTATGGCACTCTCGAGGGCGTAATCAACCAATATAAACATTGAAGAGATTTTTTAGTTCAGAGATAACGGTCCAACGCCATTGAAAATAATAATGTTCTATGTGTTCAAATAATTTCTTGATGTTTTTAATACATATTAGCAAACATAATAGTAAAATAAAATAAAAACAAAGGCTTTTATTTCCAGCGTTGATAACATACACCGTAAGTAATTTCCGTTGAATGATTTGGTAAATGGATATAAGCTGATAAGACAGTTCTCAAAAATCACACTGAGTAGGTACCATGATTGTATTTTTTGCATTTGGCTTTATCACCTTAAAAATGAAATACGCTGACCGTTAAAAAAACCTAACATAAATATAAACTAAACTGTATACCGAAAAACCTGTAGTATCCGGATAAAAACGTAGAAGTACACGCCGCGTTAAACGTGGAGAACATTTATTCTAAAAAGAAATAGCAGCTCGTTTCGCAGAGGTCGGCTCATTCCTCGCTAGGGTTGCCTCTTAGGTATTCCGGAGGAAATCAGCTTTAAATTCCATAACCTCCGCCCTAACGATACTCGCAGATAAATCAGCTTTAACATTTTAAATTTATTCGACTGTTCACTATATAAAATTATTCAATACTTTAAAGTATACTTATACTTATACTTTAAAGTATTGAATAATTTTTAGCTAGGTAATGTAAAAAAGAAAAACAGTTAAATGAAGAATTAAATAACAATCAGCAGAAATAAATCTTAAAGTAGTTATATTTTCCCGTCCTCTTTAAACTTGAATTCTCTATAAAATTTCGTATTAAAAAAACCATAAGTTTGGATTAGATATCTGCCCCTGTGTAGGAATTTACCCACATTTTTTGCGATACATTGCAGCCCTACACTCTACCCGTGCACTCACTCGTTAGTGAATTCGGTTATAGTCCCCGTTCAAAGTTTGTATGCTCTCGTTTGACGGATGTCCAAAATTCTGACTTTGACGCTGATTTTGCAAACTTTTCGAGAATTTTTGTCAAAGTAAGTCAACCATAACATGTGAGATGTAAAACACAACTTCAACAACACTATTTCATAAAGTCTATAAAATATTACCTAATATCTAAAAGCTACCTAATAGCTAATAGCTTATATCCCCACAGAAGAATCTAATCCTTACAAAATAACAAATAATTGATACACCAACAATCATAATAGGTATACCTAATATTGTGATTGCTGTTGTTCATCATGCAGGGAACTAATATTCAGCGAACTAACCCAGCTGAAGTGGGTCCCAGCTTTACCTAACTAGCTTTTTACGAATCGCTTAACTATGATGGGTCTTATTACCTACTTATTTACTAACTATGGAGCTAATAGAAATGTTACGCAAATTAAAATTTTAGAAAATTACAGAACAATGCCGCGAAATAAAAATCCTAAATCTAACAAAGTCTTGGACGGAAACTGGTAGCAAATAAATACCTACTTAAGTCCTGACTACAAAGTCTCAAAATGTTATTTTATTGAGACTAAGAACTTCACTCAACCGAGATTAATCACAAATTCTAATATTGCATAGACGTAATGAGGTAGACAAGAGAAATGAATAAGTAATAATCAAACAACAGGGAAGATGGCCAATTGGAGGACTGAAGCAATTACGCGTGATGGATCGTTCAACTTTCTCTGGGAATGAAATGACCCGATGCTTAATAACGTCTTGTTTCTTTCCTACAGATTTTTTGTAATTTGTCACTACGAAAGAAGCGAGAAGTCTCGTTAAACTGAGTACCGAAATTTTATGAATTTTCAAGAGCAAATAATTTAGCACTTCAATTGCGCGTTAAGATTATAAGTTCAGAGTTTTACGGAATTGTTGATGGGAATGTTGGACGATTATCTACGGAGAATTTTATTTTCGCTTTTGTTTAAGATTTTTTTTAACACCTACATCATCGATATACGTGGGTCACGTTATAAATATATCACTGCGAAGGTTTTGTATTTTAGCTTGTATTTAATTTTCTATTCTGCAAATGGTGTCTAGCGAACAAACTTGACACGGACTTTGCAAAGTCATTTATCAAGATGTCAGGAATTTACGAAGCGAGCACGTCACCAACCCGCCAGAGAATGCAATTGGCCTCAGCTAATAAAATAATGGAAGTAAAAATCCATGTTTCGCATTATTTGGTTGATTTATAAATCCCCGAGCAGATTAAGTCCTGAAATTTTAGCTACAAAAATGTAACGTGTAGGTAAAAGTAATATTTTTACATTAACGAGCTCAATTCACGTTGGTCGTAAAATGGCTAAAACCGATAATACGATATAACATACTGCTTTATAAACGCAACAGCTTGTGAGTATGGATATGGAACATATGAACGTTTGTTACCTATGACTTTTGCGTGAAGTTTTAATCTTCAATTTAATTAATCTTGGTTGAAATCCAATCCAAGTGCATCCATCCAAGCATTAGTACCTACCAATACTTAGTCGCAAGTATGCCTTATTATCTTTGCTTGAATTTTTCTATTACCTGTGACCTACGCATGCCTCAAGACTTTCTAGATAATTAAATTTCAATAGGGTCAGATAAACTTCAAAAATTAGGGAAGTGCTGTATAAATAAGGAAAATTACTAAATTTAGCAATGCTTGGTTAAAACTGCGACCCTTTTCCTATGAAAAGACGTAAATCTCTATAGATTACCAATTGACAAGCGATCAGTTTTTAACCGCCTGCGAGGATCATCTGTGCTGAGTTAATCGAATGTGATTAACAGATCCCCTCATGCCTCCATAAACCAATTAACGAGCTGATAATCACTTTGAGACCTTTGTTACATAAACTTATATTACAACGCCAAAGACGTAATTAAATACAAAAATATTAAATTATCTTATTAACGATGTAAAACACGATTTATCTTATGTATACATATGTTTTCTTTGCATTGAATGGCTTAGATACAATTTTCAACCTAGCCGATGGTTACCCAGTTCTCATTTTGCCTAGACGAGGTAGTAGGTACATTTGCGGATTATTTTCCCCTTCTCTTCTAATGAAATGCGTAAATAAATTATTTTGTAGATTATTGCGTTTTACTTGTTTAATTTAACAAAAACTTTCCATCAACCTATTTCCGTGGCCTGTCATTAAATACGGAAACCAATTTCCTGTTCATTTAATATTAATGTAAACACTCCTTTAGTTTCACCGTTACGATTTTTTGGTAGGAACTTAAAAAGTAGTTATTTCTTACTTCAATATTAATATGCGTCTATTTTTGTGGTTACGGACTAAGTAGCAGTATTGTTTGTCATACTTTACGTTTCTGAGGAAAAAAGTGATTTTCGTGTTACGCCTGTGTACTCTACCTAGTTCCTTACATTCCATAAAGGGGTAAGATTATGAATGCGGCTCACAATACGTGGATTCCTCTTATTGCCTGAAAGCGACCCTTGTCAGAGGAGATTTGTAAACGAAAAAGCCTCTAATTTGGGTTTGTGTTTTGACATGTCATCTAGGAGTTGAGTACGCCATTGACTTGGCTCGTGGTATAAGAATTATCATATTTCATTTAGGTACTTACTGTAAATAAAGTCTAAAAAACATTTTGTAGCTTTGCATTTTATGTAATTACATATTCCATGTTTATGTTAAATAAATTGAAATCTTTTAGTAAAAACTATTTTATCTATAAACGCCATCATCACTTGTAGACTTGGCTGAATTTTGAATTTGAAAAAATTAACAAATATAACATTCATAATCTGAAAAAGAGGCAATATTTTAATTTACAAAAAAATATTTTTTAAGTTCTCATATTATGTATATTCATCGGCAATATTCAAGTATTTAATATTTTTACTGTCTACTTCATTGCTTATCTCCTTCATTGTGCCATACGCACAGTTAGTAGTAGTAGTAGTACGAGTATAGTCCACTTTTCTCTTACGGGTCTGCTGGATGAGATTCCTTAACGGAATAAGTTTCCTTTTATATATTTGTGTTTTTGTTTACTTCTGTCTTTATTTGTGTGCACAATAATATATGTGCACACTGCACATAAATAAATTTAAAAAGTAATCAATTTAAATTAAATTATGGACATCTGTAGAAAATCAATGCAATACAAGATTTAACGTTTTTACGTAGAATATACAATGATTTAACACTTTAATGGAGGCGAGGTTCAATATAGTGCTTATGTCAAATAGAAGATTAATTCTAAATTAAAAGGAAAAGGCAGAAAGTTGTGCAACTCATTCATCTCACGGCATCTGTTACGTCTATCTTAATAAGGCGACACAACAATATATAACAAACCAAATTGTACATTTTTTCAGTTAACAAATCCGCCTTGACAAGGGTTCTGGAATCTTTTTGGGAAAGAACAAATAAGATAGATATTACTGTAAATCCTGCAAGATTACGATTGTTTTTCGATCACTATCTGTATAAATGGAACGTCGCATGAAAAATTTATCCCTACTTATAGATATAAGTATCTTATCTCTGTTGACGGAATAGATAAAATAATATAAGAAGATATATTTAACTTTAACTCTGTTGCAACTAAACATTTACCCAACCTCTGTTAGTTTAAGAAAGGTCTTTGAGACTTCCTAAGCTGTAGGATTTAGAATGTACATTTTTGAAGAAATAATTCATGTCGTGCGTACTAACCTTGAGGTTGAAAGGGTACATATGCCTGTGGCTCTAGCGATGAAATTTTTAGTTACCCTCGGGGATCTACGCGGATGAGAGTGGCCTTTATGTTAATCCGCCGGTAAACTGGGTGTTTGCAATGTCGAGATAGTTTGAGAAACATGATATTTACGTGAGCGTCTATTTCTTTTAGTGTTCTGATAATGTTATAGTAAATAGGTACTACAGTTACTGTAATACTAATACTGTTACGGTTTAATAGCCTACTGTAATAGCGTGAACATATTATGTCTAGTAAAGAGGATCCTGAATTCCAAATAGGTGACTTGGAAAATATTTGATCATTTACCTAGTTGAGCTTTGTGTGATCGGATAGAGCTGGATCTATCTATAATAAAATATAATATAATCTATCTATAATATTGACATGTATAGGATTGGGTATAGTGCAGTCGAACTTTTACCCAGGTATCAGAGAAGTTAATATTATCGGGAATATTAAAACATCTTTGTGGTCACTAGCATATATTGGTCATCAATTCTCGTTGGATTAACTAAGTGGAGTATGACCAAAAGGTACTTTACGGTGAGAAATCGGTCAAGGCTCAGACTGAATCGGTAACGGTAAATCAAGGTTATAATTGCTAAATAAAATACAAGTAAATATTTACATCGTATCAATACTGAAAGATCCATAAACCTTGGAATAAGAAATACGAAGCTGGGCTTTGCCTATGCATTGATAATTTGAGACCGCATAATGTTTTATTGTGAAACTAAATAAACTTAATTATTTGGTAGAAATATTTTAAAACATCCACAAAATCCACAAACAGTAACAGCTTATAGAATAAAAAATAATATTACAGAAACACAAGCAACACACGCTATAAAATTCAGGTAACATATCTCGGCGCGACATTTTCAATAGTCATTTCGTTGGAAAATAATGGTTGTCTCGTTTTTGCAGTGAAATGTGCAAGTTTTCAACCTCGGCTTGCTATGCTGTTCCTGACGGAGCCGCGACCACTATGTAAATTGCTTCTCGTGACGATAAATATTTTAATTCCATTGGTGGCCGCTTACCAATTAATTGTGGTTTAAATTTTGCTGGAATCGTTCGCGGATAAGCGACGTATTTTTCATTTAAGCGTCATTTCATGCGGGTAATGAAGTCATCGAGTGAGTGAACCAACAGTCAATAATGCCGCGTTGGACGGTCGATTGTCTTTCGTGGTGCATGAATAGAAATTTCTGATTAAGGCTTCTTCAGTTTTTCTTTAAAGCGGAGATAAGGCATTTTCGATATTAAGAATTTACTGTGCGTTTCTCACTCTACTCGACACGATTTTATGCTATTAGGTACAATATTTTTTATCAAACCTGCTCTTACGCTGAATTTCAATAACGTTATCATTTATGATTTCGTATTCAAGCTGAGTATCCCGCCGCGAGCATTAAAGTATTGATTTATGATATTACGATTATTAATGGGACTTTTCGAGTGAGGGAACATTTTATTTATTGAATCCAATGAGAAGGTAGACCGTGATCGTTTTATTAGTGCTATAAGAATTACACTAAAATTATTATACGGAGGTACCACGAAACATTTTCTAGTGTGTAAAAAATTTCAGTGATAGTTTTTGTGAAATATAAAAAAATACAAGCTTTTGGTTATTAAAAATGCGTGAACTGAATTTGTCAGCACTCAAATATGTCCATATTCTAATATGTGACAAATTTTTATTATTTTAAGAAATAAATACGTGCGATAGGTACATGCTTTAGAGGACACCCTCCACACACGTGAACAAATATAGGTTTAGAATTGAGAGTATTAAAATCGAGCTGAATATACTAGTTAGTTGTTGTGTAATATATTAGGATACTTGTGTTACCTACGTAAAAAGCTATGTAGTTTGTGGTGGGGTTTTATGGGTAGTTAAGTTAGCTAGTCAATTTATAGCGTAACTATTTATGCAATTTGTCTGATTTATTGGAACGATGTTGGATCGTCTCATGATTTAATGGATATCCCTCACGATACCTCATGGAAATTACGGAAATACGTCACAAGCGTAAGCCAATGTGATATAGCGCTTAATATGTTTATTAAAGCTTTGTTTATATACTCTAAGTAATAAATTTAGCAATCCATCGTTTTATGTTAGATTGTGTAAAAAGGTTAATATCATCTTCTTGACGGGTAATAACATAAACAGGAATATAGCTGGCCGGCAAATACCGAGCTGAACCTTTCCGTTCTTGTAATAACGGGGAGGGAGAAGGAGTTTTCCCCGTTTATTGGGTCGTTAGGATATAATTTCATCTCGTGTTTATGACGTCATAAAAAGTTTGCAGCGCTGATACAATCACTGTCATGGGATCAGAATTCTAGACATCAATACAAGTCGTACCTTTAATGGAACAACTTCTGGAGTTTCATTCCCTCAGTATCTACCGTGTGACTTGTGCATCGATATATTTAATAAAAATAGCTTTATAGTAGGGTACTTTAAAATCAGTAATACACTCTTTGTACCTACTTGTTCTTTTTATGACGTTTTCCAGTGTAGAGAGTATTCGAGAACTTTATGACAATTCATATGTGATTTTCTATTTGATTTTTTAATAATTAATGAGTAACAAATGAGTCAAGTGGTGATTGCAATCCATCTCAAAAAACTGAAATAAATATAAAGTTTTTTTTGTAAAAAAGCTCATTCGGTATGCCTGTGTATAAAATATTTCAAAACGGTGTTTTAATATTCAGAGCACTCTCAAACACTGATTTAACTGGTGCCGGAAATCCGGGAATATTAATTTTGGAGTTAGCTTATTCCGCGTGCAATCAAAACAAAAGTACTTTTAAAAAACATAGTTTCTTTGTTTATTTTTTTAAATACATCTGCTTTTAAATAAGAACAGTTTATGCATAGTTCATAGAATCACACCAATCTACGTTTTTCTTTCATTTTTTTATTTGAAAAGCAAACATTTCTGTAAAATAAGTTGTCGGTGGACTTTGTTCAGTCATAAAT
Source organism: Erynnis tages (assembly GCA_905147235.1). Lineage (NCBI taxonomy): Eukaryota > Metazoa > Arthropoda > Insecta > Lepidoptera > Hesperiidae > Erynnis > Erynnis tages. Next base: position 6,870,334 of record LR990082.1, read on the forward strand.
TAAAAACCTACTTATAGTCGAACCCAAACTTCTCGATACATAATACTGCCACTACAGGCATGAATGATTTAGATACTGCAACCCATAGTGAGCCACTGCAGGGTCGAGACTCCTCTCACAATAAGAAGGTTGTAGGCCTTAGCGTGGTTAACGCTGGCTTAGCGCGGGTTGGTGGATGGGGAATAATTTAGTATAACTCAATAATTATAAGTGTCAGCTAATCATCGTATCAGAACGATAGAAAATATGAGTTCCACGATTATGTGACGTCTGATAAGACAATTTCCTTCTACCTGAGCCTAGTCTTAGCGCACAAAAAAACATTTTGGGAGTCCGTTTCCATTTGTCGAGCAGCAGGTGTCCTTCGCGATCCCATCGTCAGCGGATTAGTCCATTGTCCGGGTATAAATCTGCACCGAGTGAACTAGTGCTCGCTTCGTTCTTTTAACAAACGTGACAGATTCTGCGGAGCCAGTGCTATTGTACACTTGTCCATTATAATAAAAGTTTTTGAAAGGACTTCGTGGAGTTGGTGTTATATAGTGGTTCTATATCTTTAGTTCAGTGATATTATAGTAAAACATACGTTCTGTATGCTCCAGGCTTCCCCCTGTTGTGGGAAGAGACCCGTGCGACATAACAGGTTGCAGTTTGCACCCAGAACTTGACGAAGTTTGTAATATCATCTGATTTGGTTCCGGTTCTTTCATGATCCATTTTTGACGTACGTTCTTTCCGTGTCATTTAAGATGAGGTTACTGTTCTAATATAGAAATATTTAGATATAATTTCTCATACTATAACTTTAAAAAATGATTAATTTTATCGGTTGAAATACTACATATTATTATGTAGGTATAATTTTCATTGGCTCGTAGCACTCGTAGACTTGCTACGCGTCAATAGTTCTACATAGTCGTAGAGCCTAAAACTAATAACCCATGCAGGCAGCTGCAGTGTCGGTATTTTTAGGTTTTTATTCATATTTGTACTTACAAAAAATAAATCCATTCCATTTTATAGACAACTAATTGGAATAGCGCTGTTGCTATTTGTTTTGACTAGAATTAAGAGCTGTTATACAAAGTGGATGTCGGCTTTTACAACTTTTTATACGAAACTTTTCGTATATTGTTGCTATGTTTTAAAATATTTTGTCGTTGTTTGAGGAACTAAAATTTTGATATAAATTAAATCAGTAGTTCTATTTAAAATTTAAAAAAAGAAAAGTTAATTATTGGAATTTTAAGTACTGCACATTAAGAACAGACATGATAATATTTAAAAAAACAACCTAAAATAAAACACAAGTTCTGCTTGTGATTTTATACGGATAATTTTGAAATGTCCGACTACCTCACCTCATCAAGTGAAAGCAAGTGAAATACAAGAACTTGTTGGTTCCACGGCAGACGAATAAAACTTGGCGAAAAAGGCAAAAAAATAGTGAATGAAACCACTCTAATACGTAGGAAGAATTGGGGTAAGTTGTTGGCATACAATACAAATATACCACCTCCATGTAATTGGCATTCAAGTCGATAAAATACCTATAAAAACATTATTACAAGTACCTACTTTGTAAATTGGTATCATGCTTCAGCCTCAGTGTTATAGTTCTTTTGCTTGCTAATTGGTAATTATAAAACTGGTCGCGTCTGAGCAGGGCATTGTTGTATAAAATATGATGAAAATATATTATAATCATTGTAAATGAAAGTTTTGCATATTTTAAACGAAAACAAGTTATAATAAAAACCTGTTGTAATCGACTTTATCTATGCAAACAAGCGGTGGAAGCCCAGATGCTGAATTCGGTCTCTTACTCGAAAGGTCCGGGTTCAAATACCAGTAACTAGCACAACATGACGTGATTTTATAAGTTATGTGCCTTTTATAAAATAGAATGTCATTTGATATAATGATTAATTAAAACATAGTGAGAAAACATCCATGCCCGAAAGTTTTATTCTACTGTATATAATATTTTCAAAGGCATATAAGTCCACTAACCCGAACTAGGTTAGTGTAGTGGACTTATAGGCCTATATTATCCTTCCATTATGCACTTCAGGGGTACTGACTATGCATAATGGAAACCCATATTCGCGCAAATAGATGTTTTCATTAAATTTAGTGGTATCTATATTATGTGTGTGTGTTATGTTAAATTAAGAATACTCGTGTGTAAAAGTCTGTCAAAGTTTTCTATCCAAAGTTACGCACCACCATTACATTTATAAATGAGGCAAAACATTATCAGTGTCCGTAACTGCCTAGATTAATTCGTGCCTAATGAATCAGCTCGGTGACAAATCAGACCGCGATAATGGATATATTATGGCTTTGTGCGTTCTTCTTCATTGTGTGCTTCGGTTCAAAGCTGACCTAAATTAATCGCCACTCTTATATTTAAAAATTCTTTGCTACATATTTTCTGAAGTCATAAAAACCATTTTGTGAAATTTGTGGCACTTTTATATAAAACTTAGATTTATTCATCGCCTAATCATCAATGCTTGGCACCTAAATATGAAAAAATAGCTTAATTGTACCTTGATCGATTCTTTAATTTTATTTTTCAGACATATTTTTGCCATATTTATCGTTGTGACGTATATCGCACTTCAACATATCTATTACATACATTATCTGTACATGCAAAATATTTTAAAAAGACTAATTGATTTGGCATAAAGGATGATGACAAAAACCAAAAATCGCGTTTTCAGAATTAATGTCTGTTTGTCTGTCTGTTAATTTGTTACCCGATCACGACAAATCTACTGAACGGATTTTGATGAAATTTGGTATGGACATAGCTTATAGCCTGAACCAACATATAGGATTTTTATTTGGATATCGATTACAGACAAAAATAAAAAAGTAAAAAACATTCATTAATATCTACTTTGTTATTGCACGAATTAAACACAAAAAATATGATGTGGTTTGATGTTATTTACAATTAGTATTTTTTATGATACTTAAGATATGATTTTTTCCAGATATTCCAGAGAAAAAACAATTTTTCCATTTCCATATTCATAATATTATTTTAACACATGAATGTCGCGACATCTATTAGGTGACTTTGTAAATATCATTAATGTTATGTTGTTAAGTACAGGAATAATGTTGTTATACTGAACCAACGCCATCTATTGAGACTTTTGTGAACTTGACGTACTCATATACGAAAAGATGATGGTACCTATATTTAAATATTATCTACATCTTTTATGTATGTACGGCTATGAAATTGATCCGGATAAAACAGGACTCATTAGTATATCACTTTTTGCTAGAACAAATATCAATTTATTAATACATTAATAATTAAATCTACATCTACACTTCTACACTATAAAGAAAGTATTATAATTATAATTATAAAGTATTATAAAGAGGAAACATTTGTATTTTTGTGTGTTTGTTTGTAACGAATAAACTCAAAAACTACTGGGCCGATTTCAAAAATTCTTTCACCATTTGAAAGCTACATTCAGCTTGAGTAACATAGACAATATGAAAAAAATGAAAATCCAAGATGGCCGCCGCTACAAAATGGCGTGTTACATATTTATTCCGGAACTACCTCAATATGGGTATCAAATAAAAGGTTTTGATTAGTAGAATATAGTTCACTATGAAAAAGTGAAAATCCAAGATGGCCGCCGCAACAAAGTGGCGGATTACATAGTTTTTTCCGCAACTACCTCAATATGAGTATCAAATGAAAGGGCTTGGTTGGTAGAATTGGTAGAATAGAGCTCACTAAGAAAAAAATGAAAATCCAAGATGGCCCCCGTAACAAAGTGGCGTATTAAATATTTTCCACAACTGCCTCAATATGGGTATCAAATGAAAGGGCTTGACTGTAAGAAAAAAGCTCACTATAAAAAATGAAAATCCAAGATGGCCACCGCCACAAAATGGTGAATAAAGCGCACATAACTTTTTTTTACAGTCATTGGCGTATGCTACTGGGATTCGAAACCGGATCCGTCGATTCGAGGTCGAATTCTAAGCCACTGGGCTATCTCTTACTTCTGTTATTCATACTTTTGCTTAAATCCTTATCCAAATATTTTTCGTTGTAACTAACGTGTTAAAGTTGTTTGGTTGTCGCAATAGACTTGGTGGTGGAAAGTTGACTGTGTTTCAAAAAAGCTTTTGATATTAGTCAAATTAATTGGCAGAGCGAAGCCTGCCTGCCGGTTCAGCTAGTAAAAGCATAAAAGTGTAAAAAGCTACATTGAAAAAAATTGTAGGGTTTTGACAGAATTACTAACAGAAAATTAATTGTATCAATGAAGTAATCATGATATCGACCACGGACAATTGGCACAGGCCGCATGGGACTTAGCTCTATTACTACTGCAGTGTTTTATTTTCTGTGCATGAAGTGAACAGAGTTTAGGTATTATATAACCTGTCTGGTTATAATAGCTTAACTTATTTTTTTACTTAGGCTTTAGCTCAACATTATTTTTATTACATTTATTATAATTTATTAATGCTTGCCATACCTACTTGTCTTTAGGATATAAACTAAGGACTTGTTAAAAAAATAACGCTTTCTTTTTAATACTCCATTACATCAAATAATGTATCATTGATAAACATAAGCAATAAATCAAACAGGTATTAATGTATTATGAGTATTAGAGTAGAGCGTTACAAGTTTTTAATGAAAATACGGCTTTCTTCACCAAATTGAAGAAATTACTTTCAAACTTATCTGATAATAATGCAATCCTATGGCGACTGATAACTGCCGCGATCTAGCTGCAACAGGAGCTCATGATTAAGGATCTAAAATATATATGAAATTAGTCATACAACGTCAAAAGCATAAATTGGAAGTAATCTTCTGATATTAAACCAAGGGTTTGAAAGTTTTGGAATGTATTCCTGAATGATTTTATTTTGACGCAAATGAACATCAAAATAGGGTTACCGTGAAGAACAGTTACATTATTTAATTTCAGTAATGCACGAATCTTGCTGGGAATTAATCCAATTATAACCATACTCTGTTTACTTTCTTGGCATGTCGCCCAGTTATGATGAATATCTGCAGTATTTCATACGTTTCCCGTTTATTAAAATATAAATTGAATTTACCACGTTCTCACTATTAGGTTATATTGTCCTAAGACACTTACTCGTATTAGGACATGTTGTAAACACTCTTTCACTTTGGATTTAAAGGAACAAAAATAATACACAAATTTGAAAATTACCAGGCAGGCTAGCGTTTGGTTGTAACGAGTAATCTTGCCTGATGGTTAGGAACATACGGTTTACGATAAAGCAAGCGTGCCTATTACAGATTATATTACATTACAAGACTTTATTATGGGGTATGCAAGCACATTTTATGAATGATTAGAGCAACCCATGGACACCCGAAAATAAAATAAATGTTATCTTAAGTGGTACATATTTGCGATGCTGCTCATGTGGTAAGAATGTGGTCTAAAAATAGAATATAGCTGACAATCACACATCTCCAACTGAAATTCAAGAAGGTTAGGTGGATCGCGTTATTATGTATTACAAGTATATTATTTACTTATTATTTACAAAAAAAAAACTCTATTTCAAAACAGTAATTAATACAAAACAGTAATTAGTAATAAATAATTTACTGTTAACAAAGAAAGTCTTAATTATATTCGACGGTAGAATAATTATTTTACGAATGGATTGTGTTGAAGATAATTAGGTAGGCGTGACCTACAAATTATAAAGGACTTTTTAAATTATTTTCTTCTTTGGACTTGTCATTTAATTACGAAGTTAAGAATTACATTTAAAATTTTGATCAAGATAGCTAGATCAACAAAGCTAAAATTATGAGACGTCAAGGTAACGTAATAGAGTTTCATTTAAACGATATTAAAACTGTGTAAAGTAAACATTTTTTAAACTTAAAAGAATTCTGACGTTGCATTTCCCTTCTCAATTTCACGACTCGCGTGCAAAATAATTAAAAGTCATTACAAAAAGGATAAACGGGTTTTTAATCATCATTTTTGTTAATTGTTAATACCGAATTTCATTGTGGGCCGCGCGGTGGCGAGTGGATGTGACCGAGATAAGGCACAGAGTGTTGTTTTTGAGGATCAGGTTTAATTTACCCAGAATAATTTGTTGTTGCTTTAGAGGCTGCAATTCGCGGGAAAAAGATAAAGAAAATAAACAAGGTATCCAGGTACCTGTTTTTTATGAAAGCCTTCTCTGACGAGGGCTCACTGTTTCGGCATTGGAATGGAAGGGGATATAAAAACTGAATTAAATGCTAATTGGAAGATTCAGCGCGCGGCGAGCGGATCACTCTGGAGGTAGGTATTGAAATTTCAATCTATTTGCAACCAGAAGCGAGTTTTCTAGAGTTTTGTAATAATAAAGAAATTGTACGTACAATTTTTTTAACAAGCCGATATGTTTTTTAAATAAAATATTAAAAAGGTGTTTTTAAAATAAAGCATGCATAGATTTTAATTACCATTGAAGTTCGTTCAACCATTTATCATGGATTTATCGAAAATAGTTCACCTACATAGGTACTTATAAGAATGTTGTGTTTTGATGTTTACCCCTGTTGCCAATTTCGATATTAGCAGTAAAAGGCTTAATCATAAATTAATTAGTTAGGAGAGTCATCTTAGTAATGAATTTGAGTGAGGCCCTTTTACGACTTTCTCTCCCTACCTACTCGTAAGTACGAGTATACCTCCCTAGCTATACTCCTTAGATTTAAGGACTTCGTAACTTTGTTCTTTTTAAAGGTGTCTTTTTATGCAGTTGATGTTTTATGACGAAGAGGATAGCGTTAGTCCTACTAACTAGTTGGTATATATTGCTGGATTTGGAAAAGGTACAGTCAAATACGAGGCATATACAGTTGTTTTAATGTTTTATTAGTATTTGTATCGTAGTATTTTGGATCTCTTATAACATCTTAAAATTTGGATTAATTTTATTAAATATTAAGTATTATTTTTGTAGATTAGATCGTCATAAAATACGATGTGAATTACTTTACTCTTTTTATAGCGCCGAATTCAGCGGCACGTGACGTGCATGTTCGGCACGTGTTTGAAATTGTAACACTATTTTTGTTTAAAATTGACTAAAATTGTTCAGTGTGCATAATACTCGTACAGCAGTGTAGCCTCAAAGAAAATAAATGTAGTATTTAAGTAACACGCGGTTATTTAGGAAACTAGTGAATGTAAATAAACATGCTATATTTAGTAATAAGGCCCCAGTTATAATCCGTTGAACTAACTTGTAAATAATGTTCTGTTAATTATGATATATTTTAATTCTAAATAAGTATATTTTCAAACGTTAAAAGCCAAAATTACCTTTACCAAGAGAGTGCCACCGGCGACCTGAAATATATCAGTCTATAGAGTTTATATTAGATATCGTTTTATAAACATTTGGCATATAATATACTTATAAAAATTCGGTACTGGAACAGAATAAGCATAGCCGCTCCCTAAATAGTTTCATTTGACTGGTTGATGACCTTGTACCAAAATGTAAAAAAATAAAAGAATTTAAAATTGACGCGTACATTTGCGTAATGCGTTGCTTTTTAAAGGTTTATTTCCTACAAATGTTTATTATTTTCTTATTATAACAAAAGCCAGGAGTTGTTAAAATATCAAATAGGTAACCTTAGTTCAGAACTAAGCGTGAAAGGAATCCTAATATGGAATTCCTATAAAAGTAGGGATTTGGTTGGTTCGTATAAAATTTGTTCTGACCAGAGTATTAATATTCAGAGCACTCTCAAAGTCCGCTTTAATTGCTAGCGGAAATACTCGAATTTATTAATTTTAGTAATGGCTCATTCCACGTGCGTCCAATACAAACGTATACACGTTTTTATTGTTAATTGGTATATTTGAGTGTTGGTCATTTTTGTTATTGTGGTAGGCTTTTATCCCTCTTAAATTTCTAAGTGAGTTTTATTTTTGTACCGCTACATTCAAATGAAGGACATAACAATGGTAGTGATCGCCGATTAGTGGTCTTGTGGTTCGACCGTTGAAAGTCAACCGTAATTCATTGAATTTTTAAGTTAAAACGTTTTTGAGGTTCTTTTATAGAAATGTGTCACTACTTAAAATCTGTACTTTAATTTTATTTGATCTTTTAGCGTGTTGTTTCTTCATTCCACTTTGCACAATTTCACACTCTGTCGGTAATATGCTCAAAATGTTACATAAATTAAGTTTCTAATTTAATTTAAAAAAAAATACGCTTTAAATTAAGCTTTGGCTGGAACAGTCAATAAGTTAATGAAGGTATTAAAAACTTTTCGGTTACTCCGGTCAATTTGAACAAATGATTTATTAATGATGCCTTAAGAGCCGTTTACATCTTTAATGAAGTAGATAAACACGACGGTACGTTCATCACCATAGAAGTTTTGGTTGAGAGCATGCAATACCACCATTAGGTTAGTTCTTAGAATTCCATTTCTGGGCGAAGAAGACAAAACAATATTGATATTGGATAATGGAAAGATGGCGTGCCGCCGACGAATTACTGTCGGGGAAAATTGCTATTTCCTTGCTATTTTCAATCTGAAGCTTCATACTCTACATACGTCGGCTGTTTTATTATTGCCTGATATGTAAGTTATAAGCGGTAATATAAAGGTTTAATGTGTTACTCACACGTCTAAAAAAACGGTATGAGACAAAACTGCGTTTAAATATACACAGACGGAAAATGGTCTCATAAAGGAACACACAAAAGTGCCGATTTTACAATTCGGCCAGATGTAGAAGTAGAATTAGTAGAATTAGTTGCATTTTTAAGTTTTCACCATGAAGAATAGATAGAAGGAGTGTCATCTCATATAGTAGAAAATTGAAAAAAGAAAAAAGTGAAAAAATGTGTTCCAAAACCTTCCAGAATGGCGCTGGTGTAGACGGAGGTATGGTATGAATGTAGCAATTTATTAGCTATTGTAAACGAATTAGATAGCGCTGGTGTAGACATAGGTATGGTATGAATGTAGAAACGAATTGAAGTACGCCGAGTTCAAAAAATATTATTGTCGACTAAAGTAGTTACTTATTGAAAATTTCAACTACTTGCGTAGTATAAAATAATGTAGTAAATTTAAAGAGTTATTATTCAATTGATGTTATCACATAAATTTTCAGATATTCAAAATTTAGCGCGTCCTTTAAAATTTATACCTCACACTGAAGTGGCACCATCCATCAGTGCATTTCGACGGACACTTTTTCATGTGTACAGATGTTCCTCCTTAGCTCTATCCTCCATGGTTTTCACAAATAAACTCTTAAGATCCTTAGATTATAATTCGCTACAAGACGAACTTTCCCAAAAAATACAATTACAGTTAGTATTTTTTATGTTTTAAACCAGCATACATGTCACCTGAACGTGAGTCAGGTGGCGTGTATGCTGGTCAGGTCATCAGGGGCAACACCAGAAGTGTCGTCAGACTTTCCAGTAGAGGAGCCTGGGGCTTGTTGTAACATTTTTTATAAATATCCTTATATTTTAAAATCCTTACATATTATAGTTATTCTCTATGTGTATGTTTATTGTGTAAGTATTTGGGCATTGAATCCAAATATCAATGACATTAAATAATTATCCTATTCCGTGTAAAATTGATTTAAAAAATGAAACTTTTACAATGTGCCCCTTGTTAGGAGCTACGTTAGGAGCTTGCTAGTAACAGGCGCGGGGTAACTTGAAACAATTAGAATTCTTGTCATTTTAAAAGAATATACGTTAACACTAAGGTTTAGTCAAAAAAGTTTATATTCACGGATAAATCTAATCTAAACGGATAATCTCTATGTCTGTTTGTATGTAGGTATATGTATGTATATGTATGTATGTATGTATGGATTTATTTATTTATTTGTTTATGTATATTAATGTTTTTGTATTATATTTATGTACCGATGCTCTATATTATATTCTGCACACCCTACCTTTTTCTCACTTTTCTCTCTACTCTTCAACTCCTTACCACTTGGTTGCCTGGAAGAGATCGCTCTTAGCGATAAGGCCGCCATTTGTGCATTGTTCCATTTTTGTCTTTACTGATTTTATGTTATATGTTTGATTTTATCTTTTATGTTTCTTTTTTTATGTTGTATGTTTCTTTCTGTGTGTGTGCAATAAAGAGTTATTATTATTATTATAAATCCTGCTGCTACTAGTTACAACAAGTCCCAGTCTCCACTACGTTGCCAGCTTTTAGGGAGAACTCCTTTGTTTAATAGTGAAAGTCTTTTAGTACCGCCAAATTTGCAGGGTAACCCACCGCACTATAAGGTAATTGATATACTCCATTTTACCGCCATTGACCAATAAATTTTGATGGAGAATATGCGTACTCGCCGTTAAGCATGATTTAAATGGCTCGTAATTTAGCCGTGACACTTAATCGATTCTCGAAACCCACGTATTGGACAGTTTTCTTACATTTTTAGCTATTAAGTTATATATTTTGTTATTTAATATCCGTCATTTTCATGTTTCAAGACTGATAATAATATTAACATAATTTAGATATAAATATGTGTTTTTCTTTTCATTTTTTGGAGCGTTGTTGAAATAAGTTTTACATAAGTTTTACATGTAAACATAAGTACAGTATTACTTACTTATATCTCCACTCTCTTTTCTGATGTTCAAGTAATGAATAGTAAAAAAACTGAATTCCCCAAGAGGCACCGCTACTAGTTCATAAGGCCATTCTTTAGACGCAGGTCTAGTTTTGAAATTGGTAGACTGATCGTCTTGAAATTACTCAGCATAAGTTCATTGTAAATAAACAAAAATGGGCATGTTTTTGTACTGAAGACAAGTAACTTACACGAAAGGCACGAAATAATGACGCGTCAATAGATACATTAGCCATTGTTCAGGCGAAAATAGACGTAAGTAATTAATGAAGAACAAGAGGGGAAACATAATTTAAGTCCTTCAATTTCTCTATTATTAGATCTATTTTGAAATAACTAAATGTAAATACAATGTTAACTGCTAATTCTCACATTCTCTGTGCCAATAATTCACATATCTTGCCCAAAACATTATCTAAGTTAAAATTAATTTCATATTATTTTATTATTTTGAGTGCAACATTATTTATTCTATTTTGGATGTAAGAGGAAGTCATTAATGCCTTGAAACCGGTAAAGGTAAATAACACGAAATCGTGGCGAAATATGTGACTATAATAATATTAATAATTTCAGTTTGATTTTTAATATAGGTAAATTCAAAGGGTAGATGGCTCTAGATGTAGGTATTGTTTCGTATGTGTGTCGTAGCAGTGTCAGTATAGTAACTAATATGTCAAAACTGTCACTTGTGTGAACAATCTACTTCAATACAAGCAATTACAAGTTCGATAAGTTTAATACTTTGTTTCGCGAACTTTCCGAACTTTCATGATAATTATTTGGTAGACGTCTAAGTTTGGGTCTGTATGTTGAAATTTTACAAATAATATGTACCTTTATAATCACTAGCTGACCCGGCAGGCTTCGCTCTGCCAATTAATTTGACTAAATCTAGCAATAAATATAGCCTATGTTACTCAGGGTGAATGTAGCTTTCCAGTGGTGAAAGAATTTTTTAAATCGGCACAGTAGTTTTTGAGTTTATTCATTACAAACATACACATACACAAAATACAAATTTTTCCTCTTTATAATATGAGTGTAGATTAAGCTTCTCCCTGTTACTTAATTCGCATGTACTCTAGAATTTACAGACAGAAAAAGATCCTTTATGAAAAACAGGTTATATACACAACCGGTAAATCAAATTTCATCTGAATCCATTCAGTATATTTTGTGAAAAAGTGTAAGTAACAAAATCACAAACTTTCATATTTACGGTAAGTTGTCCTCAAAGCTTACGATCATTTTACATTACGCTACGCGGTGCTACGACGTGCTACGAAACAACAAGCTTAAAGAAATAAGGGAGTTAAGCTATTTACGATTATTATCTTACGAAGATGAGTTTGTCGCAGGAATATAGGTAATGAATGATATTATATTGATATATTTTTCTGACAAATCTGACAAATTGGAACTACATTGCATTATACCTGATGTTGTCACTGAAACCTAGTAACATAATTTAGGTACTTTACACATCCGACTTTAGACAGAATAACAATACGCCTCCCAAACCGAAACGTGTCCTTCTGTCTTCTATGAGGATAGTAACAAGAGTAGTCTACTACTACCAGGAATACGAAACATATCTATATTTTGTCATTCTTACTATACTGGGCTTAACAGTATAACTCAATCGATCGCAAACCAATAACTCATAAGTTATGCAACTGAGAGCAAATAATATTTGACATTTTTTGTAACTATTATCCTTGCGTACAAATATCTGTAAAAAATATTTACCTAAACAAGCTAGTATTCAAATGATGTAAGAAAAACTGTAAAAATTAATCTACTTTTTGATTGAAATCAGTGAAAAAAACCTTTTTTACGACATTTTACATTTGAAAATTGACAAAATTTCCTTTTTTATTGGATAATTAATGATCTATGAGTAACACCTTTTCTATCTCTGAGGAACATCCAAGTCTCGAGAAATCAAAATTAACTAAAAGTTTTAATGCAAAATTCAAATGGAGGGGTTGCCATTTTATGGCATCATATGGGGTTGTTTTGTCGCTGAAATTTGGTCTATTTTATGCCCTTAAAATATCGCTAGTTCGAAGCCAAACACTCTGTATAAATCGTATATATTCTGCAATAGAGATTTTTCCGACACCGACAAGACGACGGAAGATAAGGCGTGAGGAAGAATAACTTAGTTTTCTTAAGTAACAAAATACGACAGAAAAATCCTATAATAAATTGCTAACATATTATAAATCATTAAATAATTTCCATTGTTTTTTTCAAGAATTCGTATTTGTCGGTAACCCATTAATGACCCACAGGGTCGAGTCTTCTCTCACAATGAGAAGGATGGACGCCTTATCCACCACGCTGGCCTACTGCGGGTTGGTTGGCTTCACATACCTTTGAGAACATTTTTATTGAGAACTCTCAGGCATGCAGGTTTCCTCACGATGTTTTCCTTCACCGTAACAACAGGTGATCTTTAATTTTATAAGCTCATATTTTGTTCTACAAAACATTTAAGTAGCATAGATTCGAACTGACGAAGAGACAAAGGAATATAACAAGGCATGCCACCTCTATCTGAATCTATAGGTATTGTGTTTTTTATGTTTTAATAAAAAACAGATATTTTCTGCTACATTACAAGGCTTCCCTTGACTACGACTGTCGCCACCGATTGATTGATATCCACGCACACTCGTACACGTCTCATACACACTAACGCACGGCGATCATACGTCTCTGCCAAGATAACGCCCCAGGTAGGTTATCACGCGTTTTTGTTTGGTGTGTGACAAAGGGAAAATTGATAATTCATCAACGGGCCTTTTGTTGCTGAGTGGTATTTGATAGGTTATTTTGAAGTGCCATCCATCCTTTTTCTCTGTCGTTGTTGTTGGTGTCGTTGTTTGATAGGTTATTTTGAAATGCCATCCATCCTTTTCTCTGTCGTTGCTGAATAGAGGATTATAACATGAAAACGATGATGTATTGTTTCACACCGTATTCCAGGAAAAAACTGGTATAATAACATTCTTTTAAGCGAGCAAATCATTGCAGTTTTACAATTACAAAGGTGTGTATAAAATTGTTTTTAAAAATTTTAAGGCGTCATTTTTAGTCTGTATAAAAAGCAACACAATCACGGATGCATCAAATTATGTATGTGCGGTCGATTCATGTTTTTAATGAGATATTTATTGTACTTTACAGTGCTATTCATATAAAAACGCTAAACCTAACTTAGTCAGCTATGTCAGCGTCATTGAATACTCGGACAAACCCGCCGTATGTTCGCACGACATAGAGTAGGGTATTATCTATTCGTGTAATCCGCGCAGTGGTTGTATCGCAGTGGGATTACCGCGTCGCCGGCGTGTGTCGCGAAGATGAATGCAGGCAGCCCAGGTGAGGGACACCTGTCTAGGGAGATAATTCGCTGCTTATTTACACCCGAAATATGACACTCTTCATGAGAGATTATCCGCAGAAACACCTCTTCACAGCGACGTACCTATCTCCAACAGACATACAGAAAGTTCAAAATTGGGTTGTCGCGATAAGTGAAATTGAGTTAATGTTTTACGTTTGTAAGCTTTAAGATTTCGTGAATAGAGATTGAATATTTCACAGCGTTAATTTGTATGTTAAAATTTTGTTTTTTTTTTTGTAAAATTACTTCTGTCCAACTGCATATTGCACTGCATAACTTGGCATAAAGCATCGCCTTAGATTGAATATGATGTTGATCTTGAAGATATTATGAAATGACAAAAAAGTCTCATTTTTAATATCCTAACACATGTAATCCTTTGGAAATAACATGATTTCTACCTATAGAGAAGCAAACATTGGACGATTGTGAAAACAGAATCTCTTGCTATTATGGTGCAGGGTAGCTTGCCGGTCGCGTAACTCGCGCAGTGGTTGTTTCGCAGTCAAATTACTGCGTCAGCAGCGTGCACCTGCGGAGATGAATGCACGCGACCGACGCCAGTGACACCTGTCTTGCGAAAATATGAGATGTTTTATCTAAATAACATTTGATAAATTACAGAGACTGGGTTGTGAAACCTAGTTTCGCTTACCAAGTTTTGCTTTTAGTTTGCGAAGTTTTTCAATGGAATGGAATCTGTTAACTATCATTAGGAACTTGCTTGCTTTTTTACATTTCTTTGTAACTGAATCTTGTGGAGCGTATAAATATTAATTTGCAATATTTACTTACCAATCATAAAGGTAGGATATGTTCAAAAACATTTAAAAAGTGTTTAAAAAGTGAAAATTTGAGAAATAAAATATAATACCTAAACATAATGAAACATAATTAACAAAAAATCTCTATTACAAATGTTGCACAGTTTTGTCCGATATGCTCGCCACTGTCGCGCAGAGGTTGTGTCGCAGTCGGATTACCGCGTCGCCAGCGAGCGCCTGCGGAGATGAATGCAGGCGGCCGACGCGAGCGACACCTGTCTCGCGAAGATAATACGCCGCTATTTGCCGGTGAAATATGACGCTCTTCATGAGGGATTATCTACAGAAGTACCTGCTCAAAACAACATGTCTCCGAGGGCTATAAGGAAAGCTTTAAATAGGGTTTGTCGATTTGACACGTGAAATTGAGTACAAGTTTAAACATTTCTTGACGAATGTGAAGATGAAAAGTTTGTTTTGACTTTTGTGTTGGAGAATGCAGTCCAAATTTCAGTACAGAGTTTACACATATACACTACGACATTTGTAGAGTGCTTCTCGTATTATCTATGTAATGTTTTGAGTCTTTGCCAAAATGAAATGTGTGTCTATATAAAGTTGGCTGGATTAGGGAACAAAGCCTGGACATGCTCATAATGTCACGTAGCAATAATAATACCACTGATGAATTGGCACAAAAAATTATTTTATTTTGGTGTACTCATATTTTGTTGGCTTACAGTTGTTGCAACAATCTATTAACTTTGGGGTTGAAACATACAAGTGCGACATCTTTTTTGTTATTAAGTCTTATAAGATCTTATCGTGATATTCTGGATAGAAAATCGTTTGTAGCTCTTTCGGAAAATCTATTTAAAGGTGACGAGCTACGAGTATACTATGATATGAAAAGGAGACTTAAGGTAGCTGAGTTACAGCACTACCTATAAATAAGCTAGGGAATAGTAAAGTACTCGTAGTGAGAAGCCTTAGAGTTATTCTGTCCATTAGGACTTATTCTCAGCGGCCGATTCATTAGAAAACCATTCATCTGAGCCGCTACAGCCGCGTGGGCATTAGCTGCTCCGTGCGTAATGGAGGAATAAATACACACCGTTCAGCAACCTGGATATTTAACGACTTGTGTAATTTCATTTCTCAAAAAATGCCATAACTAGGTCTCTTAATACTAGTAGGTCTGCCGGTCGTTAGTTATTTATTAGGCTGAGAGTTTAATACAAGACGCATAATTTATGAAATTTAATAGTTAAAATTAACCATATTCTTTCTATTCTAAGATAATTTTAATGCTTTAGTGCATCAATTATCCACGGAAGATTCTTCGCTTATTATTTGTACATTTCTATAAACTAGGTGTATTACTGAGTTTTATCGGTAAAGATAAAAGTACAGTGTCCAGTGGAAAGTTTCTAACTTGACAAATGCAAAATCCGTTTGAGCGCACAAATGGAACGGCCGTATACAGTTAGCTGAACATAAAGTTTTCGCTTTGTAAGGAAAGTATTCAGTTCAACTGTGCGGCTGCCTACCCAATATCCGTCAGACGTGAATATCGCGCCGCGTGTATTCAGCCAGTAGAGCGTTTGCCGCGCGATTGTTACTTCCGCCACTGCGCGATATGAACTGCGTCGCATTGTGGTCGCACCGCTCTCACTCACGTGAAGAAGTTTAAACGTGTTTTCATAATATATATTCTCCCTTTTATTTGCAGAAATTTAGCTGTTGAGTTTC
The DNA here is from genome assembly GCA_905147235.1 of Erynnis tages. Classification (NCBI taxonomy): domain Eukaryota; kingdom Metazoa; phylum Arthropoda; class Insecta; order Lepidoptera; family Hesperiidae; genus Erynnis; species Erynnis tages. The sequence continues at coordinate 6,886,980 of LR990082.1, forward strand.
GATCGACCGTATCGTATAAAATTCATGGATATATTATGAACACAATAGCAAAAATAACATCATTTCTAATACTTTTGGATGATGAATTGATCAAATGCAAATATATTCATAGCAGATTATTCGCTTATTGATCTGTCAAAATCCACAAATTAATTACGGTTGGTTTATTTATACATTCCTTTAAAATGTTGAATGCTAATCAGACAACTGCGTGATATGAACTCTCGTCGCATTGTGGTCGCGCCGCACGGCTCTCACGTTGTACATACATTACTTAAATAAGTTTTAACGTGTATTCACGTGAATTTCATGTTTCATGTACCTACCTACCAACATTTTGCTTTTCTTCTAAAGCAGAAAAGTTCCTATGGGTTTTGTTGCTCGTTAAGTTGGTGAGTAAGATGAGTTTTGAATTTTTGAGTTTTGTTTCTCCATTCTCCTGAGTAGGCGTAATGCGTGTATTGGATAACTTTACATTTCACTTCGGATATCCTTTTACAATCTACGCCACATTAAGCATCCATTCTTGATAATTAAGAAATAAAACAATTTAAAAATATATAAGTAGGTAAGCCATTAGCAAAATATTTTAAAATTTTCCAAGACTTAGATTAAGGATTTGCTACAACTGCCGGCAAACTCTTGGGGTTAATTACTTTGTTACATGGTGAAACTTTTGGGTCAACGTAAGTTTCTTTCTTATACAGGCTTAATTATCCGGCAAAATTGGCTGTATAATCGATCGCTTAAATGTTTCTCAAGTGCTTAACTTATTTATCTGTTAAATTTAGTAATACATCGAGATTATTCTATGATCTCATTAAAGCAAGAGACTCGATCAAGACTGCATTTTTCTTTAATCCATGATAATCTTATATCGTTGACAATGAATTGTTGTAATTATTTCGATAATACCAAATATTATATGACACAAAAGAGGTTAAGTAGTCTTATGTAATAAACAACGTTAGTGGTAAAAACAATGTGATAAAATCTAACCGAAATTATATTGCTTATTTCTCTAACTCGTTAATTCAGAGCCCGTTGAAGTCGACAGGCGAAACCATTTCGAAATGAACGTTTGGTGACTCGCCATGTTTCTTTTTCCTCGATATTAAATAAGAACCGAAAACGTTTGCTCCTTTGTATCTAAGTATATACTTCTTTTTAACAATTTTCCATAGTAGGTACGTAATTGGAGCCTTTATTGTTTGATTTTTATCCAAACTACTTCACCTTAAAGTGTTGTTGTTAATTGACAGCTATTAAATATGAGTTTAAAGTTATGTAGGTCAAGTATTTTCTTTGTATTCATATTCGATTTTCATAAATGATCAGCTGTCTATCATAACTGATATCAATGAAGACAGAAAATAAAGGACTTATAGCGTGCATGCTAGCGAGGTAAATCTTTTATACCTTAGAAATAGTGGCAACTCATTTCGGATGTTTGAAAATCCATAGAACCTATGGTCTAGCACATAACCTACACTTTAGACCCTATGTTACAACCATGAGAGTAAGTGTAATGGCTGCCATAGATAACTAGGTAGGTATTGAGATCGACTATTTCCTATGCAATTCTAAGTCTGAAAGGTTGCTTTCTATAAATATGCCTTCCGTGTCAAAAAATTCAACAAATTTCTAACTACTAGTCTCACCCATACAAGGGATGTCCCGTACGACATCTAATCTGTTTGATCGCTTGCAATCTGCGACAGCCGTAGAGCTATGCACATAGCACATATTATATCCATATTGGTATTCATCTAATGTGTTTCCCTCTAGGACTAGATAAAGTTAGAATGGTTCACGTCTTAGTAAAATCATGCATATTTTAACAATGCCGAGACGTCGGGTCTTGAAAGCTCGACATTGAAGTTTAATTAACCCAATTTGTGCTTTTGTTTCCCATTATTGAGTGCCGTCCCAACGTTAAAATGTTTGGCAATATGTGGTTAGCAGAATGATGAGTTTGGGAGGGCGCCTAAGTGTGTTTACATTGAATATGTTGTTTCACATTCATCCTACTTATTTTAAGGGTAAAGGAATGATGTATGAAAGGATTCATAAATTAATAATGATGATAATATTTCGGGAGCTTTATAGATCTTGGGATATTTTAAGACGCAGGTATTGGGTATAAGAATATCGTCTGCAACCCATTAGTGACCTTAAGTCCACCAGGGCTTAACACGGATAAATGGATTTTGCAAATGCCTTTTTGTCAATGCCATTGGTGTGTGGTACTTGGATTACAATCGGGGCCTCTCGAGTCCCGAGATAGAATTCTTAGACACTGTGCTAAAATCGCTTAGCATCGTGACAAGAATGTAAATGTAGGTAGTAAAATTAAGTAAAATAAACAAACAGAAGCTAGTACTTTGATAAGTAGTTGTGAGGTGAATAGGGAACTATGGAATTGGATGGGTGATGACCAAATTCGTTGCACGGAATAAAGTTTTTATTGAGCATTTCGACCGTTTCATTACGCATTGTAGTGGCGGAAGGACGAGTTGGTAATTAAACGATATTCAGTATGTTTTAACGTCTTCTATACTTACAAGTAAATATCAGAAAATCGAGAAACCATTAAATGTCCTTTAAATTGGTTAAGGCAGATAAAAAAGATATGAAAATAATGCAACAGATAGTTCCTACCGTGCGTATTATCATCCACCATGAAACAAACAATTCCCTTATTTTTAAATTTTGGTTAGAGACGTGTTGTTATTGGGAATCAAATACAATCTTTAGTGCTCTAGAAGCAACCTACTATGCACTGACTGGTTATTGACATTACATATACTATCGAATACTGAGTGCCTCCTATCAATATGTCAAGTGTCTTGCCAGTCACTCAGTATATCAAAGCAAAATATCTGTCTGTCTCTCTCGCACCCTGTCAATCTTATGAGCGGATCAGGGTTTATAAAAGTAAAAAAAATACATTATTGTTTTTGCATCTTCAAATGATACAGGGAAGGTTGAGGCCCCTGCATCGTGAATAAATTACCTTACTAAACATTAGGTACCTTTACAGGAAGATACCTACTGGCAACTGATGTGATCTGTGAAGGACTGAAGGTATAAAAGAAAATAACCAGCGGATTCCGGCGTTAACAGCACGCGAATAACCGAAAATAATGTAATTTCGGGCGATTGATGCGAGTTTCGATGCGCAGAGCGCGAATTACTTCCTTATCTCCGCGGTATCCGGTTTTATGGCGTCTTTATAAAAAGGGAATGGATTGGAAATAAATCAACGCCTTATTGAAGAGGCTGATATATTGAACGGCTAAACGGCATAAAAATTGTTCGTAATATAATAACATCTGACAATATGGGAGTAATGTCCCATAAAAATCACAAAATTATTGTTGGTATTCGTCATTGCTATAAATTTTTTTGAAATGAAAACTTTTGGCACAATTCGCATATTTTTAAATGAGATAAAATCTCTGGACTCGCGACACCATTACGAGACGCAGCCATAGAAGTATATAGAAAGGCTAAGCAACTTTTGTGATTTTGGATTCGACACTGCGATTATTAAACGACATTTAGGTAATGCTTTTGTTATAGAAAAAGCTAAATATTATAATTATTGTGATTTTGGATTCGACATTGCGATTATTAAACGACATTTAATGCTTTAAATGTCGTTTAATAATCTATTACTAAATTACAACCATTTCTTAACCAAACCTTTGTAAAGTAGGTACTAAACAAACGTTTCTTAAAGACAAAACTGCAAATTGTCTCAAGAGTCTGTGTTTTCTATACCTACCATTGTTTCTTTGTCACCAAGTTTTAAGAAACAACGTTCAAAATTGCTCTTACAGACAAACTTTAATAACCCTTTCAATCCCTTCGCGGTTTATTTTCATGAAATAAATTTTTTACTTAGGAAGTCCTTAGCAAGAAAACAATTAAACTATGGCCTAGCTACACTTGGTGACGCGTATATACCGTTGTTAAAGGGATTTTGGAAGGCATTTACTTTCCTACAACGCTCCTTTAAGTGCTTTCCTCTAGGTCTCCATATCCTGCTAACCAGAAGTCTGCACAGCATAGTCCAGCATACTTCTTCGATTTTTGACGGTGGAGTCTTAATCCATTAGTGACCCACAGCACCTCTTCCCTCACAATAATCTTTCTCAGTAGGCCCTAGTCCAGTACGCAGGCCTAGTGCATGTTGATGGATTTCACATACCTTTGAGAACGTATTTGAGGACTCTCACGCATGCAGGTTTCCTCACGATGTATTCCTTCACCGTTACAGCAAGTGATATTTAAGAATATAAAGTGCACATAACTTTTCGAACCCAAACCCCTCAAGTAAGAAGCCGGATTCTTAGCCACTGGGCTTGAGATTACTGGGGCTACCACTGGAGATACGTACGAGAGGCTAACTCAGAAGAGGTGTCTTCAACGAAGTTTATCGACGAATATCTATCGGGCCTAACGGCTTAGCATGCCATTCAAGGAACGAAAGCGAGCGTGGAATTTGCCACACGCAGTCTCACCCAATCTGGTACTGACTGCACCTGAAGCTGTACAATGTTTGGATCGCTGGCGATCTGTTCAGATCGCGAGGCTTCTAGTTCGCGTTTGGCTTGGACGTCGCTAAACGTAGTAGATAACTTGCGGCCTACATACGCATTCCATATTGCATATCATGTCAACATTACGAGATACCGCAACAAGCGCTAATAGCAGAGGAGGCTGCGGTTGGATCGTTCCGTAAAACACCTATCGCGTTCTCATTAACACGGCCACCGCGTATTGTACGCTAACAATGCCCGCTCTACAAAATGTAGCCGTGAAATAAATTTTCATTATTCATTCATTTCTGCATATGACAACCATTATTTTCAATACTCGGGCTTATTTATTTTAGTTTAGTATTATACTCAAAGGCTCAAAGCCAATATATGTAGGTATCTATAGTTAGGATTTCGGCCTTTCGATTCGGTCGGTGTTAAAATCTGTTACAAGACAGTTTTGAGCTGATTAGAGATATCGTGGGAATCTTGCAAGGCTAGTCATATAATATGTATATTGTATACCTAATCCTTTCTGAAAGGAGACTCGTGACCAGTACAGTGGTTTAGTTTTCAATGAACTAGAAAGTTTTTATCAATTATAAGAATAGAATAATATAATTTCTCAACAAGATTATGTAAATTGAAAGATAACACTGCATTTACACGATCCCGTAGTATATACACTCTTGTGTTGGTATTCATTATGAAAATAATACAGTTTACGATTGTTTGAAAAACTTTCAAACCGCGATAAACGAGTATACAAGAGAAATCTGCGATGAAACTTTTATGTTAGAAAATTGAGAAAATGATGTTTACGTGTTTGTACTTTCTTCCAAATTTATATCCTATACATGACCAAATGCTAACCGCTTGGGCGGCGCGGACTCAGGTGCGGACTTCGATATAGCTTTTTTGCTTAGAAAGATTTTTACTGCAACTTGAAAGGAGGAAAATGTAAAATGATGGAAAAGTTATTTGAAATTACCCGCCGAGAAACTCCACGGTTTGTCGTGCTACTCCAAAAATATTTGGTAGATAGTGCACAAAATCATGCAAATGAGCAATGGTTTAATAAGTTACTTTGAAACTCGTACTACAGACGTTTCCAATATACGCGAAACTGCCTACCAAGTTTTAATTAAACTTTGTAATTGATATTAAATTCATATCTACCGAAATATATCGACATGGTATACTATTAGGTACTCTATTTTATATAGAGTCACTCTGTTAATAGTATCTATTATATGAGTAACCTACCACTTAAATTTATAATCGTCATAAATTGAAAGTATTGAATATCAAAATTTTCATTCTGCAAGCAACTGGAACCTCGCTGTAACGAATTTCCATAATTTCGTTTGGTTAAATGTCAGCTACCTACATAGGTATAACACGAGCATACAAGGTATTACTTCAACTAATTAATGAATTATTGATCCAGTTTTTTTATCGGTCCAACCCTCGCAGGCCTATTCCCTGTGTTCAGAGCATGACACAATACCGTAACGAGAATTATTGATTGGGTCCCCTGTGGCCAGCCCTCGATATCGTCGCAACACAACAATTACGTCCACACCTTAATTACAATACATCGCTGTACGTAACTAACTATGATTATGGAATTAACACATTGTCGTGATCGGCAATGTATTGTAAGTAAATTGTATAGGCAATTTGCTTTTGGATAATTCCTTTGAACAACTTAATAGAAGCCGTACCGTGGCGTGTATGTACAAATTAGTATTTTGTTTATCTAGATTGTTTTTACACAAATCATTGTGGGTAGGTTCGTGTAACGTAAATTCCACGAACATTTGAGTTAGTTCTTCAATAATAATCTGTTTTACCATGAGGGATATAAAGGAAAAATGTCCAAGTACTTAAGTAATAAAATTTTATCATTTATATTGATTTAAAGTTTGGGGAGGCATTCCAGTGTTGGGACAAGATAGCTGTGTGTCAAAAGTATGATATAAATAAGCATGCAAGAACAAACTTTTATGTTTCTCTGCAATCAGTATCTTGTAGGCCTACGTCTTTTAAATTGAAAAGGTAAATATTGTGACTTCGAAAAGGTCTTAAAGCGAATTAATATTGTAAACTTTTCCAAAGGTACTGAATATATGTATAATACAAAATTAATTTTGCCGAAACAACCGCTTGAAGGATCAAAGTCTATCGAACTTGTGAAGTAACTTGTAATTGCCTGCATTGAAGTAGATAGTGACAGTTTCGACAGATTGCTGGCGGCGTGGTTTTGACAACCTATTTTAGGATCAATGTCGAGGGGAAGAAATTGCGTAACATCCATTTCATACAATATTTATGAAGTTACCTGGACGAGGTAAGTCTGTCTCAGTTTCAAAACTTGCTATGAGCTTTGTCTGTTATTTACAGTCTTAAAACTTAGTCACCTTCATCGCACCGCCCGTCGAAGAATAAAGTCTCTTCCACATCATCTAAATTTGACGTGTCCACAATTCAGTGTTCGTTTATTATGCTTTTCACCTGAAAAATGCGCAATCTCAATAATGGCGTAAACTAGTAACACACTGGCGATGGCTTTTCTTGGCCCGAGTCCTTAGGCATCAAGGACCCTACCACTTGGTAGGTTTGTTAACAAGGCCTGTTAACCTCTTTTTATACATTGTTAATCTGACATGTGCACACTTCATCTTTTCCCATTATAATTTTCTTACTATGTGGCTTTTTACTTTAATATACATTAATTGTGATTAATGTGAAAACACACCATTGTGTTACTTTAGTGGAAATGAACCATGACTCAGAATTAGTCAATACTACGCCATACTGTCTTAAGTTAATGATGGGTTGTTGTGTATTTAACTTAGTAGGTACTTTAATTCCCCATTTTGATTGTCATGGTCGCTTGTTATTTGTTTCTTAACAAAAACATACCCTTTATTGTTTACAATGAATTTGCGCTGAGTAACGCCAAGACGATCAGTCTGTCAATGTCAGGGCTAGGCCTATATGTAAACAACGAACCTATTATTCAAAAATCACCATACCATAATAACATGAATTTCCTGATATACAAATTAAGCTTGGTAAGTGTGGAGAGCAAGTAGAGTAGAGTTTGCACGAGAACGTACAAAAAAGCATTCATAACTCCACGTGAATCATCATGTTCTTCATAATATCATGTGTTTTGGTTAACAAAGATTTTTTGAATGTAGGTACTTAGTTCCTATGAGTTGCGAGGCACTCACTTGCAATCTCATGTAGGACTTCTATGCTGTTTGGTGGTGAACGTAGGTGCCTAAGGATTGCTGAACCCATTTAATATCAGGTGGCCTACAGGTTTGTTCGCTTAATAAGTTGCCTGGAAATAGAAGAGTGATTTTTTCTTCAAAATTAACCATAATTAGGTAGACCTAAAAAGAGTCCACACGTATTTAAATAGTCACCATTGTAATTATAAGCCATTGTCACGGTTTTGAATACTGAACAATTTGGGTCGGTTTCAAGCAACAGAATTACATTGTGGCAAAAATGGACAAAGCCTTATCCATTACGGCGCTCTGATTTGTCACCGGAGTTGATTCATTAGGCGCGCATTAATTCACGCGGTTACCGCCAAGCGATCAAGCCCTATTTACTCCCTTATAGGAGTAGGTGTAGGTATAAGGTGTTATGTTTTTTATTTATTCGACATTTCCTTTACCGACTCACTTTTTAAGAACCTCGAAATGGATAATTTTGATTCATTGGGAAAACAGCCGGTTTGTATATTTTACCACGTTACAATATTGGTCTGCTATGAACAAGTTACTAGTAAACTACATAATCAATTTATATGAAATTTACCGCTTGTAAATAATTTTGCATAGGACCGTCTTCTTTTTAAAATTACATAAAAACTAAGCAATCTTTGGTAGAATAAAATAGATATACCAGGTCAAAAATACTCGTAAGTATTATGGCTTAAAGAGCTCCTCTAAAAAGTACTTAACTTTAATTGACTCATTCGTGTTATAAAAAAAAAAATATTACATACTTATACCTTTTTAGTTTTTATTATATCAATGAAATTTATGTTTTGGAATATAATACACAAATAAAATAAAATTACAAAAATATTTAATGAATTAATGACTAATTTTCAACTAATAAAAACCAATAATAAGTATTAATATTGTGAGAAAAAGTAGTATCTAATCCCACTTTGATTTGTCACTGGAGGTGAATTAAGCGCTCATTTGTCGTGCGGTTGCGTTACGACGTAGTTGAGGTTGCTTATGTGCTTATGTTATTCTTGTACTAAATCGAGAAGTTGGACTATTCGAAAAAATTTAACAATCAATTTTTTTTACTTACTTATTGTTTCCTCTTTGTAAAAAGAAATAATTTTGCAATAAGATTTAGGAGTAGTATGAATGAGATAGGAGTGTAGTTGTTACTAAAAAATCGACCGATCATATACAACAATATATAAATTATTCTGTAAAAAAAACTTGAGAGGTGTCAAGGGACACCCGGATGGAACGAAGTTCATGACGTAAATGACAATGTCACACGTCATGACAGCAAAAAGTGTCGTTACAACTTTTCGTCTTAATTTTTTCCGTCTAGCCCCCTTTCGCAACGCGCGATAAGGAACTTCGTTCCAAAAATCGACAGTTTTAAAATTACATTTTTTATTATTAATTTTAGAGTAGAGTCTCTAAGTGAGTTGAGTGGCTTTCGATATTATGAGAACACGTAGGTAGCATTTGATCGCAGTTCGGTTTATCACTGACGGCGAATTAAGCGCTCATTAATCTGTGCGGTTGCGACACGGCGTACGGCGTGATCAAGTTGTGGTTGTACGAAATAAAATATCGATATATTGATGTATTGATATTATTTAAAAATAAAATAAAAATATCAATATCGACGTCAATATATCGAGAAAAAAATATCGATACATCGATATATCGGACAATTTTCAGAAAAATTGTTGTTTTAAAATAATAATACAATTTTTATTGAGATTTTTGTATGTACATTAAAATAATTTATGAAACCGCGAGTATAAAATAACACAAAGTACCTACCTTCAAAACAATTTACGAGTGAAAGTAATGAACGACTAAATTTTACGGTTTTCATTTCTACCCACTTAGGTAACATAAATGAAAAAAATATCGTATTTGATAGTGTTTTCGATATTGGATATTTTGTATTGATGTACCTATCGATATATCGGATTAAAATATATCTGCTAAAATATCGATACATACAGATATTTTTTCACAAAGCAAATAATTTTGCAATTCATTTATTCTATATCTACTCTTAACAATAAAAAGACGTGTCACTTGTTACTAGCGTAGGTTTGTATTAGTATTAGACACTGATCGATATGCTTGACGTACTTTAAATAGACTCGTCCCCATAGTAATACCACTTTTTGATACTAAATTCACAAGTAGGTATAGGGTCGTTATTGATCTATTTGATAGATGAATAACCAATTATCAGAAGTATATGAATTTTTTTATGAAATACTTAAATAAAGTCTAGTAGAAAACAGAAATTATAATTATTTTTTAGTGATTTTTTAGGTACCCGAAATTACTCTTCATCAATACATATTCGCAACATTTCTCTTTTTGTAACAAACTTAACAAAAGTTTGAAATGGCGATTTAAAATTAATCTAATTTAAACGCTAATTGCTTGCAGCACTGTATTTGCATATTTATATGGAGCACATATCTTAATTAATTTAACCGCGTCTGTTCTTTAATATTTTTGTGTAATTACGCGCCGGCGAGAAGCGTCTAGTTTTATAATTACCAATTAGTGAGCAAAAGAACGGGGACGTGGAAGCATGGAACCCATTTACGCGTCCTTGCTGTAATTTAATTTTTATCAAAGTGAATTTACATAATTGTTGAGCATATATCGTAGGTACTCGATTTTATAAAAAAGCAGTTATGTGTGAATGTCACTTGTATTCCAATATATTTTCCAATTGTATTCCAATCTGACCCATAAGTGACACACTATCGGGTCAGTCTTCTCTCTCAATGAGAAGGAAGCCCACTACGCTGGCCTAATGTGGGTTAGTAGTCGACACAAATAACTACTGTTGATTCACTAATAAATATTTTAATTATGTTTGTGGAAATAAAAGCATTATTATGAAACCAACCTCGCAAATAAACATAATAAAACTCCTATCGGGTTAACTGTACACTCATTTGCTTTATTACCATAAAAAATAAGTACGAGTTAATAACGAAAAAGTATGGCAATATAGTTCAGGTTAAGAATCAGGTTCTTACGCAGCCATTAAGCGCCCCTTTAACTCAGTTTTTGTACGCATCATTAGCGGTGAAGTTAGCTTGTTTATTATAATAACTACCCAGTTCAAACCGAGTGGTTTCAGGTTGGCATTAGTTCTTTTTGGCATAAAGAATACTTAATTGCATGGATAGAATATTCAGAAGGAGTGTAATAGAAGTTTTCATAACGTGATAACGGGCTTAACAAGATAGTAGATATATATAATAATTTTAATATAAATACGACAAAGTCATGTTAAAAAACAAACTTGAATTATACATAAGATTCTTTTCGGAATTTTCAGTTCGGAAACTTTTAAATAAAGTCATTTCAAAATGCCGCCAATTTTGGTTACTATATAGGTATGTACATATTCGTTGGGTGTTATCAAACTAATTGTAAATGTTTGAAATCAAAATTTTCGATTTCAAAAGTAAACGATTATACTATCTATTCAAATATTTATAGAATCTATACGAATACATTCAAATCAAATATAAAAATAACACAGGTAACATATAAAAATAACCAGCAGCAAGAATGTTGTTTGTAAACTTGATAGGGGACAATCCAATTGACGAAGGTGAAGACATACATGCGGTGATAGCCCAGTGGCTTAGAATTCGACCTCGAATCGAGGGGTCCGGGTTTTAATCCCAGTGGCACGCACCAATTACTTTGTAAAAAAGTTATGTGTTCTTTATAAAATAAAATATCACCTGCTGTTCATTACGGTGAAGGAAAACATCGTGAGGAAACCTGCATGCCTGAGAGTTCACAAAAAAAATGTTCTCAAAGGTATTTGAAGTCCACCAACCAGCGTGGTGGACTAAGGCCTACATCCCTCTCATTACGAGAAGGAGACGCAACCCTGTAGTCGGTCATTAATGGGTTACTGGTAAGACGTAAAAGGTGAAAGAATGCTTTTCACCATAAATTATGTCGAAAATTAGCCATATTTTGTTCAATAACAAAATATTCTGTTGAGCTTGGCTTCCTACTGTCTGTTTCTTTAAAATGAAGATTTATGGGAATCGTCCAGTGCCTTTAAGAACTTTTGGAAAAGTAGGCAAGTTTTATTAGCAAATTACAAGTTAATTACAATATGCACGTTTCATATCCTGCCAACCAGATTAACCAACCTTGTGACTTATAGATGTGATGGCTACGACCTTAGGTAAATATTTAGTCTAATACTTCGTTACCTGCATGCTGTCGTCAAGTACTTAATCGTCAACGTTGTCGGAAGATGAAGTAAGCCGCACAGGCTCTGGTTTCGTGGATTAAAAATTTTAATCTAAAATCATCACACCTGTACCTACGAGTTCAAGAAGGCCGTGGTTACGTGCGTATGACGGTGACACTAAGCCGCTGTCATTATTCATATTCCCTGTGACGGTTTCTCGTGAGTAACACCGTGTGAGAGGATTAAGTAAGAGCCGCCCGCCCACAGCTGCGTCCGGATAGACATTATTTACTAACGACATCTGCCAACAGTAACTTAATAAACCCGCGAATTACTCTCATACTAATCACATCAAGGTGCCTTCCTGGGCTTTTTATGTGCGCTAATATTACTTTCCTTGTAAACCTAAATCAATTTCAACCTTCTTTTGTCGCTTCACTTAAAAAACTACGCGTCTGAAATATTTCGCCGATAGTACTACGTATTTGTAACTTTTTTACAATTGGTATACATGAGTATATACCTAAAAATGTTTTATGTACCAGGAAATACTCTTTAATGATCTATTTTATGTCATATAATAGGGATCCTGCATTTGCACCTTTGAAAATAGATTCATATCAGTGTAATGCGATTGTGATTCGAAGGGATTGAACAACAAACTGAATGTTATAATTGGCTTGATTGATTGAGATAATTTTTTAAAATTTTGATTTGTTCCTTTCACCAGATATAAAAATTCAGTAATTTTTATTCATTTATTTTTATTAAGATTTCCGATATTGACATTCTTTTGTATCACGTTGGGCTATTGACATTAATTTAGTGATCATTATAAGAATTTTTTTAAATAGATATAGAGATATAGAAATAGATATAGAGATACGCACCTAATAATATGAAAGTTTATATTGTTATAGTGTAAAATTGTAATTGTAATTTTTCTCAATGCTCAACCACAATTTGCATGCCTGTTATGGCAGAGTATACTGGATGATTTGTTAACCCCAACATCTATGACCATTGAGGTTAAGAGTACAGTACTACTCTTGCAAATAAACGATTCATTATTATTATTATTATCTATAATTATGTCATTAATAAAATCATATAAGAGTATGGTGATACGACGATGATAAGCGAGATTTTTAAATTAATAAATTCGAGTATTTCTGTTAGCAGTTATTGCAAACTTTGAGAGTGCTCTGAATATTAATACACGGTTCAGAGAGAAATTAATTTATACAGACCCAACATCACTTTTACGGAAATATTCTAATACAAATTCCTTTCACGCGCGGTACTAAACGACGGCGATTTTATTTATTTATTTATTTATTGTTTATTATTAACGGCTCTTTATTGTGCACAAATAATAAACATATTATAAACATAAAAAATTAAATAGAGGACAACACAAACGGAGGTCTTAGGAAGCGAGGTAGGATGAAGGAAGTGTTTAAACATCTAATAATATAACAGTATTGTTATTAGAAACGAATAATCGGTAGCTTATTCAATATACATACTTGTGTTAGGTATTCGGAATCAATTTTGTAGCATGTAGTAGGTAGGTATTTACGCAAAATGTGCACGTGACATGATTTGAAAATTACGCTTTAGTTTCATAATTCCCTATCTCTAATATTAACTACAATGCTAAACATAAACTTTTATAATAATAAAAACAGCGCACATGTTGGTTAAGTAAAAGTTTTGTGTCAATATTGAGACTGTTATTAAATTAACATTATGGCAGCACACTGGCTAGCTTTAATGAATTTATGAAATCATCAGTTTTAATAATTATAACGATAATAGGTAGGCAATTAAGGAAATTTAAATTTAGCAATTTAGTACTATCATTGGAAAATAATTTAGGTTTTTAATTATTTAGTTAGGAAATAACATCGCTTACATGCTTAATCAAGCAATCATTGATCCAAGCGATTAACTTCATTTGGTTTTATTGCCGGTTTGATAATGATAAGGGTGCCTCAAATTGGAAGAGTCCTCGAATCTGAAGAGCTATCGAGTAACAAAGAGTGAAAGTCGTAAAACAGCCTTTCCGTGATTTATTGCTAAGATAAGTCTCATAATTAATTGCTTTATGATTACGCCCTTTATTGCCAAAGGGCAATAATTCATTCAATATTAACTTGAAATTCAATTTCGGAAGGGCTAACAATAAAAGGTAGAATTTCGGTATTGAAGTTTCGAAAGAGACGTAATGATTCCGTAATTGACAGTGGTTGTATCCGCTGCAAACTTTTTATCGCGTCATAAACACGAGATGAAATTATATCCTAACGACCCAATAAACGGAAATACAACCTCACCGGTGTAAGAAACAAGGTTAATCTCTGTATCTACTTGCTGACCGGCTGTATTTCCATTCCTGTTGCTACTCGTCTAGATATAAGATGATATAACGGTTTTTATGAAAACAGACGTAGAACGATGGATTGCGGGATTTATCACTGTGGCGATTGGCGTAGGCAGCTTTCAGGAACTTTTCGTAATAAAATCATGATTCGGTACTTTATATTGGTGTTCGTAAAAATAAAAGTGAACGACCCATAAGCTCTTGACATTTATACTTTTATACGTATTTAAAATGTATTTGCTCAAAGCTAAGTCCGTGTTTCCTCATCGGTTTCACGTAAATTCTATCTTATTCTTATCCACTTGAGCTAAAAGGAAGGTAGCAATGGAAATGTGCCTAAGGGTTCAGCTAAACTTTAAAGATTATTTAGGCGCGGATTCTTATATTTGGATAACATCGCTTGTGACGGCGACGTACAATCAAATTGTCCAAGCTTGAAATCAAACGTCTGGATTTTCTCGAAGAAAAATCATAGATATGTAAATCTCATCCAACGTGCACTAGATCAACGTGTTGCACTAAGACTCTTCTAATTATGAGGACCTTCTCATTGTAAGAGGAGACCCTCAATTCTTCTATTAACACACGTTAAAATTGTTACTCGCACTTCCGAAATAGCATGCCTGTACACCCTACGGTAAATGAGGTTCAGATGAGGTATGTAAGTACGAAATAATTCAATGCCATTATCACAAACTACAATCGAAAACAAAGGTGTAAATACACTAGGCACTGCCGCTGTGTGCTAAATCTCCCCATAAGAATTTCATTTAGATTTTATATTCTGCTTCATTCCGATGGTGTTACATTATGTTCTCTTTTTATTATTAAGCCTCTTATTTATTTTCTTTATCTTTTGCCCACGGATTGTAGCTGCTAAAGCCACTATTATATTAATGGTAAATTGTGGCTCACAACTACCTTGCCGAAAGAAATGAATGTAACTGGAGAAAAAAATATTTTTTTGTGTATACATATATCGAAAAATTAAATTAAGGTTAAGGGGTTACTGAATCCGATGGACCTACAATGACCTACATTCTATGTCTATGTTTATCTTTTATACTTATTTTTCATTGCGATTGTGAACAAACATGTAAACAAAGACACAATAAAGAAGAGCTCCTTTTATCCTTCTTTTGAAACCAAATAATTTGTGCATTGTTCTTTTTTGTTATTGATACTGTATGTTTCTATCTATGTGTGTGTACAATAAAGACTTTTAAATTAAATAAAATAATATATTCTAACAAAGTTCTAATTAAATGTTCGTACCTCTGCCATTATAATGACTGTTTACAAATTTTTAAATAGGTAAAATATATTTCCTATAGTTTACCAACGTATTTTGTTAACGTAGTTGTAGTAATTAATTTTGTAGAAGGCTGAAAGGGTCCAACCCCAAAAGCTATTACGTCTGGTTTTGATCAATTGCAGCCTGTTGTACTTATAGGTCATTGGAGCAATCAATAAGCCGAAATTGATTAATACTTAGTTGGAATTTGATTTAAAATATTTATCATCGTGTTATGAGGAACGATCTTTACCCTGAGGTGTCTTCATTGGAAAATGACATGAGGTTCACGAAAAAGTTGGCAACACTGGTGACTTCTCTGGTGCCAATCTTGTCCTTCAAATCATTCTTTTGTACCACTGGCAATTATGATCATCCCGTCTGTTAATAAGGCGAGGCCTACAATGCTCCAATGCAGGTTGGTGGAGAAACGGGTTAGTGGGAAACCTGTGTTGGATATTTTTGAGCTATGTTGTGAAACCTTCTTACCTACCTACCTACATTTCCAGCAAATCATCCAGGTGCAAACCGCAACTAACGTTGTTTAACTTTTTTGGTTATTTGCGGCCTTTCAAAGTATTTTCTTTCTTGAGTACCTATAGTTATTGATTTGATAGAATGACAAAGGGCGAAACCCAAGGCCATCTGCGACCCGTTCAATTACCACATGTATGTATGGGTAGGATATTGAAGCACTACACAACCATTGTTCTAGTTGCTTGCACTAAAATATTTAGTCACGAAATCAATTTCCGAAAGAATCCACAGTCATCTTCAAGAAGAGCACAGCGCAGTGTATATTGCAACATTGCATTTTTGGTGCAGAAATAGATTACGACGTAAACTGCAATTATTTTGTAGTTACCTGCTATGTTAGCTACAATTGTGGTAGTGAAGTATTTGTAGTTAGCTTTTCTAAAGTATTTCTCTTCATAATTAAGTAGCTTGAAGTTATTATAAGTAGGATGGGCAGTTTATATAAAACACATTTAATTTCAAACAGAATTGAAGCACAGTCTCAGGTCGAAAAATGACGTTGAAACTGAAGTTAACGATTGCAACGTAAATAAAGTAAAAATTCAACAATATAGTTGTTTTATGGTTGTTTAATGACAGTTACAGTGGTACCATTTAGGCGAACAGTGATATTAAGAATTGTAAATTTATGTAATATTTTAAACAAAAAATCAAATCAAAACGAAATTTGACACTTAAAATAATTGAGAGCTTTACAGAAATGGAATAATTTCCTTCGAAACACCTACGAAATTGTTGTTAAAAAAGCTTGAGCGTATTATTTATTAAAATGAACGAGCCAATAGACAAGTGTTGTTGAATGAGTCTATTCAAAGGAAGCGAAGAGATTTCCAAACAGCAGTGAAGTGGAAATGAATGGCGTTGGAAGACGACGTTCCTATTTATCTCCACTTAGATAATTCTACCAAACTGACGTAGGATGAGGGTAAACATCTTGGCGTGATTAATCGTAATCCTTAGTAGTTTAATAGTTGAGATTAAGTTGTTTGAATAATATCACCCGAAACAACGGAGGCGGTAACTTGGTCCCAGGGGAGAATCGATCATTTAGCAGCGAATAAAAATCGCATCGATGAATTTTAAGGTGCTCGTAACTCAGCCGCAAAGGTATGTTTGGGTCACAGTGGTTGGATCGCTGGAGTACATGGCATCCTTTGTTTTTTCTTTTTGTTGTAAATAAACATATATAAAAGCGGCCATAGCCTATAATGGTTCCTTCCTTCCTTCCTTCCTTTCAGCCCTTAGTAGTCCACTGCTGGACATGGGCCTCCCCTATAATGGTTAACGGCTAAAAATTCGGCCTCTCCCAGGCAGGCACCAAAAACTTTCTTAAAAAAAGGTATGTGCGCTTTATAAAATTAAATATCACTTGCTGTAACAGTGAAGGAAGATATTGTGAGAAAACATGCTTGTTTAGGAGTTCACAAAAAAATTCTCCAAGGCATGTGCAGTCCACCAACCAAGATTAGGCCAGAAGGGTGGACTAAGCTCTACATCCTTCTCATTGCTCGCAATTCGCATTGGACACCCGACCCTGCAGTGGGTCATTGATGGGTCACAGACAAAGAAAGTTAGCGATAGCCAAGTCTCTTAAAATTGTCTCTTTCTCGTAAAGCCCTGATTCAATCCCTGCAGCACACACATGACTTTTTTACCTGATTCTTTAATGGGCTAGCGTCCTGGACTAAGGCCTTTTTCCTTCTCATGAGACACGACCCTGCAATGCGTCACTTATAGGTATTTTGTGAACAAATTTCCTTTCGCTGCGTTTTATATGGCTACTAGGACCATTTGAATAAAAAGATGCATATGTAAAGTATTATTTATTAGTATATAAAGTATTAGATATTAATTAATTCTCTACGTTGGTAATCAATGGACAAATGCTGAATCAAGTTAAATAAATGTAATTAAACCGTTCGCGTTTTTTGAGGTTCAACCTGGATACCCATGTAGGGGCTGCTATAAATGCTGAGCTGCCCACCGGGACATTTGATATATCGTTTAATTAAAACGAGTTTTTCATACATAAAATCTTTTTATTACTACAACGAATTAAAAATACTTTCGTTCCCAGTCAGGTGTTATTACCTACTGAAATCTCAAAATTTAAAACTGTCTTTAAAGATGTAGTTGATAACCAACTTGCCGCGCTCGCTAGGGGTAGGCCTAGCTGCGGTCAGATAGAGGGTAGGGGTCCGGAATAAGGTGCTATAGATACCTTAATTTTCGCCTTATATTTCATCAGCTGACTCACGTTCCGGTAGCGTAGGGGTAGGTTAGGGAAGGACACTGGCCTGACTGTGGATCCAGGTGGTGTTGGCTTCTTATTTGTTCCGTGCACGCGGGGAGATCTCCACCGGTATTCAATGCCGGTAGCCGGCCGGTCGGCTTCGTGTTCTTCCTAGTGTCGTAGATAGGTAGGGTCTTGTCCGGGTAGAATCGAAATTATATTCAAGGGTAAAAATCCTTCATAACCTATGTAGTAGGTTATGAAAATCCAAGTAGACGTCTTCCGAGTAGAATTGGAAGTAGTCCAATATGAATCCGAGGTATGAATCCAAAGTATGAATCCCAAGTATAAATCCTGGATGTAAATCCGTGGTATAAATCCTGGAAACGTAGAAAGGCTCCGTGTCAGGGAGGGAAACATGATTTATAGGAACCAGTGTCCCAATAGGAAAATACACTTCACTTTATAAATTCAAAATAAGAACACCTTACAATTTGAATTTAGAAATCATGGAAACTTATGGAAACTCATGAAAACTCACCCCAGCGGGATTAAAGCCGTAATTAGTTCGAGGTTAGGCCTCGAGGGTCGGCGGCGGTGGTCTGCAAAGAATCACCGGCGACCAGAGAGAAGGGACCCCCGTTCATCCGTTCGAGTCCATTCGAAAAATCGCAAATCACGATTCACAGATAATGTCAAAGTGACATAATCTGTGCTTATAATGTAGTTAAATTTTATTTTAGATATTTGTTATTTAGTTTAGATTAAATTATTAGATTTAAGATTATTAATTAGAACACGTAATTTGAATTTATTTAAAAGAGATATTGATTAAACAACAAGTATCGTATGCACGAAGCGACATCTATTGAGTCAATTAGAAATGATGTCGATAACAACTGACAAATGTTGACAGCGGTTAAGGATAGATGGCGCTGATAGCCTTTTATTGGTAGATTTAGAATTGAAACTTCATTTGTTCTTGTAATATTTTATTATTTTTGAGTAACGTGCAAGCGCAACGTTACAAACTAATTCAGCAGAGAAGTGTGAGACCTTCATCTAGAAATCTAAATCATCAACGCAACGTACTTTAACATCTGTCCATATTAATCACAATAACTTTTTAAATCTAACACTGGTAAAAATCCACAATTATAACCACAATTAGTAATAAAGATTTTATTAAGGTATCAACTGAAGAAAATGTTGTCTTAAGACATTTCTTGGCGTCGTTCGAGGCATCACGAATCATCGCATTACCATTTCATTATACGGAACCAAAGTAGGCCAGCGACTCGACATCATTATTTGACATCGCACCAACGACACATAATTTCCTCGCAGAAGTAAAATAGACCTACGATGGATTTATTTCAGTCCGTTTGGATGCTTTGTTAAAACACAAAAGCTGTCACAATTATATTCTTGCATTTCACTTAGGCCTAGATTTTCATATTAAAGTAAAAAATGTAGGGCGCTACGGTTTCAGGGTGTACCGGAATAATAATATGTCATTTCCACTTTATACGGGGCGCGAGGTGGTATGAGTAATGAACATAGTATATACTCATATTGGGCGCACAAACAGCATAATAAATGCGATACATTTATACAGATTGCGCGGTTCTGACCGCTATGAAGCGGTGTGGAATATGGCGAATAATTAGAGATTGAAATTCTCTTTCTATCCATTAGTACGAGTAACATTCAGAGAAAATAAAACCTGCAGTCGTGACCATCTTAACACTGACGAGTACCATTCAAGGTGTGAGTTGTCCTACTTAAAAATAGGGTGAAATAGGATAGGGTAAGGGTAGTGAAGTAGTGGTGTATGTATTTGGGTACAGTAATAGATACTGCGTACCTATTGGGTTCTAACTTACAGCCTAATTTGCTTCTTGACTTACCCACAAAAACTTTCATTCATATGTGACTCTTTCTTTACTAAATACTTTTACGACCGACGGGATCCCGCCGAACTATGACATGAGCTTCAAGTGTATTTTCACAGGTACAAACCTTCGGAGTGGGCACGCACCGTCCGTTGGTGTCGCGTGTCGTCAGTATCCATAGGCTTGGTCTGCTTATTTGTGAGCCGCCCATTTTATTGATAGCTAGGTCATTCTTTGAAAAAAATTATAAACATTAATTAGTGATACAAATGTTCAATCACAAACAATGAAAGCCATACAAAAAGCAGGCCATTCGTGAGAATGGAGTACCAGTACCACGCACAACGTACATTAGAATGTATTTAAACAGGTGTTGTCAGTCTGTCAACATCATTTACAGTCATTCATCATCCGTCGAGCCGGAGTAGTTTAATCAGACCCGAATAAGGGAAATAGTGCACAATAGCCTGATCACCCACTTGCGTGACTGCTAAAGAGATAAAACTATTGCTGTCTACTTCAAAATTACTACAATTTTTATTTCTTCCTTTATGTTCGGTTCGTTTTTGTTTGTGACTTCGATCGCTATAAACAATGTGATTAGAAGTAAAAGTAAGAATAACCTTAAGTATTTATTAACTGAACATTGGAGAAATATACCTAACTTGCCTAGTAATAAAGCAATGTTTTATAATTTTGCGACTGATTAGCATTGTATGTTTTAATGTTATTTTCTTCTATTGAATTTGTATTTTCACGCACTTAGGCCAAGATTCAACAAATGAAGACAACAATTACAAAAAAATACTTAGTTCATTGTGAACTGCGAAAATTCTGTTAGTCAATAAAAGAACTCTTTGAAAGTTTTTCCTACTTATTCCTGCGACCGTCGCAGGGAAAGCACGTACATAGTTAAGCAGAAGATTATCACAAATGCCCTCTCCTTTCATAAGCCGCGGTTTATAAAACGGAACTAAAATAGCAGCCCTTTTTAACTTCAACCGGGCTTTATTTGCGAAAGTTATTATTCAAAATTAATAAATTGTGGTATATCTCCGAACAAACACTAAAAGCACGGTAACCTCAGTTTCATGAATTTATTAATTACCTGTAATCCTATTTATAAGTACTATTGGACAGCACACCTTTGCTTCGAACTAAATACAAACTAAAAATACAGCACCTAATCGTTCGTCTATTTATAGGCAGGTAACCGAACCTTAACTAGGAGTTAAGCAGACTTATCTCATATCCCACACACGCAAACATCACCTACCCAGTTCGAAGAAATGAGCGCCCTCGGCGTATGTAATGTTCCTCAAGCTCGTCAGTCTGAGCAGGCACTCGTGCAGTTTACGCGACGGATTAACATAAAGGCCACTCTCATCCCCTAAGCCGCGGCTCCCGGAGGGTAACTAAAAATTTCATAACTAGCCGGCTTATGTAGGTACAACTTAACCTACATAAGCCAGTTCAAATTCAAATTCAAATTCAAATTCAAAAGCTTTTATTCATTATCAGGTACAATTTATGCACACTTAATGAACGTCATACATTTAACATTGCAGTTGCTGGCACTACATGTATGATTTTACCTACATTGTACGGATTAAACGTATTGTAGAGTTAATTGGCGTCGTTTGGGTAATAGCTTTACAAGTTTTTAAGTGGTTTGTATTTTAACAGGCGCTATTTATATTTTGAACATTGTTTCATTTTATTTGTAGCTTAAATAAGTGTTTGTTTTCTGAATTTCGGTTAATAAGTAGGAAATGTAAAAAAAGTATAATTATGTTTGTATTCGACAAGTTTGGGCTATAAGTGCCATAAATGTAGATTAGTGATCTTCACTGTATTTCGTATGGCGCTCATTAATTTGCTGTAATGTTCTTGTGTTACAGACGTGTGAAACAACACAATAAGGTAACAGTAACAACGCATATGCGAACCTTAAACTTCATTCAATCATCAACAAATAACATTCTTCGTTGAGGTGTCTATATTACTAGCATACGTATAAGGTATGATAACATTTTCACTAACAAACACTAACTTTCCAAACGTGGGTTGGATCTTCAAACTTGGAGCAAATATCAAGTTCTTAACTTTGCTTTTATTAAAGCTTATGAAGATAGTTAAATTAAAATGTTTGTTATTCTTCCGATTTCAAACTTTTGCACAAGTTAATAGTCCGTTCAAGATAGTTAAATCGTGTTAGGTTATAGGTAGCCAGTACGGTTAGGTATCTCAAATCACGTTGGGTGATCAAAGGTCTTTAGTCGCTCACATAACCTTTCTTTATATAAAGGTAAGTTACAGAGACCGAAGGTATTCTTATCAAAGCCTTCAGATGACATTTCAAAACACAAACCCAAATTAGATGATTTTTCGCTTACAAATCTCTGACAAGGGTCGCGTTTCAGTAAAGAGGAATCCACATATTGTATACCGCATTCATAACATTACCCCTTTGTACAATATAAGGTAAGAAAGTTACCTTGCAGGTAGGTACGATATTAAAATCACTTACCTTAAAAGGAATGTTATGGACAATAAACAATCTCGTACTCATTCTATGAAATGGGTTGATAGTAATGGAATGGAGCAAATATGTTATAAAATGCGGGTTCGTTTCTTCCCCTTTCTCGAGACATATTATAGTTACATTAAGTTTTATTAAATATTGAAGACTAGTGAAGCCTTTTCAAACTTAATGATACGTTACGAAATGGATATGAAAGGTCTCAGTGTATCTTTAAGTAGGTCTTGAGGAAATGGGTATAAAAATGTGGGAATCGATATTATAATTTTTTTGGTTGTGGCACGGAACATGTCTTAGTACGTTTATAGTTTTTATTTTTCCGTTTTATGTATCTTCCTGATTTTTGTTCATATCTTATACTACTCAGCAATCTTTAGTTATTTACTTAGGTAAATGTAAAATATTAAAATTTGGGAAACCTAGGTAGACATGTTTCCTTACCTATAAAGGACGATGATCCACCATTTTGCCTCCAATGCAGACAAGGAGTTCTAAGTGATAGGTACGTTCACTTAATTTTACTTAGCACAACTTCCATTATCAATAGGTATCGCAAAAGTATGAAAAAGTCGCTAATTAAGCGACCAAGTAATAATGTCACGTACAGCATTAAGTTTATGAATTACCCCACCACCTTAAATCTTAGGAACGAAGGAGTACCTCGGGCACGCACGCAGTATTTCGCAAGATTGTAACCTGGTACAAAGTTACGTGTATGATAAGAAAGTTGCGAGCGCCTTGCCGTCCGAGATTAATCTACTTGTCCTTCATAATTAATTACCTCTAATTCAACCATTTACCGAAGTAGAAGTAGGACAAATTTACGACAAACGCAATTACTTAGTAACTTTGCATCATTTAAGAAGGGATTTCATAGCCACCATTACGCAATGTTTTGCACTTTCCTAATGTGTTAGGGACGTAATTTGTGTTTGTTTGTTAAGATCAAATTTTCAAAACTGATGCTTCTTTGCGAAGGAAGGAAAATGTACCAAGATGTATATTATGTATGTATTGTTTATTGAGTAGCAAAATGGCATGCAGGCCACGTTAAGTGAGCGCTATAGTCCATGGGCGTTTGCATCCAACTTCAAATAGAGAAAAAATCCTATCTGTGGTTGCATGCGGGTACATTGTTACTCACGAGGACTAAGATGTTAACATCAAAATTAAAGTATCCCTGGCAACCATACCTCCCCAGCAGAAACACAGGACATGAAGATATAAAATGAATGACCGTAAAATTATTACTTTTAATTAGGTGTATCCATCCAGAGCCCAAAGGGATTGATACTATAAACCAAGTTAAGTATGTAAACAGGAATTACCTTTTCATACAATCGGTCACGAACGCAAAATTTCGCAAGACCTTGTACAAAGTTAGACGATAAGAAAGTGAAACGCCGGTACGCGTTGTCCGAGATAACTCTGAATATCCATCATGCCTAATTACCCTTCTTAAAGTTGAAAGCAGTCACATCTTTTCCGCAAGTTGTCGTATCGCGATCTGTTAGGCAATTCAAGCTGATGGATTCAGCTCGTCACTTATTAGATTTGGAAATGATATTTTGATGTTCAAAATGGAACGTCTACCAAACAAATATCAGCAAGTAAATGCGGCATAGAGTAGGCACTGTTTCGCCTGTTTTGTTTTCCTATTTTTATTTTTAAGAGAGTAACACAGGAAGAAATTAAATTTATTTATGAAGATAATTTAAAGAAATACGACTCGCAAGAAATACATTTATTTATTCATTTAATATTCGTGGAAGTCCTGTTTTACTTAATTGATTTACTATCAGTTCATTTGCCAATTAGTACAGAGTCTGTACAGACTACCTAATTGAGGACAGCCGTTGGGTAAATCAAGGAGCCTCTCTGCATGCCTTGGCGGAGAAACTTCAGTAGATAATAATATTATTATAATAAACCCATTCATTTCCGATGGCATTTGTTGATGGTAATTGTTCGGCTTCTTAATTCAGAGAGCTGGTTACGTAATATAATTAGCAACCTATTTAAATAAATAAGCATGCAGTAATCTTAGAGTTAGGTGATTAGTAGGTACTTGGCATCCGTTTTAATACAAGAATAAAAAAATCATAATGAAAATATCAAAATATGCTACTACATAACTAAGCGACTGTTAAATACGTACGAGTACGTATAAGGGATATTCGTACTGCATTGAAATTGTTGTCGTTCAGTGTAAACGATGAAGCGAAAATTGCTCAGGATTTTTTTATCCTGCTAAAGATATTGTTCTTCAAAATCCATAATAAAATTTTGTACATCATTAACATTGAAGACTGTTATCACTGCTTATAGCGCAGGGTTTCTCAATCTTATTGTTTCACGTAGATGGATAGGGGTGCTATTAGACTTTGTACTCAAAAAATACATACTATAAATACAAAATTTTATTAAAAAAACACTTAAGATAGAAATTACTCTATTGTACCTATACCCTTTTATTAAAATAAAAAATATTATTAGAAAAGAGTTGGTACTTTGTTGTAATAAGTTGGTACTTTCATATTGTATAATTGTTGCAAATAAAGTAAATATTACGCAATTTCAACTATAATTCGTATTGAGCTGATCGCTTGAAGGAGTCAGCTAAGCCGCCGCCGTTACGTCAATTATATCGCGTATGACTCAATGGCGTACCCCCAGTGGTGCACAAAGCCCACTTTGAGAAACACTGTTATAGCCCATATCAGCTCTTTTTACGGTCATTGGGCGGCAAGCGCTTTATGAGGGCATGAGCGGATCCGTTAATCACATTCGGTTGATCCGGCACAGGTGATCCTCGATGCTTGATACAGATGGATCGCTTGTCAAACGGTAATCTCCATAAAAAGGACCTTTGATACGCACATTTATATCGGTGCAATTCATTTACTTCCCGCTACTTCTGTCTGCAGTGAAATGTGACAAGGATAGGCCTGCAGTTTTTTAGCTACGGGAAAAACAATTAGTTAAGGGAAAGGATACTTTTTATATCTGGACCCAGTAAAGTTTACACGGGTTATTCTGATAAATTCTTATAAATTGATTGTCTTCGAAATTGAAATTTATATTTGTGGCATTGGAGCATTAAGCTCCACGTTGTTGTTCAGTGATAATAATGTGTGATTCTTAAAGTTAAATGTTTCAATTCAGAAACAATTTGGCTTTTCAGACCAGTATCCATTATGTATTTGAGGCCACGTCATTAGCCTTTTTTCGACTGGTTTTTATTAAAGTTCCATTCAAAGTCTCAAAACATTACAGTATTATCTATATGACGTACCTATGTATTCATATCAAGGTTCTCATTTCTCAAGGAATGCTTTGATAAAAAACTGGCCATAATCATTATGTTACATCACGAAAATAAAACAACCCTGTTTGAATGGAGATAGCCATCTAATCTCCGGAGAGCACAATAAGGTTCTTTTGAAGCGCGTGACTTTATTGACGAAAGTATACAAACGGAGATACGTGTGTTTTGGCTCGGAACATTTCAATCGCGCTGTATGGCTTACTCTCTCGTGAATACCCGAATTCATGAGGAAGTTAACCATAGCAATTTTGAGTAATATGTACGTTATTAGAACAGCGAGATCGTGGCTGGTTATTGACTGAAAATAATGCATTCGTTAAGCGAGTGTTTTGAAGTTAAAATAAAGTAGAAGGGTACTTTTCTAAAAGTAAGTTAAAATCAGCGTGATACAACAAAATGTGTTACGTATTTTGATATTACTAATGGATACTTCTCTTCGTAGGTGATGGGGATGTTGATGTTTGCAAGTATATTTAAATGTTATGTTTATTGTTTAAGACATTGACAATAATTGTAAAGCGTTCTAAATAGCACATTGAGCACAAAGCAGAGATTTAGGTTAATTTAATTCCAGTGTCGATGCTTTCAAGGACCAATGTTTCGACACGGTTGCTTGAACAAAGTGGAAGGCGTGAGTAAAGCCGTATCATTGCGTTAGTTGTCCCATACCCTCCGCACCCTCTCCAACCCGTCTTCAAAAGATTAATGCACGTCTAATGAATCAGCTACCGTGACAAATCAAGTGTCCGTAATGGAAAGGGCCTTCCTGATTTGGTAGCCTCAATAAATTAGCGGAGTGTTAAATTTTAGATTTCCGCCTTCACTGATCCATCGTGACATTTTTGAAATTCAATATCGGCTATAAATACTTACATTATGTAAACTCCACTCGGATAAAGTTCCGAAAAGGTCATACCGCATTTTTTCTTGATATTCCGTACACTTACGAATTTCAATACGCTGATTACGAATATGATGATTAAAATTGGCGCAAATTTCATTTTCGAGGTCAAAACTCGAAAAAAAAAATAGTTTTAATAGTGTATAGTTTCGATGCCCTCCGACCAGGTGGACTGATGACCTGAAGAAGACAGCGGGAAACCGTTGGATTCAGAGGGCCCAGGACCGGGCGGAGTGGCGTCGATTAGGGGAGGCCCATGTCCAGCAGTGGACTACTAAGGGCTGAAAGGAAGGAAGGAAGGATAGTTTCGATGAACTAGGAATGCTACTGAGCTGTCATAACTTTACTCGAAAGTTCCATAACTCTAACCACGCCTGAGGGCACGTGACGTTGACATTTGGGTAATGTTGATGCCGCCTTTACTTCCCGTCGCTTTGAAATGCCATCGCTTCGGGCGGAATTGCCGCTAGCTAAGATGAGTAGCATTCTCACCCTTTGTTCCCCATTTGTATTTAGTGATTGTTGTTTTTATTTTTCGGAAATAATGATATTAAATGATATAAACGGGAAATAAAAATTCTTCACGTTAAATTGCCAATACATAACATTATTTAGGCTATATTTTATGTAGCAGTAGGTAGGTAGTTTTGTGTACATTGTGGCCGTAATTAGGTTTTGTTACAGCGAAGTGCCGTGTTCAATGGCAATGCTTAAAGGTCCTCGTATTTTAAATAAGCAAAGTGAATTATCCGATACTATATCATATCCAATACTAAATCGAGCCCCTGTTTGAACAGCGGTATGATTATTGTAACAAAGGTCAAGAAACATTACAAAGTTTCAAAACTCCCTTGCTGCCTGCGGGCACGTGACGTTGACATTTTGATGCTGCCTTTGCTTCCCGTCACTTTGAATATACGAAACGAATATACGAAAAAAATATGGCAAACTACACGACGCTTATACTACAAAATCAATACACCAATTTATTAACAATATTGTTGACCCCTCAACCGTTTTAACAAGTAATTTAAATATAACCATCTATGAGGCTTTAGAATTTATTTTATTACCCAAAAGGCAGTTTGTGTGAAGAAAAACCTCCGTAAATGGGGCAACTTGTTTAGAACTTTTGCCTTGTTACAATGTAATTAGCCCCTAAACTTTTGCTGAACTCAAGTTGTAGCAAATTCTTTATCGTTACTTCTTTTTGCACCCGAAATTTTAACCTTTTGGTAATGAGTTAATTATGGGCTTCCTTATTATTACGCAGGTCTGATTCCATCGTGAATAAAGTAGGCTTTGAGAATATTAACTCGCGATTTAATTTGACTTAATTGGATGCAAATGGCAAATTACCCAGTTGTAGGTATATATGTTAATGGTTTGTTTTTACCTTATTTCTTCAGATATTTGCAGCCTTATTCTTGATACTTTGCAATAAGTTACTATCCAATCAGGAAATGCAATGTTACGTAGAATTAATCACAAAGTTAGTGAAGTTTTTTCTTAGTTTGTGTGCGATAGCAGCCGCGACGCAGCTACTCGTATTTCCGAGATTGCGAGCGTGAACTTGAGTGTTTGCTGGTTTTGAGGACGACGCGTAAATACAGTTTCACACGAACATGCAGCTTAACGAGCCAACTCCAGTCATCGGGGAGTTCCGTATGTTCTGGAGCTTTGCAACATTTGTGTAAATAAAAGTAATATGAGTGTAGATTTTACGTTACGAACTCTTTTATGTGTTGAGTTACGGCGAGACTGAAGACTCGACCACAATGGGCAGACAGAAGTGTTTATTCTGTATGTAGTTGGCAGTTAGTCAGAAAGTAGCAGGTATTTAGATTATGTATAAAGCTTTTATGTTCTTTACAATGACGGAGACTACGAGTATCTAGTATACTGTTATGTGATATCTATATTATGGTTCGGTTTTACTATTCGGTCCAGTACTTACTATTTAAGTATTTAGGTATGTATTTATGTATAGGTTTACATGACAATGTGTCTATACCTCGATAGTGATAATTATGCATGTTCGTTACGGAAAAATAAATATCAAGATACCAAACCCATAAATGATCTTTTGAGTTTATAACTAAATCTTTTTGTATATAAATTTTACCAAATATATTATCAAAACTTTAAAATG
Organism: Erynnis tages; assembly: GCA_905147235.1. Taxonomy (NCBI): domain Eukaryota; kingdom Metazoa; phylum Arthropoda; class Insecta; order Lepidoptera; family Hesperiidae; genus Erynnis; species Erynnis tages. The sequence continues at coordinate 6,916,286 of LR990082.1, forward strand.
TTAGGTATGTAGGTCGAATAGGATTGCAACAAGGATTGAAGTGAAGTTCAAAGTTATAACAAGTTTCTAAACATTTTCTAACATTGCAGCGATACGACAGGGTGATACTTTACAAACTTTTCTTAGTGCCGGTCTTTTCCTACCTAGAAATTATTCTTGTATTGTTATTATTTGTTTAACTCGTTTAATGTGCTTTTACGAAACCAATACAAGACTACAACACTGTAAGATTTTTTGAACTTGAAGCACTAACAGCCTATTCTGCCGTAACTTCAATTTTTTTCTTTAGCAATTTTCATTGGTTGCATTGGTTATTATCAGAGCAGCGGCGCGGCGCACCTCCCACCGCAAATTAATGGGTACCTACTACAACTTAGTAAACTATCAGTATGTCAGTTTCACCAACGCGTGCCTAAGGCAGTGCTTTGGTAGAGACCTACCACATAATATGTAAACCTTCCATCGTGTGAGTTCCACATTATTATATGTACACACATATAACCCGTGTACGGGTATCAATCAATCGACAACGACAGTCGTAGTCCAGGGAGCTTGTGTCAATAAAGCAGGATATATTTTTTTATTACCAGGCGAACTGGCATCTTCGACACAAACGGATACAAAGTAAATAAAACTTAGATACGTGAGGTCTATTGAAAAGTAATAAGTTTGGTTTCTTTGTAAGTTTTTCCATGTAAAGAAAAGAAAAAAATGGTTTTCTTCATTACCAATGATGGATAAATAACAATGGTTTTTCAGTTCAATTTTATAGTACTTACTTCTTTATTTGATTTTATTTATATCGTTACTAAATACAATACAAAAATATAAAGTTTTGTAAAATACAGTGGTTATCACGCCCGAACGCAAAGGGACGAATTTTGAATTTCCAGCAAAGCAAGAACAATGATGAGTTTACATACAAGTACTTATTTTATGTAAGTCATTAAGTGTTCTGATCTCGTGTTCAAGCCGCAAGACGTTTTTGAATATATTCCAGTATTAATTCTGCCGTCAAAGAGGCTGTAATGCAAACCATTATAATACCTTTCAATACCCACGTGGGTATTATCGTCCTTTTATCAAACGCTTTTGTTTAGTGTTTCATAACGCCCGTATACAATCGGCACTATTCATTTAATGGACGCTTATTAATTTAAACAACATTATTTGTCTGCAGATAAATGCTTACGTGATTATGCAAAGCAAAACTAACGGGACAAAATGTTTATTTAATCGTATCTAAATGAGAGTTTTAGTAACCACAGGAGCACGCAGGTTTTGTTCAATGCAAACAAATGTGTTGCGGTGGCCGATTTAACACAACGATTGGTGTTGTCAGTAGTATTTTAATGATTGATTTTATTTTTCATGAAAACATTTTCATTGTATCATTGTTGAGCAACCCTACTAAAAATTTAAATAACCATTGTTATTATTTAAAACTATACAAAGTTATAGGTGCATAAACAGATTTACCCGTGACTCTGCGAACCCATTCTGATATATTTACCTTCTAAATGAACTAGATCTACTTTTTGATTTAATATAAACTTTTAATGCACCAAATATCATACAAAGTCATCTAGTCGTTAATGAATGAAGATTAATATGATAGAAATTATTGAAATACATGTTCAAACAATTCAGCTTAGGAGCTTTCGTTTGAGACATGGTTCTTGAGACACAAGGTACGAGTACAATACCGCCGTAATACTTCTCTGAAAGGTAAAGCTAAGCCTTTGCGCAAAGTAACCCCAACTTTTGAATCACCGGAGGCTTTGTAAGTATGAGTAACTTGTTTAGCTATAATAAAATTTTATAAGGTATAAGGTAAGGAAGATGTCCACGTGGAGCCTAGTGTTGCTTGTCAGCTAAGAGTCTCCTGCATCTATCCAAAACAAGATGTTATTATGAAGAACTGCTGCTTCAAGTCGGGTTAGGAAGGTGCCTGTTAGGTACATATCAGGTATATAGGGGAGTTACAAAGTAATTTACAAATCGTACAATATAATTGTAAAGTCAGTTAAAGTGTGTGGAGCTTGTGTGGACTAGCAATAATAGCAGTTGATTTTGGCAATACTATCTCAGTATGTTACATAAATGTTCTCGTAACGATCCATTGACTGGGGAGTAGCTTCTTCGATTTTTATGAAATTGCATTTCCATCCATGCATTAATGCTGCCAGGATTTGAATATCCTTTTTCTATGCTCTCTTATTCATAAGGCAATTTGAATATTAAACGCTTTTGAAATACATATTCGGTTATTTTGAATGCTTAAGTTATTTTATGATGAATGTATACATATATTCCGTTGTAATGCAAATATAATTATTTGTAATATTAAGGCTGGAGACTTTTTTTAGTTGTAAAAAAATGTTTTTCTAAGGTTAACGTTAAAGAATAACCATTTGAAGAAAGTCTAAGACTGAAATATAGGAAAGCCACGAATTGTTTGATACCTACCATAATGGATCGATTTAAAATGCTTAGAATAAGATTTTTAATAAAACTCTTCAGTATTTTTCCTTTTATATAAATGACTTAGTGGTTTAGTTAAGTGAAATAAATTATATTTAGAGGTAGAAAAATTTATGAAAGGAGGCTAATTTACAAATTATTTGTACAAGCTATTTTTAATAGTAGATATCTAACGACAAAAACGATATTTCAATTTCTCTGTACAGCTACGGTATCTCCGCAATTGAATATAATGTAGGTTCCTACCTATCTGAGACAGAATTACAAATTCCTTCTTTTTGGGGCGCTGTTGGCAAATACCGATGTAATAGAAAATAGTTTGTGTGTCTTTATTAAGAGTCACTTATATTTGGAGTAGGTAATATCTCTCTATCAGAGATAAAAGCATTTTGCCGTTAATTAATTGAATTGATTTGTTTCCAGTACAATATCTTAGAGATAAACAGGCTCCTAGATAATTGAAATAAAATAGATGGAATCTTATATAAGGATTGTTTTGTTCTTAATTCATTACATACAATACATCTCAGAGGACCGTAGTTAATAGCCGTCATTCAAGTAATGAAGGCCAATTTTTTTCATATCTACACGTATTAGGTAGGTATGTTTGTGTGTTTGGGTCTTTTGGTTGACAGACCGTCCTAAGTCAACAATGTAACACTTGCTCCTCGACAATAAATTTTGGTCCTTATTCACAACCCTAAGAGTCGCCTTTAACTATCTCTTCAAGATTAAATTATAGTCATTAAATCCTTTATTACAGTCATTAACCTTTGGGTATAATATTTTTTACAATAAAATTTAAATCAAGTCTGAAAGAAAATGTTTTGCAACTGAAGTCATTAATATCATGGTTTATTTTTCGCGGATAAATGAGTAAAATATTCTTCATCAAATTGCTTTACGTAAAAACTTTATCAGAACAGAATCAGACAGATGCGATCTGAAGAACACCCAGCAAAGATAAAGCAACGTTAGGCGCAGTTAAGAGTAGTATTGATGGATGACTGCTACACACGAGCGTCAGATGGATAGAATGAATATACGTATATCTGACATGGTCGGATCGGTGTGATGTGTTACAGACTACTGTTAAACACCAATGACCACATTTCACAAATGAGGAGGTGATAATTAATTTAATAAAACGCACATTATTTTTTAAAGAAAGTACTGGTGCGTGCCTAGGATTCGAACCCGGACCCCTCGAGTATGGAGCTGATTTTAGCCACTGGGCTAGTAACTAGTGCGTGAAAGAGTAGACACGCTCTAGACCTCTTTCTGAGAACTACATAATTGCTACAATGCAGATAGGTCATAAAAGAATTCCAACTAATGAAGGCAAGTTTTACTTATTCTTGTTATTTTATCATGCATTAATGGCATTTTCAAATCATTCTCATAAAAATATAAAGCAGTCATAAAGTTATTAATCATGCATTTATTGGAGCGGTACCCATAAGATTAGGGAAGCAATAAGGAGCACAAAGTACAATTATATGGATCAAAAGAATCTTTTGGAAAGGAGAGGATCTTACCATTATTGATGACCGATTCCATTGGATACAAAGGAGTTTTATGACCGCTTTTATTTAATAAAAAAGAAGTCCAGTTTCCTGTATATCTCACGATGGTTGAACTTTTTGATAATATTCGTATTGTAATAAATCTTCGTTTTAAAAGTCACGCTTTGAAGATAATTCTGTTTCAAAACTTCATATTTTTTTTTATTGTTCTAAGATATTCCAATTTTTTAAATATAAAATTAACATAGGCTTTATTACTTTAAGGGCTTTATAGTATGTCAAATAATATGTAATTTATTTAATCTGTAATACCTACATACTTAGCTCTTGTTCAGCACAATAAAATACAGACATCTTATACATTTCCTACTCGCAGAAATGAAGTTGTAAGTTATTTTTTGGTACTCTTTCGGCGCGGAACCTTAAAAGAGGCAAAATTTAAAGGCAGGCAGGAATTTAATTTTATACATCCCTCATCGGGTTACTCTGTAATCTATACCCTGAGTTCGGCAAGTGCCTGAAAGATCAATACACAATTTTGTCGGGTCTGTAGTCCTTAAATTTTATGAACGAACAAGTAAGGGACTTGGGCCTTTACATTAAAGTTGTTTAAAATAAAAATGTTGAAAAATAATATTGTATTCTTTTTTCAACATTTTCATAATTACTATCCTTATTTTAGCTCCCGTAAAATAATATATTTTACAGTTTATATACTTTATAATACCTAATATTTGTAGATATTAAAAACTTTCGGTACGTGTTCGATTATGGTTAGTAAGTTATCAGTGCTTCTAACGAATCAAAGATATCAGTACATTTTGGTAGGTCACGGACTTGGATAACCTCTTACAAATTCAATAAAACAATTAATTCGCACGGAAATAGAAACCTCCTTTATTTATCCTCAAGAACAAACGAATATAGAAATCGAAAGTCATCGGACGTTCATTTTGTTCTGTTTCCGCAACATCAACTTTTACGGGCAGAGAAAATAGCTATTTATTCCCCTGGTAGTTTTTCTACTTTTTGCACTATCACAAGATGTTTATGAGTTTGCTTTTAATTGGTAAAATCATGGTGTGATAAGTAGCAAAAAAATAAATACATTGAATGCCAATGTTACGGAAATCAATAAATTACTTGTTCGTTTTTTAATACGGTGGTAGAATTATATTATTATAGTTCACCCTGAATGATAATTTTGAAATTTTTACATCCAATCTTTACGAAAGTCGTAACTCCTACCTAGACATTTGTAGTTTTACTCGGTCTCCATAAAAACACCTTAAGTATGTAGACTTAAATTAAATGCGTCTGTGTAAAATGAATTCCAGTTTTCCAGTCCTTTGTCTAACTTAGACCATTAATTAAGACGCGCTAAATAAGTCCCTGTGAAAGTTTGATTTTCCTGATTAAGTTTGTACTTTGGTGATATTTTAACATGAAAGTCATAACAATATTTACTTAATAACTTCTTTAAAATAGGTCTATTTGGCCTTCAGGGTCAGAAAATGGAACTCAAATTTTAATACATACCTACTAGTATAATATGTATGTGGATACATAAAAACGTATTATTTTAGTGGTTTCACTACAAAATATGTGAAAGTTCTTTATCACTCTCCCTTATGTTTAGCATTATATATACTAGAATTTAAAAGATATTATCTTAATAACCGAGCTAGTTTACCAACCTGCGTAGGTAGCTTTGAATCCTTAGGGTACCTACTTACCATTGTCAAAACCGTAGTATGACAATTGCTCACCGAAAAACAATTAAGTATTATAGTGAATAAAAATAAATATTCAACGAAAAAACGTTTAAACTTGTTTAAAGGTGGTTCAAAGTTATCTAAAAATGTCTCGTTACCCGACTTAACACTTAACCCGAGTTGACCCTACTGGTTATTGAAATTAATGTCTAATTTTATCTTTTCAAGATTGACTTTATACAAATTTAAATTAAACAATTATTGTAAAATGTCTGCTGTTTTATTCTGTCTTTGCAAGTACATAATTAGTGAATACAACACAAAGTTAAATTAAATCATTCTCTTTTAATGAAAATTTAAAGTAAGTTAATTTATTCAAAAAATCAACCTGTAAAATATTCCCGCAAAATGTAGAGTATCAGGTTCGTTAATCTCCATTTCAACGTAAAATTTCAATTAAGCTTTAAATCCGAGCTTATTTCTCATAATCATTTTACGGAAGCAATCGGACGAGAAGACTCATTACGAGTAACAGTCCTTTATTGATATCGAGATAATAATATCTTTGTTTCCCTTTCTTAAGATTAGTATAATAAAATTCATGGCAGATTATAACATTAAGAAAATTGCAAGGAACCCTTGAAGGCAATAACCAATAGAAATCGTTTGCTAGGAGCACGGACAATTACTTTCGGGTCCGTTGTCGATTCTTCTCTTCAATTCGCGTTTCTTTATTGGAAGCGAAACGACTACTGTCGATTTAACTAGAGCCCTGTAATTTAGAACAATTTATATATACACATTGTTGTATCCGGAAACAAATTACATTCTAATGTGAAAAGGTTTTGTGATTTTTCCTTTTCTCTCTTCGGTAACTTTGTTATTGTTCTCATGTTACTTTTTCACAGGGACATATTTAATGTTTTTATCTACTATTTATATTGCAGGATATCACGAGAATGATTCTTAATATCCTTTATGACCTATGTCTTAGTCTATCACCCTGGCCTAGTTGGGTTGATTGACTTCACATGGCTCTGAGAAATGAGGTTTCCTAGCTATATTTTCCTCATAGTCACACAGATGACCTTTAGTTTTATAAAACACATATAAATTATAAAAATCGTCGGTGCGTGCCGATTACTGGGACCGAATTTCTCGTTTAAAAGACTGAAATCTTAGCCACTATTCTTCAATGGGTCTACCATCTATGTACATGTACAAATTGGTTATAGAGCGTAATTACTGGGCGTATACATATACATCATAGATTTCACGCAAGGATTGCAAATGTCATGGGGATTAATATTGTTATGCATGTGTTTCAGATAACAATGGACACTACGCAGCAGCCAGCAGCGTGGTATTGCAAGGAGCTTGTATTACCCGTAGTTATGGTATACCCGAGATGCGAAACATACTGCGCCTCTATTCTGGTTACAATAAATGTTACCTAATATTTTTGATGATCGGACGATCTTGCAGTTGAGATTATTGCCGTTTCTAGTAAATGTAAAAGTGAACATTTAAAAACGGAAATGGAAGGAAAACGGAATGGAATGGAAGAAAAGGAAAATCCATAACTACTGAGACTCTGTGTCACAAATATTAGTTGGTCAACCTGAAAAACAAAAATAATTTATAAGAATGAAGATTCAAAATAATTAAATTTTCTACATCCTACCTTATTATTCAACAAGGTGGAAACACAGTTGCAAACTTTTCCGGCCCGTGTTTTCGTATACCTACTCGCCATGTTGTGGAAAAATTGACTTGACCTTAATACTTATTTTTTATTATTATAATAAAAAGGTATTTCTTTTAAATAGGCCCTTCTAACACCATTTGTTAACACTGAAACTTCACAGTGCGCAAACTAAACTTAACAAGGACGGATTCACGGGAACGTCGCGTCGCGTCGTGGCGTCTCGTGAATAATAAAATTAGTACGTTTCTACTTAAATACAGAACGTAAGCCTTTAGGAGTTTCCTCATTTCAAGAAATTTCTAGAATCGGTAATGGTTTATAGGTGGTAGAGCCATTGTAGTTTGCCCTTGATGCCGACGACCTTACCGCCACCTTCACAATTCGCGTTTCGGTTGGGGGATTGCTAAATTCAATTGGAGTGACTCTTGCTGAAGTGAGTCTTAATCCTCATTAGTAATGTGATGTTTCCATTATGACACCCACTTACGATCTCAGATAGGATTTTTATTTTAATTGAATTTTGAATGTGGGTGTTTGTGGGTTGTAGTCATTTGCAGATTGACCTTTTTACAGATTGACATTTTAATACTTAAAATAATAAATAAAAAAATATAAAATAACATAAGAAAACAGAGATTATGTTTTTGAGGGAACCTATCGGCAAGAGAATTAAATACTTGATAACTAAGTAAAGTGTATTACAATATTAAGTTGTTTAGGTATGTAAGTATAGGGATTAACAAGGTGGAAATATGTACTTGAAACTTTGTATCGGTTGTGTTATACAAGTTCTGAATACCGCTCATCTAAGTTATCCGGGACGGCTTATCTCGATAATGTGCCTATCAATGTTGGAGTTTCGACCGCATGTACTAACTTTGTCATATTTGAAAAGTTACCTATCTATTTCAAGGTTACGTTTCATAGTGAAAGTGACTTTGGAAGAGATGACAATATCAACTTACTGTAAGATAATGTTATATCAACTTATTAAAAGTTAATGACAATATCCACTTACTTAATATATATATTAAGGGTTTCGTTACTAAATGTAAGTTGGCATCAACTGGTGAAATTATTGGGCAGACTCATAACATTTTTTTCAGGATTAGAATTTCTAAACCCGCCAAAAAAAAAATTAATTTTATTATTTCAATTCTTTGGAGTGAATTGTTGCAGAAATTGTAATTCGTTTAACAACAATGCGCATTCAATGGTGATGTTCTCGTAAACGGTTTTTATAATTCCCTGCAGACAGGTATAACTGTGCACGAGCGAATGAATGAATGATGTTGGAAAATTGATTTTTAATTTACTGAATGACTGTGCGTCTATTATAATTTATTAATCTTCCATTATATTCCGGATAAAGTGACGGCCCACCTAGCGAGTGTCATCAAACTTTATAGCTATATTGGTAACGTTAATATCCGAA